>JABXJD010000011.1:1987500-2307500 GCA_013375575.1 Percina caprodes | reverse complement strand
AAACAGCACCAGCATGGGATCATGCTGTGCTTTGAAAATAGCTTGTATTTTAATTTTCCAGTGAAAACTTACAGATAAAAAATATCTAACACAACAAACAAAAAGGTATCTAATTAGGCAGCTTCCATTAATGAAACAAATCGGCAACAACTAAAGGATACAGGAAAATCACTGAATGAACACTGAGAGTAAGGTAATGTGCAAGGAATGGCACAGCACGCATAGTGTGCTAAAATAAACATTTTCTGTCAAACTGCTTTTGGAAAAAGGGTCTGACATTATGGAGCCCCATGAAGTCACAGATTCACACTTTTAAGTGCACCGTCCAGTGGCTGCTGCTTGACTTAAATAATCCACCATGACACAAATCACTCTTATATGAATAATAAAGTGCTTAAGGCTGAGTTTAGATTTGGATGCCACATCTTCTTGTCTCTTTCAGTACATTTAGACATTTTTGTTTAAATGCCGCTGTCAAAACCTTAGGCAGACAAACTGCAACTTTGACAAGCCTAGAGCATCAATCATATCCCGTTGTGATACTACATGTTACCATATCCACCTTAGCCCCACAAAACTCTGCTTACAAACTGTATGTACCTGCAGAATATGAGCATAATGTCACACACACAAATTAATCTAAAGTAAAATTCCCCATCGCTTTAAGTAGATTCATTAAACATTTAATAAAAGTGCTAACCAGCCGATTCACGCTAAACTATAGTAAATATTTTACAAATACTTTTAAAATACGTTACACTGTTGAAATACATTTAGGGGAGCCAATGTCCTACCAGTAGACAATAGGCATGCAGTGCATTTCCAGAATCTTTGTACACAACCCTTACATGCAGTGTTAAAAACTGCAGCTGTGAGACATAGAAAACCAATTCTTTTCTGAATGAAGCACTGCCTCTGATAAAAACATCCAATCTACCATCATTTGTCCCGTTTAAAATTATGACCCTATCCGCTCCTCTACAGGCTTACAAACTTAAGAAATCTGAACTGAGACTTTGAGCCACTTCACCATCATAGCTGCTTTTACTGTAAAGCATTTACATTGCATTTGTTTATGTTGTACTATATGAGAACTATAATACATTTTAGAGCTGGTGCTTCATTCAGAAATAGGGCCTCAAATAAGTCTAAAAATAACCTTTGCTATTTACATGTGAAGGAGACTCTTCGTTCTGGATGCATTAGCTGATTCATTTATTTCCCTTCGTTGCTGGCGTCCAAACAGCAGAGTCCTGTAGAAAAAAACATTTCAGTGCAAAGGCAATCTACACGGGGTAAAACAGTAGAATAAATCATTATAAATACAAATATTTATATGCTGCAACATTAATTATGAAATCCGATGGTGCTTACCTGGTAAATCCTTCTTGCCTTTGGAGATTCTGTGGAGGTCTTAGGTAAACAAACTGCACAAAACAAGAGGAAGATTTAGGAACAGATGCAATAAAATAAAGACTTTAAACTGACAATTACATAACAAGGCAGTGCTGTGAGGCTGTGCTTAGGTAGAGAACGTTGTCTGGCACAACTTCACCTGCATGCAAGGTGCATGGACCCTGACAAAGGCCACAGGAAATGCATCTGTCTCACAATTAGGAGTCCTACAATTGTCGCGGGGAGTTTTGACCATTAAGGTTGTACTTAAGCCACAATGACTTTGGGGCTAAATGTTATGGTCTGCATGCTGACATTTTCTTTTTTAATGTTGACTATGTTCAACCTTTTAGGTTTAGCATGTTAACATTTGCTTGCATTTAATTGTTGTTACATCATTATTCCCAGCCCGGGTGAAATTGGGCTTGAATGAACACTAAAGGTGCCACCTACCAGCTCTCTCTCACGGCGTCAATGTCGCTCACAAGATTTTGTGCTAAACAGATGCCAAAAATCTAAAATAAAGAACAAATATTTCACATTAGATCGAGATGAGATAATATACCAAATCGTTCGCATTGTTCCTCACCTGTAGTAATGCAATCCCTATAAAGATGCCTGCCACCACTGTCAGGTTTTCCTGAAGCCACTTCTCAAACTGAGGAACGCATCCTTTGATATAGATAAAGTTCCGTTGCTCAGAGTCCTGACAGAACATATAAAAAACAGGTTTATAGCCAAACAATCAAGTGCAGATGAAATGTTTTGGCTTTTACTTTGTTTGTTGTCTTAAAAGTTTTAAATCTTAAGAGTTACTGTCAGCAATGAAGTTGGGATTTGTTTGCTTTGCAGCATTTGGCAACATCGTCATTTTTAATGGAAGCAAAGAATTCTCCTTTTCATTCTGTGGTCTCCTCAAAACACCTAACTGCCTGGTTGTTAACACACACACACTGAGCCAACTGTTTTTTGACTCTTGTTAAAAACAAAAAAGAATTAGCTCACTATGGACTTTTCCTCAAATTTAAAGTCAAGAAAACAAACAAGCCTTTTCCTTACATCATGCTATTATGGAGTAAGGCCACAGGTAATGATGGGGGAGGGGGATCAATTCCCAGTGCATTTCTTCAGCATGACTAATACCACACGGCCCAAAGTGGTGATGGGGAGTCAACTGCTGTATTTGGAAGACTGGAGTTACATACTGAAAGAGGAATATGTTGCCCAGGGTGGAGTACCTGATGACCTCATGTAGCCAAATAAACCTGCCAGAGATAAAATAAGCCAGAGCCATTTCTACTCTTTGTACTGTTTTATAGCACTGGCTTACTTTTAGATCAGGGTCTCAATCTCTGTTATAAACTTAAGTTTCTGTTAAGCCACTCACCGTTTTTGCTCGGATGTCATAGCCACACTGAGTGTTGATGACATCCTCCTGAAAAGAGAAGATGGTTCATGATCATTTCATTTTTCAAAAAGGTAAAGTCAAGAAATTTAGATCATATACTGGCAAGATGTAAAAACAGTAATTGCTTGATTCCAAACACCTCATTTTTGTCACTGTCAAGGTTAACATAGCGTACCATTATATTGCAAGGAACACTGCTGTCTAGCGTAATACAATTGTGTGTTAGGCAACTAGGTACGTATTAGACAGCAGTGCTCCCACTGAATCTGAAATCTGCACAGATCAGAACTATAGACTTGAGACTCAAGACTAGGATTTGAGTTGGATTTAGGTCACAAAAATTGGACTTGAGTGCAGTGAGACAACACTAATGTTTTGAACCAGTAAAACCCAATGAAACTGGCAAGCAGAAACTTAACCCTTGTGTTGTCTTACCATCAAAATTGAAAATCAAGACTTTTGTGGATGCTTTTTATCAATGTTTTTTAACTTTTGACATTTTCAACACTACGGAACACTAACTTATTAACTTCAGTTTTACAGTTACAGTTTTAGAATTTATGATCAATAAACCTCCTCTTTTTTATTATACTTTATTAATCCCACAAGGGGAAACTACACTTTACACTCTGTTGTTATTACACACACACACACACACACACACACACACACACACACACACACACACACACACACACACACACACACACATTTATAGAAAATTATACCTAATGTTTGAGTTAGAAAAGCAGAAATTAGGAATTATTTTGACTAAAATTAAAGGAATGGCTGTTAATGGATAATCACAGACTGGAACATGTCAACTTTTACTCAATACTATTTCAAAACCACTTCAATTTCTTTTTCAAATGCTATAAAATTGAATAAGACATCCCAAAATTACCAATCAAAATCACCCCAAAGAACATTAATAGAGGAAAACGGGTCAATTTGACCAGAGGACAACATGAGGGTTAACTTGCAGAATGGAAAATTGTGACTTGCCTCAAAGACCTAAAAAGACCTCTGCATAGAGTGTTTTCATTTTGAAATGTGTTAAACTCCCATTTAACACGAGGCAACATTCATCTGTTAAATCTTGTCTGTCAGAAATAAAGTGCTGGATGTCCCAAAAACTTTTCAAGCTTAATAAAAACAAATCAGAAAGAATTTGCTCCAGTCAAGCCCTAATTTAAAAAAAACTCTTGGCTCCCTGTCAACAAATGTTAAACCTGCAGCCAGAAACCTGGGTGATGACCTTTCATTTGAAAAAAAACAACAAAAAAAGTAATTCAATAATGCTTATTTCAGTTGAGAAGCGTTCAATTAGGTTATTGCAATGCAGTGAATATTCAGATTTAAGCCAAACAAAACATCTCATGCCTTCAGCTGGAACAGAACACAGCTGCTCTGCGTTTAAGAAACACTGGATGACAAGATCATATCAGATCATTTCACTGATTACTTTTAAAGCTGGGTTCAGCTCCCAGTTACATTGCTGAACTGCTGCTCCCATAGGAGCCAGAGTGCAGCCTCAGATACTCAGGTGGGGCTCTGCTGCCTGTTCCTAAGTCCTGTTTGAAAAACTAAAGGACACCAGGACTTTTCAGTCAGAGTCCCTAAGATCTGGAACTGCCTGCCTGAGGATGTGAGACTTCTTTTAGATCACTTCTCAAAACTTTGTTTTAAGGCAAGACATCCCCTACATGTGTTATTGCTTTCTATTTTTTTTGTATTACCTTTTGTTATTTTTATTCCATTCTAAAGATTATTTTTTTGAGCATTTTAGGCCTTTATTTTCATAGGACAGCTTAGACTTGAAAGGGGAGCGAGAGAGGGGGAATGACATATAGCAAAGGGTCGCAGGTTGGAGTCAAACCCGCAGCTACTGCGTCGAGGAGTGAACCTCTATATATGGACACATGCTCTACCAGCTGAGCTAACCAGGGGCCCAATTTTATTTCCATTTTAATTTGTATTGTTGTGATTTTATAATTTTTGTTCCCATTTTAACCACTTTTGTAATTTTGTTTTGAAAAATGCTGTATAAATAAAGCATATTATTATTATTTTTTATTTTTAGTCATGCTTATTGTTAGGAAATGTTGCTCTCAAAGAGGATGACCTGGGTTGAACAGAATGTCCTTGAGTCAGCAAATAAAAGAGACTCTTGTGCAACTTTCATTACAGTAAAGCACGCCAGTTTTACACAGAGAGCAGCAGTGTGAGCATTTTTCTGCCAAAAAAAAGAAAAAAAAAAGCCTTGGTCAAGATAACCCCTATCGGCCACTTTCAGACTTTGCTGTGCTGGTAGAGTCCGACAGGACTAAACACTGAGGGCTCCAATTCCTTTTGGAGACCAGCCATGATAGTTGACAGTGTCTGCCAGCCTTTTGGAGGATGCAGATAACATAGCAATGAGTCACAGGGAGGACCCTTACAAATTTCCCTCAAACTAAATGGTTTCAACATGTTAGAAAGTGACCTACTCAATTTGTTCGCCAACTTTAGGACACAGAAACACCAAATTAAACACATAGGCTTGTTGTGCAATGAATTGGCTGTGGATTAGAAAGTGTTGAGTTTTTGTGGTGACATACCGCTGGATCTTTGGTGCAGCAAGAAAAGGGCACTCCACATTTCTCACGGCTTGGGTTGGAATCAGTACAGTTGAAATAGATGTTCAAATTCCAGTCGTCAGCTCCAAACGCTCCACAACACTCCCACTACAAGGTTAAAAGAGACACAAAAGAACTCAGATATATGTCAACAATGCCTCTCAGAAAGGGAAAAAACAACACCAGAGTGAAATCAGTACTGTGTTGTTCTCACATATTCCTGGGTAAAGTCTATCAGGTTTTGCAGATCAATGTCGTCTCTGTAGGCCCGGATGTTGTTGTTAATGAAAAAATTGAGCTGGTCCTTTATCCAATCTTTGAAGACAAAAGCCAGGACTCCTGCAGTCAGCTCCAGGAAGAAGATGATACCCAGGAACACAGAGAACTGAAATACATTTAGCAAATATTATTATGAGACCACGAAGAAGATTAAAAAAAGCCTTTCTTATTTCATCACAATGCGTTTGATCAGGAAACATACAAATTTGAGCAAGAAAGAGTTTTCTCGCAGCGCTCCAATGCAACCAGCGAATCCGAGGATGAACATCACACCACCCACCACCAAGAAGAGCCAGACCGGGTCAAACCCCCCCAGGTCTGTGATGGAGGAGATGTTGGAGAGAACACCCTGGAATAACATAGTGAAGGGTTAGTGGCTTGAAGTCATTACAAGTGTAATAATTGGAAATCTCTCTCCACAAGCCTGTGGTGTGGTCCTACACCCTCCCAAAGTCCTAACTACAATAATGTGATGAGCTAAAACAGTTAGATTGACAGAAATCACATTGCCAATTAGTTTGATAATTACTTAAAGACAACAGTCTGACATTTTAGGAAATGTGCGTATTCACATTCTTGCCGAGAGTCAGATGAGAAGATTGAAACCACTCTCACATTCAGTATGTACGGTAAATATGAAGCTGGAGCCAACAGATGGTTAGCTTAGCTTAGCATGAAGACTGAAATCCGGGGGAAACAGCTAACCCGCCTCAATCCAGAAGTCACAAACTCTACCTACCAGAACTTCTAACTCACTAATCAACATAATATTGTATATTTGTTTGATTTGTACAAATAACTAAGTGTCAAAACAACAAGTTGTGGTTTTATGGGGATTATGAGCTGGATTATTTCTTGGTATAAATTAGGGAGCTATAGGTGCTAGTAGGTGGAATTTGTTACCTTTGGACAGAGCCTAGTCTCACTTTGCCAGACCTTCCTGCACATGCTGCAGAGCTGCGGAGGAGGGTCTGGCTGATCATCCCAGCAGGGATGGCAGAAGAATGTGCTCTAGTTTATTGGCATTTCTTTAAACTAATCACAATCGTCATGGGTGGTGTTAAACTCCACATGGAGCCGCAAATGTTGTTTTAGTTGTGCAACAGAAAACTCAGATTGAACAGATAGTCTAGCTAGGTGTCTGGATTTACCCTGCAGATATCAGATATCAGAGGACCAGTAAACCATAGTCCTCAGAAATCCAAATTATCATGACAACACAAAGAAAGCAGAAGGAAACGGCTGCCTTTCCTGCAGCCCCGGAGCAATCCCGGAAGTGGAACGTCAAGGATATAGACTAGACAGAGCCAGGCTATCTGTTTCTCCTTGATTGCAGTGTTTGTGCTAAACTAATCTAACCGACTGCTGGTTTCAGTTTTATATTTAACGTACAGACATGAGAGAGGCATCAATCTTGTCATCTAACTCTAAAACTGAAAATATTATCCTATTTCCAAAAACTTTGAACTATTACTTTAACTGTTCAAGCCAAATTTTCTAGCACATTGTTTATGTTTTATATCATTGTAAATTGAATCCTTTCCTAAAAACAAGAGATTTGAAGATGCCACCTTGAGCTGACAGTTTTAATCAAGACGATAATCCTCTGATTAATAAATACTGAAAACAATTTGTAGTTGTAGCCATATAAAAGTTCTTCAGTGAAAGTCAAGACACATGAAAATTTTACTAGACTGCCCGTCCCCTTTTACACCCCCAGTGCTGAGACCACACAATGAATGAATCTGTGAAATGCATCAGATCCCTTCTTCTGTCCATTGTTCAGAGGGGCGTCCCACCGGAAATCATGACATTCCTTTCTGATTCAGCAAAGCCACTGCTATTATATCTTGCAGTCAGATGGATGTGCACGACAGGAGATGAATGTAAATGATCAGCTTAGTTCATAGATTATATGCAGGTGTCCATAACTGAAAAGATTTACAACTGATTAAACTTTTTGTTACACAGAGAGATAAGCAGTAAAATCACCTTTTCGCTCCATGCCCACAACCCAATGCCGAGAAACGCCACTCCAAGGAACTACCAGACAGACAAAGAAGAAAGAGACAAGAGAGCATGATCATTTCTGCTGTGACTGCAACATGTAGTCATCACACAGATGCACACAAGAGAAACCACAGAGAGCTTTTCCTGGCAGTGATCCACTAACTAAATATTTGTCATGTTAAGTCTGCAGTCTCAGCAGGCGACTCCCACATTAGAAAGCATCTTCTATCAGCCTGAACACATGACGACTGTTCAAGTCTCCACCTACAGTAGAAAAGTTCAAAACCACATTTCAGGATTTTTAAAAGTTTGGAATCAAGGCATCGATGGCATTAGAATAACAATAGCCATGAAATTATAATTATTCTAGCACAATCTCCATTATTTACTTGTTTTAGTGTTCTATTACAACACTAATTTGATGGTGATATTTTCACAAATGCTAAGTCTTGCTTTTGTTTCAAATCAATGTATAAGTATGTTGATCTTATTTTCTGGATACTGGTCAAACTAAGGCAGCAACTTCAAGACATCGCTGTGTTGCTGTGGCAACTTGTGATTACATATTGTGGGACAATTCTGTCAACTGTCAACATTTGTTTATACTGGGATGGTGCTCCTTTAAATGAGTCAGCAGATCTTTTCCCACAGAAGACATGTTGACAATATTTCAAATCAATGAGCAGGACTGCTGGTTGGCGATATTGGATTTTTATATGATTTTTGCATGCATTTTTGCATAATGTAAAGTGTTGGGTGTTTAATTTACTGGATTTGCCAAAAACTGACAGTTGCATTTGCTTATTTCATCCATTAAACAATTTCTCAATTTTTTTATATCACAATACATTGATATCATGATTAGAGCTGCAACAATTAGGCTAGCTGATTCAATTAATCATTCTCCAGAAAATTAACCATCAACAGTTCTGATAATGTATTAATAATTGCTGCCAAAAATGCAAAAAACATTCTGGTTCCAGCTTTTCTGATGTGAGGATATGCTGCTTTTCTTTTGTTTGTATTGTAAATTCAACACCTTTGGGTGTAGACAAAACAATCAATTTGAAGACATCACCTTGGACTACTTTCTTACGTTTAGACATAAGTTATTGAGAAATAATTGATAGATTTATCAATAATACATTATTTTTAACTGCCACCTAATCAGTTTAATAGATTAATGTTTAGTGTATATAGATCAGAATTTCTCCAAACCCCACATTATTATAAGCCTATTTACTATAATGTAAGACCTGGAAAGGTTTGATCATATTAAATATTTGGCATTTTTAAACAATTAATCATGTACTTTTTCGGCATATTGACTATACAATTAGTTAACTAGCCTAATCATGGCAGCTCTAATCAATACCGCCCACCATTTCTTTCAGATTTTTCCATTATTTATTCGCCATAACTCCTTTAAAAGCAGTCCTTACACTACTTCTCCACAGTAACAGTGTCAGAAAAAGCACCCAACCAACCAGGTTCTGTCTAAAATTGGTAACTGGCTTGGCCCACAGTGGGACGTCCAGAAGTCCCTGATGGGGCGACTGGTGGGTTTCAAAGAACAAGAGGAGGTGTTTGCCTGTGATTTCACTCAGGATAATCAGGAATGAAGATAGTTTGATCTGCCCAAACATCACTGGCACTACAATAAAACGTCCTCAGATGTGAATAACAGTCAGGAAAGCCCTTCTTCAGAGCTCCCTCACACTGATGATGTCTTCACAACAACAAAAGCCTAAAGATGACAGAGCGAGCAAGTGCACACGGAGGCAGTGAGCCTATTGCAGGGGATGAAATCATTGTCTCCTATTAAAACCAACGGGAAGAAAGAAAACGGCTTCCACGAAACCAAAGCTTGGATGTAGAAAAAAAGACATTTCATGTCAGTGTGTATTTAAGCTACTTATAGCTGAGGTTTCCAGGCCTGACGTCCAAACACGGCAAACAGGGGACTTACCCAAAATATTATGTTGAATCCGAAGATGAAATACTTGATGCAGCAGCTCACTTCATGAGCCTTGAAATGCTTTCCTGACATCATTTGGATAGGTTTTTGTCTTAAACGCCCGCAGTCGGAAATGAATCACATCTATGCTCCTCTCATCTAGTGTTTGACAGCTTGGTTGTGGAATAAGGTTAACCTTATTTTTTTAAAGGCTCGTCAAACGGGCCGTCAATTGTTTCAGCGTTTAATAACAAACATCGTCCTGTATTTCCGCGGACAAAAGGCGCAGGTAAAGCTGCAGAGGATCAGTAAAGGTATAAGTTATTCCTTATGTAGATCTCCAAATGCAGAACGGGGAAAGGATTCCACTAAAGTCATCTAGATTAAAACCGATGATCTGACCCATAATCTAGATATGGCTGTTATTTGATTGACATGTGTGGGACCCAATGAGAGTCTTTAGTGGTCAAAAGAGGCGGGACTTCCTAAAGAAGAGGGCACCTCTCTATGGCGCCACTGCCCCTCGTATATATGACCGTAAATACAGTATCTCATGATAAAATCCCTTAGAGTTACAATGTATTTATCGGTGACTAATTCATTTGGCTTACAATAGAAAATACGACTATAAAATTAGAATATTGGGCAATGGGGACCCAAAGTGTTCAGTAATAAATACATCATTATGGAAATACAGATGGGCAACATATAAAACCAACAATAACAGCGTTTATTGTAGGTTATTTTATATCGATTCCAGCTGCTTTGTTTTTTTACAGTCTGTTTGTATTTCACATTGCTATATCTTTTACCAATTTCATTTCATAATGCCACTTTTCATCACAAAGTCTTCTTTGTCTGTCAATCAAGACGGAAAAAGGGACATTTTAAAATAAAAACGTCCGGAATAATAATTAAAAAAAGATCTGCATTCAAGAATTGTGAAAATAAGTCATAATATTGTCTGTATTCATAAACTTTTCACAATGTTGTAATTCTTTGTTCATTATTGAACACTTTTGATCTCGATTAAAAAAGTGAAATTGCTACTATTTAACTGAAGTGGTGCTCAGCAGTGACCTCATTATAATGTTTTTTACATTCTTACATGTTGTGTAACACATCGGAAGCTTTTTTAAAAATTCATATTTTTAGGATTTAGATGCTGCCTTTCACGACTACAGTTATGTCATGTTTAAATTCATATTTACACAACTGAAAAGATTTAGTTTAGGAGGTGGTCTTTTAGTTATATGGTCCTTATTTGTTGAACAAAGTGCCTGAAATGTATCACCTGTGTCCATGTTTAAAATAAATTTTTTTTTCGTAATGGTCTTTCTTGTATTTTACTCTATTTATTTGTACGTTTATTGTTGCTATATGTTTTTTACTGGAAAGCCCATTGAGTTTACCAGTACTTCAGTGTGTCACACAGTTGACTAACTAAAATTATCTGAACACATTTACTCAGACTTATATCCCTTCATACTCAGACAGCTTAGTGAAATAAAATAAAATAGATGTGGAAACATTTTGCCCCCTGGTGGCAAAAAGTGTCTTGCTTGTTCATGAGTCTCAGTCCAAAACAGAGCTTAGTTAATGTAAGTGACATAAAGCTACAAAAGGTATGATTAATCGTGAACAATATTTTTGATGCATGCATTATTTCAACATGATATCGTATGTGATGATAAATGAACACTAGCAATCATTTTGAGTATTGGCTTGGTTTATTGCATAAAATAAAACAATTTACTGTTTGTTTACAAAACAGGATAAATTATGAAAATAAATATTTCTGTGCAGTTTGTCTGTATTGTCAATGCAGGCAGAGAAGAACTGAGATTTATATACACATATAAGTCCATAAAAAAGACTTAACTCATTGTTATGAGATCATATTGACACCATGTGCCAAGACAAATATCACGATCCAGAGGGCAGCATTTAACAGGCTCTCTTGTTCACACCAACTCCTTTTTTTCTGAGGGTGATTCATATACACAATCCACCATTGTGGATCAGATGTGTAGTTCAATACCATTTTGCAGCACAATGCAAGTATTCGTGGGCACTACGACAGCTTTGTTCACATTCTCAGTACTGTCTCAATAACGTTTCTCCTAAAGATTAAAAAAATAAAATAAAATAAAACGTTTGGCAATACAAAGGTAATCATGCAGTATCAAAAATCATTCACCCTTCAATTTTGGATACAGTGCACTTAGAAAAATATATATTGTTTTAGATTTAACAAAATACTTTAGAATCTCACAAAAATAATTGTTTTTTCTTTCTACATTATGATCCTTCAAAAGTTATTTTAGAGATTTGAGTTCCCAGAAGCCTCTGCAGGAGGACGGGAGTCAAATGATATTAGTTAGCACAGTCTGAGGCAGTTTGCAAGAACAACATTAAAAACAATGGTTTGTGGTGAAAAAGCTTTGGCGATCCTTAGTTTTTTTTCCTTAGATTTAAAGTGTTTAGCTTTGCAACACACAACATACTTCCCTTGTATATTCTATATACATACTTTCTATTCATTTCTGTCATGAACACATTACTAACACAAGGTAGACTAGGTTTTAGTAATAATAACAACATCATCTGTCCCACAACTTATACTTGCTATAACCTAAAGCTCATTTCCATTTGCTATTTAACACAATCATTACACTGTATTTCCCTTTTTTGGGCAAACAGATTGGTTACATCACAGAAGGAAACAATGTACCTTCATTTGCTTTTGTAATCCATTTTCCTGTTTGATTAAGGCTTTTTGCACACTTTTCATAGTTTTAATAATATTTAGCATTTAGCACATTTAAAATACTGAACATGGAATAAATAACCCTGAAGAGAAGTTTAAGAGTTGAGACTTGTGGTTGAAAAAAAGATCAGCTGTGAAATCTTCAGCATTCAAAGCTGTATATTGGCTAAGTTTTAAATACATAACTGTAGTTATAACTGCAGTGTGTGCATTTAGCCAAAATACATAATAATTTCCTTGATTAGTTAATCATATTTCCATACATTTTAATTTCACATTCAGTTTTTTTTTTAACTTTGGGTTTTGGCCAATATCAAAGGGTACCTATTCATTCAGTAATACCTTGGAAAATAACTGCATATAACATTGTTAGTTTACAAAATATACAGAATAACTTGGAACACATTTCTCATATATTATATTAGACAATCACAATGGCATATTGGAAGCAAAACATAGTACACATATAACAGAAAAAAGTCTATTGTGTTTCTGGCGCTTTAAATAAAAATGTATGTTCACAAAGAGGGCAGATTTATGAGCCTGAACCCATTATGTATTTAAAACACATAAGGCATTGTGTGAAATACTTGAAACACTTCTGTAACATCCTATGATCAGCTTGTTAATTAATTGGGCATAGAAAGATTGGCCAAGCAATGAATGCATTATGCATTAATCACAGTTACTAAATTCAGTGATTTATTGTTTCTAAATGCTTTCAAATGGCCAGACTGCACCTATGAGATGCTGTACTTGTGTTTATAAAGACAATAAAATGCTTTATAATGAGGTTTTATGAGTTAAAACGTAAATCTTTTTAAAGAAGGCTGAAACGCATATTCCTATCTTCCATGATCTCATATGTATAGCCTGAGAATATGTTTGGAACACTGTAAATGTTTTTTGGCTTTGATGCTGTGTCATTTAAAAAGTCACCCTTTCATTGCCACGTTAGACTAACTTGTGACACTTTTTGTTCTTTGACAGAGTTGCATAAACACTGCTGTGTAATAAAACCAGACTGGGATAAAAAAAAGGAAAAGATAAATCCTCACAGTTAGCCCCAATGTGCATCATCTCCGTCACCCGTTCACAAGACCACAAGTGGCCACAAAGTTGCCATGTTGTGTGGATGCATCCTGGTGAGATGCGTTAAAGCATGACCAGACGAGCAGCAGGCTCAGGTCACCTTAAGTCACCTTGATAGCAGACTTTTTGTGGACCCAGAGGAAGGAAACATAGGGCACGCCGATGAAGGCCCATTTCTCGTTGGGCCAGAACATGATGACAGGTCCTCGCTCCGGGGCCTCAGTCGCAACGTCAAAGTAGGCGAAGCAAACGCAACCCAAGTAGGAAGCCAGACAAATGAGGATATGCCTGTAAGAGCAAGAGGAGTTTGAATGACTCTGCCAGAGAAATGGCTCTCTAAATATATCCAGGTGTTCAGAAGATAGCTTCTATAGGATAGAAGGAATGCAGTCACCAGCAATGAACCATTAACAATGTATAGAGTAGAGATCTTCTGACAACAGAATCGGAAAAGCCTCTAATACCGCCTAAAATGCTGGTATCGGTATTGGCAAGAACTCAAGTTTATGCACCTATCCAATACCACGTAATTTAGCCCCTGATGAAAATCTACTTTAAAGTAGTTTATTTATGTTTTTTTTCCGTTATGACTGACTGTCAAACTGGATAATAAAAGAAAGTTATATGGCATTCATTGTTTGTGTTTGTTCATGTTTCCCAAAAAAGTGTAACCAGAGCCAGACCATTCAATGATAGTAATCATCCATACAGGGATAGTTGTACACAGCTAAAAACATAATAAAACACACTGTATGACACACTGATACCGGATCGGTACTCAGTAACGGCGGATACGCAAGTTTAGGTTTCGGAATTGGTAAACAAAAAATTGGTATCACACCATCTCTACAGTACAGTATACAGTCTGTAAGCCCACTGAAAACATATTCTACTTGTTTTCAATGAAAATCATCTTGTTTGATAGTTTGCATTTTTTTTATTTTAGTCATTCTGGAGCAGCACTCCCTTTTCTTTCATGTTTTAAAATTAAAACCCTCATTTCTGGAAAATTCTTAAAACGAGTTAAAATCCTCTTTTTAGAAAGAAAGAAAAAAATATTTTTTGGACTTAATTGAAATAGGAAAGGACTTGAAAAAGATAGGAGTTTTTTGTAGTGTAACAACAATAACTAACAATAACTTTTTTGTGTAGGACATGTCGCAGTACATGACAGACTCTTCTGTGTTGTCTTTAAGCTTACCAAGCACAGTGTAAGTAGGGAAAGTTGACAGATGACCACATCTCACAGAATATCCTGTCACTGACCCAGCAAAGCAGAGCCAATGCCCACCAGATCCCTGAGACCAGACCCAACTTGAACACACGTGGGTTTTCACACCTGCAATGACCAAACAGAGCAATGAGAAATGTGCACAACTGTGTAAACACACAAATCCACATTTTTGACAGGTGAGCTATAACCAAAAGCAGACTTCCAGTACATATCTTCCCTATATTGTTGCTCATTCTTACACCATTCTCATTATTCAAGAGCATAACATTACATACAGTACACTGATGTTTCTATTTGATTTCATTCAGAGCAAGAAGAGAGAAGCAGTTTATGCAGAAAAGTTGCATCAACCGTGAAATGAAAAATACTTCTAATGGATCTAATATGCATTGTTATTTAAACCTGCAATAAAAGATTTGTTTTGGCCACTTTGATGTATTGATCTGTTTTTTGGGCACTATTTGGCAGTGGAAACGCACTGTAAACACAACACTGACAATATTAACACCCTAAAAGCTGATATGGTGAACGTATCAACAGTTGCCTCTTTACACAATCAGCAGACAATGAGCAACATAAGCCTCCACTTAGTTTGTCTGTACCCGATGAATGTAAATCCATTATTAACTCAGCTTTAACCTCTGTGTTTGGTCTCCAGTGACTCCATTAAGTAATATCTGGCTCTTTAGCTGCTAAATGCTCCCCTATATTTAGCAGCTAGTTGCTAACTTTGTGTGGGCAGGTAGCGTACAGAACGCTGAAAGACGCAAAAACACATTTTAGGGCTGAGGGTAACTGCAAACATACAGAAACATAAACCATGGAATGTCCTCCACCAGTAGTGCTAGTTTATACAAATGAAAATAGACTACAATTTCAGATTAAAAATTTTAGTTGGAGTGAATTAAATACTTTTTGAGAATGTTCTTTCAAGCCTGACGCATCTTAAGCAACCCAGAGTGCAGGAATTCATATGTGGAGGGTCTCTTTCAGAGTACACTGGGCTTTGTGTTCAGTTCTGGTGGTGTACAGATTTGTAATGATTTTACTGGCAGTGTTAGTATGTCCAAACCAGGATGTTAAATTGTAGGTTGGCACATTTATCTTCAGATAAGGAAAGAGACGAGAATCGTCTCTTTCCTTTTTGGAGCTGAGAGAACAATGATCCAAGTACCAAGTATTAGGCTGTATTAGCCTGGTCTCTGCACAAATATCGCCTAGTGGACACAAAATTGACCTACATGAAACATGTGCTAATCCAGAAGGCCAGTGATAAAACTATTCTTAGTCTTGTCCTCCTTAGACATACCAGTTACAGCCCTGCTGCTGTTTCTGGCTGAGGAAAACACTGTCAAAACAGAGACGGGGCGAGGAAGCCTGACTAAACTGTGTTGATGATGTAACTGTTTAGTCACTGTGACACAGTTTGTCACCTGTCCTTAAATTTGATGAAGTCATGCCATTTTAAAAGCCTTAAATTTGAGTTACCATTGTTTCAAGGAGAAAGGAATGTTCTTATGACAAACACTTTCCAGAAAGCACCAATAAGATTTAAATAAACAACAAGCATGACTCAACTGCAGAGGTCACAGCTAAACGGTCTAAAGCAGAGATCTTCAACAGGTGGTCCGTGACCCCTAGGGGGTCCTCAGAGTTAGTGCAGGGTGTAGCGAGGAGGGCGGTCTAAAATGTAATATACATAATATACATTAATATGAATCCAACATATTAATAGCAATGACAGACTGGTCTATTTGTGAAAAAACTAAACATTTAATTTATACATTGAAGATATTACTACTATACGTAGGTAAGGTAGCCATTCAGTTAAGCGTAAGGAATTACTGTATGTTTAACATAAATAACATGATGTATAAATAATATATATAATATCTATTAATTCATATCCGTCCGAACCAGTTAATATGCAACTCAATTGAATACAATACTATAATAATACTGCAGTGGGGGGTCCCTACTCTGGTTCTCTTTGAACCATTTATTTTTAAAAATAATAATAAAAATAAATGTTGACCTCTTGGTAAAGGAGCAGCCATGACATCTCTGTGCCAATGGAAAGAGAAATAAAGATGTTATTGTGAATGTATTAGCAAATAGTTGCTTGACATACATTTCTGGCAATCTGATGAAGGAGTCCTACATTCACTCAACTTTAAGCTCTTTGGTTTTGGTCTCCACTGACCCCTAAGGGAAATATTTGTCTTTTTAGCTCATTAGGCGTTCCGCTATGTTCACTAGCTAGTAGCTAACTTTGTCTGTCTACTGTTTGAAACTGGACAGGTAGCATGCAGTGGGTTTATCAGTGAAGTGTGTCACAAATGTAGGATTTTTGTGTAACTAACATTAACCACCATAACTAAGTTAGGCTGAAGCCACAAAACCATGGAGTATATTGAATTGAGGAAGGATGCATTTGAATGTTTATGGATTAAACTTCTAAGAGAAAGAGTGTGTTATTTCTACTACACCATCTTGCTATAATTGAATTAAGACCAAACTGGAAAACTGTCTCCATGTTGCATAATTTGACCAGAGAGAGCATAAAAAAATGGTGTCACAAGTAATAAGTAAGCAACAGGAAGTACAAAAATAGAAGCCAATGAAACTTCCCAGAGGGAAATAGGCCATCAAAGTGTCATCAATATTCTATTATACCATTAAGTGTTTCGATCGATGATAGTCACATGGGAACAAATCAGACTCTGTGCATCAGAGACAGTACTAAGCCAGCTATTGGCTCAGTAACTGCCTTTACATGCACACAGTACAAATGCCAGTGCCATATGTAAGCAAACAGCCCTTCCTGCTAACAAACAGACACTGACAGAACCATCACTGCATAGCTGGATATCTTAAATACTGTGCCTATCAGCTTTAACAAGCTGTAAGATAAGAAACATGACATGAAACCGGGACTTCTCCTTGGAGACGTGAGCGTTAGTGTTGGAGGCAAAGATAAGGGAAGGAAAGACAGTCTGTCTAATGTATCTGGGGTGGAGCACTGCTGATGGGCTTCTCTCACTCAAGGGGAAAGAAGGAAAGGTGAAACAAAGGCTGCTATTTCCCAAAGATGCTAAAGATGATTTTAATGATATAAAGGCATATTAGATTAAGGGGGGCTAACATGCAACAAAAGGTCCTTGGCTGCCGGTATCGAGCCAGGGACATTGCAATCACAGTACATTTCTGTTATTTTCACTTTCCAAACAAGTCAAATTATGTTATCTTAACTAAATAAAATGTATATTTGATGATATGTATATATGATTATGTGTATAAATACATATGTATGTATTATTTTGTACTTTGAGGCCATTTTTTTGTAAAAACTTTTTTTTTTAAAGACACCAGAGTTAAATAATGAGTTGGACATGAGTCAAGGTAGGACTATATCTCTTGCTTCAGTTGGAGTTTTAAATAATAAATAGCTGGTATAGTACAGTTTATTGATGATATCCACCCATTACTTTTTCAATTTGAAAATTAACTTTGCTCTCATGTGCACACACCCATGTTTCAGACATCACAACTTTTGTTTGTTATATATCATACCATGTCCTCCATGAATAACTCTGCTATTATAGCACAACTATGACTTATGTACGTATTGTTGCTTCAACAGGAATCTAAAATTGTAACAGTTGGCCTATATCCCGGACAAGTTGTACTTTCCCAACTGGAAGTGACTTGAATAGGGGCCAAAAGCTGTACTGTAAAGAAAAAAGAGCAAACAACAACAAAGTAGTCTGTCTTTTCTGAGGGCAAAAGTCCATCAGCCAGGGCCACAAGAATTCTCTCCCACTTACTGTAGCAGAACACAGACAAGAGGCCTCCGTTGATGACTGGCACTTGCACTAAGGTCAGGAATAACATGTTGAACAATGAACGACTTAAGGTTAAAAGACTGACTGTGGTGAGTAAGGGATGTGGGAAACGGAAACAACACAGCAGCTCCACATTGCTGTGACTGAGGAAAGCAATAACCACACACACACACACACACACACACACACACACACACACACACACACACACACACACACACACACACACACACACACACACACACACACACACACACACACACACACACACACACACACACACACACACACACACACAAGTAGCTTGTTGTGTGTTTTCAGGAACATTCTTTCACATCACAATGACCTATAGTTACCTTGGAACAGACAACATATCATTGGACAATGTACCATATGTACAAAAGGCCAAAGGTGACATGTTAATGTACTGTAGACTGCAGAAGCTACATCTTTACACCGATTCCATTTTTTCCAGTTAACTACTTAACATTACAGCAGTTGATTTCACTGACTGGACAACTTCAAACCACTTCCATGGGCATTGATATCTGCTGCTGTATTACTACGTTCAAAATTAGCCTATATATATAACTGTATTTTTTTTTTTTATTTTTTTGGGCTTTAATGCTTTTATTGATAGAACAGCTGTAGACAGGAAAGGGGGGAGAGAAAAAGGGGGGACGACATGCAGCAAAGGGCCACGGGTTGGAATCAAACTTGGGCCGCTGCGGTAAAGACTGAGCCTTGGTACATGGGGCGTGCGCTCAACCAGGCAAGCTACCGGGGCACCCCAAAAATTAGCCTAGTTAAAGAATAAGTGGAGATTTACTCACCGTATTATTAAAATGGGTTGTATCCTTCTATTCACGTACATTAACTTACGAAATATTTACACCTATTACCCGTCAGGTGTAACTGCTGTGAACTAACATTCGCTTTGCTATGATGGGACCAGTATAAGCGGTAATGGAATAGTTGACAAATCTGAACTGTGTAATAAGTGTACATTAGGAAGCTTTGAACTCAATCAAATCAAACATCCCCTTACCCTGATCCAGGACTTCCATACTACAAATCACTGTAGATGAAAACATTAGGTGGGTACTAACATGATGACATAAAAACAAAACACATGAAACATTCAAATGACTCATCAAAGTCAATACAAACAATTCAAAACTAGTGGATTTGTTCAATGCTTTGTACTTGAGTTGGTGAGTAAAGCTTCTGGACATTTTTTTCTCTCCCTTTTTAAATCCTTAAGAACATTGTCTACCATCAACTGAGTCCGTATCTTCAACATTCTTCCCGTAACAAATAGTCTGAGCTACTTATTATTTGAAATGCCCTGATACATAGTATGATGTTCCTGGGTCAGGACTGCATGTTCACCTGCCCACACTCACCACTGCTGTTTAAAAAAATAAAATAAAGGTTCACCAACCTTTTAAGCTCAGTAATGAGCAGCGCGGTGCAGGGGATGCCCAGAGTCATAAGTGACAACGAGTTGACGACAGGTTTAACGAAGGCCAGCCCAGTGGTGATCCCTGACAAGATGCCAATGACCACTTTGAATCTTGACCTAAATTAAAAAGCAAAACAATTCAGAACAAACATTGCAGCAATATTGCACTTATGAACAGCATTGTGAAACTCAGAAAGACAGTTCTTTCCAGAAAGCATTACAACACACTAACATTCAGACAGTAAATAAGAATCACTCAGTTACAAGAGGGACATTTCTAGGTGACAGCCTGAAGTGAAAGAGCAACCATGACGGCTCTGTGAGAATGGAAAGAGAAGTAAAGACATGTGATGCAGTTTTTTCTGGTACCAGCTACTTTGGATAGGCCTATTAATAAAATGAGTCATATCAGCAGGGACACAATATATTAGCTCCGCTAATATGACTACCTGACATACGAGATAAGAGTGACATTTGCCTTGTTGTGACATTGATTTAATGTGAAAATAAAATATATAGTATATATAATATAGCTTGTGATAGCACATGGTTGGACCAATGGGTTTAAATACCAACACACCAGTTTTAGGCTCCTAAAAAGTAGTTTATTCCGATGCAGTGGCCAACATACCGATCCCTCCTGAACATCCTGGGTAGGTATCTCTTGGGAAACCACATGGCAATGGCACACATAAGCACCCATAAGATGGCCAACTCGTCCAGCATCTGACCAAGGAAGCTGAGGGTGGCGTGAAAATATGTTGATCCAATACCTGAAAGAAACAGACATGGAAACAGATAAATGTTTGTCAGAAGAGAGAAGTCACAATTGACATGTTTCCATTTTCATTTCTCAAATAAGAAAAGTAGCAAAAGTGATGACAAACTGATAGAAAGTTGCAAATGGCACCTCTAAATGAGACCACTTCAAATGGATTACATTTGTAAAAAATAAAAAACCTTAGTCACATTACATAATTTAAGTTGACTTCAGGGATGTCAGGGACAGAATTAAACACTAGAATAAACCAGTTAAATACAAATAGTTACTTGGGAACCAGTGTTTTTCTGATCAGTCAGTGCCCATGGTTCAACAGACTTTCTATTTTCAAAATAATTTGTTTTCATAACAGGAGATTCCTACAGTGAACAATGAACTTCTTATCCAAAAAGGATAAGAACTACTCTCAGTCAGCAGTTACTAATCATGACAGCCTGTCAGTGTACTCGAACATCACTGACAGTCAAAACAAAACACAGAGACCACCTTCACTTTCTCATGGAAATGGAGTTGAAACAATTCACTAGAATAGAAAATTCAGTAGAAAATTAATCAGCAGCCATTTCAATAATCAAATTGCATGGTTTAAGTAATTTCTTGGTCAAAAATGCCAAACTTAATTGGTCTCAACCTCTTGTAAATATGTAAATATAAGCTGTCTTCTATGATGCTAAACTGAATATTTGGGGGTTTTGGACAGTAAATTGGATAAAACGAGACACATTGGAATAGATTGGAAAAATTGTGACCAGCTTTTCCTGCCATTTTGTAGACCAAACAATTAAGAAAGTAATCAGCACTTTAACTAATAATGAAAATAATCCAATATCGTTTATGTGTTATCCTAAACTATATGTAGGACCCGGTAAAACACAGCTGAAGCCAAAACCAAAGAAAGGCAGCGGAGTTCTGTTTTGGAAAGAGAAGCTATTGTGTTGTTGTTCTGCTCGAGTCAAAGGTCGTCCCAACTACAGAGAAAGAGGTAGAGAGATGAAACCATGTAACCTCCTTGTTAGCGGTGAACGTTTTAACAGCCTCCAGATTCCAAACAATGGATTAAACAGAGCTCCTCCTGGGCCACATATATACAGGAAGCATGTGTGGTATGGAACAAGAAAAAAAAAAAAAAGGAGGCTGCTTTTATTTTGACCACTGCTTTGGAAGGCAGGTGTGGAACAGGGTTTGGAAGCAGTCATGTGATTGCAATGATATGAAAATAAAAGATTAATACAAAGTCCAAATAAGAATAAATGACTTAAGGGTCAAGTTCAGTTATGTAACTCCTTTTCAACAGCGACTCAGTTTTCATCCAGTAAGGTCACCTCCCAGGAACATTGGGAGGTCTGTCAGGTTAACTTTGCTGACAGTGCAAACAGCGTCTATCAGAATACTATTATAGAAGAGAAAGAAGAGAAAACCCAGCAAATGTTCCCATTTCAGAATCTGTAACCAGTGACTTTTTGCGTTTAAAGGTCCCATGGCATGAACATTTCACTTCCTGAGGTTTTTCAACATTAATATGCATTCCCCCAGCCTACCTATGGTCCCCCAGTGGGTAGAAATGGTGATAGGTGTAAACTGAGCCCCGGGTATCCTGCTCTGCCTTTGAGAAAATAAAAACTCAGATGGGCCGATCTGGAATCTTACCCCTTATGAGGTCATAAGGAGCAAGGTTACCTCCCCTTTCTCTGCTTTGCCCGGCCAGAGAATTTGGCCCACCCATGAGAGAGAGACATCATGGCTTTCAAACAAGCAAAGTGGCAGTTGGTCAAGTCCACACCCCACACTTTTCCAACTTCCAATTTTTCCCAATTTCAAATGATGAACTTTGTCAGCATCTGTTTTATCTAAACTGCTAAATTTCTCTGTTTGTCCATATCACTTCAATTTTAGTACGGCAAAATGTCCCCTAACCCCTATAAAGAACACATGAAGGTTTAGACTGACACTATAGATAAAGGATTAGTTGTGGTAGCTGAGGGAAGTTGAAGTGAAGGTAAGATGACAGAGATGTCCCACAGAACTGAACAGAAACATTAAAAGGTATAAAGGTCATCACACAGTGTAGACATTAATGTCAACCAGGCAACTTACCAACCACAACGAGTAGACTCCATATGAGGTAAATCCCACTGTTGAAATGTGTTGCATATTGGCGGAACAAGCACATTAATATGGGCGGCAGAACAAAAAACAAAATGTTGCTGATCTGAAATGATAAGGAAAGGAAAAGCTATGAGCAAAAATGCATCACAGTTGAACTGATAGTGTAGCTCAATGACAACATGCTTGTCAAAAGTTGATCGGTGCGCGAGCATTGCTGGCCTAACAAACTTGTCAGCCAGTGGAAAGGATGAAAAAAAGGAACATTTGTACTCTGATGCTAACAGTACACATGATGCTGAAGCTGAAAGGCAGCCAAACTGTTGAAAGTCAGTATAACTTGCAGCTAGCTAGCTAGCTAACCTAATATTAAAAGCGATAAGAAAACAATGTAATGCAAAGGGAAACAAAGGCAGAAAAGTTGTTGTCTAGTTGAGCTGTGACTGTATACAAAACTGCATTATGCAAAAAATAAAAATACAAAGCACACATCGTTAGGTAACGTTCAACCCGACCAACCGTGTTGTAAAATTCAGCGATGCTGGGGTAAATTAGGTAATTGCCTTCACACCAATCCACGTCGGAGCTGCCAGCCAGCAACTGGTCCCAAAAAATCAGATTAACATTACTCATGTCTGGACTAGTTCTGTCGGATGGACAGTGCACAGCAGACAGCACTCCGCCGTCAGCTTTGGAGGTAAATAAATAAAAACACTCGCGAAAAGTCACTCTCTGTCGGATCGTTGCTCATAAACTAGATTTTAACGTTCTGAGAGCTGACACGACAATGTGATAAACTACAGAAATCGTCGCTGAACTGCATTTGAAAGCTTCTGTCGTCCCACAAAGCCTCTTGCTTGGTCGTAACGCTCAGCCAGCGTTGTGCATTGACAGCTGCTGTCTGTAGCCAAAGAGTGTTCAAGCGCTGCGAGAGAACTCCCGTCTGTCTGCTTCCTTCTTCGGTTTTTTTTTTTTGCAGGATGGTAGGGGAAGATACAAGAATATTCATTAGGGAACTCATCCCTGAATGGCTAGTAACCGTAGCCTGCTCTGGTTAGGTTGGTTGGATTTAGGCAAGAGGAGTGGGATTGGTTATGGTTAGGGTAAGTATGTCAGGGTGAGCCAATCAGGGATGAGTCTTCCCCTCCCATCCTGCAAAAGAAAAAAAAAATCAACAGTGGCCTTTGGTCTGGTTTCCCCATAGACAGTTAAAGAAAGTAGTTCCCCCTATTATATTTTCTCTAACCGTTCTCTTAATTCATCCATGATATCAACCCCTAGACAACCAGCTAAGAGAAGGACGATGAACTTGAAACGACTATTTAAGAATAACATAAAAAACCAAAACAAATTAAACCATATTAAATTACAAATATGATGATATTCATTACCTGTCTTATTTTTTAGTTGGTGAAACTGAATTTACAAGGGAAGAAGTCATTTTTTACATCATCATGACAGACAAAGGACACAATTTGATCCTGAAAACTGTTGGTAGATTATATTTACATGTAAATCAAGATTATCGAAAACTAAACCACCTTTTCTTAACTTTATTCTCTCATCGTCCAAAGTCTGGTGAATCTGTATATGTGTAGGCCCTAGTGTTTACAACTATGTTCATTGGGAGTTTAGTTGGTTTAGCTTAGTTTTGTATTTGATGTATCATTTCAGATATGTATTCATCTATCATATCACAACTGTTGCTCTTACAAAGGAATTTTCACTGACTAGAGTGGTATGGTAATTATCTTTGATTCACAGCGGTATACTCTCTGGCCGACGCATGCTCAGTGACTCAATAATGCCCTCTTTAGGTTGATGTTACTTACATGGTCATTACCAATTAATTATTTTAAGTATTTGTTTATCTTGCTTTGCGTTTTAAAAATTACCTTGTTCCCGCATTCAGCTTACCATCTCTTGTGTGGGGGATAGGCGACCTTCTTTTATGTAATATTTTATAGACCTATAAACAAAAAAAGATACAAATACATAAAGAAAGACATAATAATAAATTGTATAAATCACCAAATAGGGACATTATATTGTATTAAGTTAATCAGTTTAATGCAGTTGGGTTTGTCAGCATCAGCTTTTTGGTGTGAAATTTGTTTGATAACCTTCAGTTTGAGCCAGATTAAAAAAAAAAGAATTCAGCGAGCCAATTATCGCGAGAACATTTCAGGCCTATGTGAGACCACCAAGCGGATATCCTGTCTCTTTTCCGTGGCGGACCGTCGTTGGGCCGGTTTAGCAAAATGAAGGTACAATTTTCCCAAAGTCTAAATCTGTGTGGAAAGCTATTTTCTTTGAAATAATCCTGTATGATTTATGCCACGATTCTAAACTTTAAAGCGGATTAATTAGACGGAGCAGCCGCGGCTTTGACACTAAGGATGGGTTTTGATCATGATGAGAGTCAGCGTTGACGGTCCTTTTGGCAAGTGAGCTGTATAAACATGGCGGCACTCAGCGTAACGTGCACATAGTTCAAGTCTCAGCTGACTGCAATGAAGAGTTTCCAAACTATTGTAGCTCACGTTTCTCAAACCAATTGTGTTTTTCTCGTTGTGCGTTAAGAATGTTAACCCTTAAACCGGTTGCATTAATACTAGCGGTGTCCAGAGAGCTAGCTAACCTTAGCTGTGAGAGCAGCTAACAGGCCTTCGAACCATTATTACTGTTGCTCAGATGCGCTGGTATGATGGTATTTTTAAAGTTATGTCCCCACCAGTAACACCTGTTATGCTAGCATTTAATCTTTCCAAGCTCCACATTCATTCACCGCTAACGGTACCTAATGAGGACTTTGGTTACCTTCAATGTGGAATCCAAGTACATGTACTCACGATTACATTGAAACTCCTTTTCAGCTGAACATCTCATTCCCCGCTACTGGCTGCCAGAAGCTGATTGAAGTTGATGATGAGCGTAAGCTGAGGACATTCTATGAGAAGCGTATGGCAACTGAGGTGCCTGCTGACCCTCTGGGAGATGAGTGGAAGGTAATTTATTGTTGTGAAATTTGATCTCTATGGAACAGAATATTGCTTTGTTGGTACATCTTATTGCTGAGTTCAAGTTCCAGTTTAAATTGGTGAAATTGTGTTGTATAATT
Source organism: Percina caprodes (assembly GCA_013375575.1). NCBI lineage: Eukaryota > Metazoa > Chordata > Actinopteri > Perciformes > Percidae > Percina > Percina caprodes. Next base: position 2,281,422 of record JABXJD010000011.1, on the reverse strand, counting down.
ATCATACATAATATGGCACACCAGTAGACCCTTTCTGACTGACCTATAGTCATTAAGGGGGGACAGTGTGTTGCCAGAGTAACTGTGGAGCTGCTTACCAGATGCGACCAGGTCCAGGATCAGTGGATGGTTGAACTGATTTGCTCTCTCATCGGGTCTTGAGTACAGTAGTATCGCATTGACACTCACACCACTGCTAACCGTGGCTGATTTTAAATGGCATAATTCTCTCAATACCCTTGCATCATCAAAAATTATTAGCTAACTCAGTAAGTTTAGGTCTAAATGTAATAACATTGCAGGTGGGGCCCGATTTAGTTTTTTTTTTTTTTTGTGTTTGAGGCAAAATATGTGTCAAACCATTCTGAATAAAGTATTGTGGTGCTGCAGAGACATCCCGGCCTACAACTTGTATCCTATTGACTAAAGAGAAAATCTTTTTCTTGTACAGATCCTCGTAAAAATCACACTATAAATGACTTTCATTTTTTAGATTTTAATATTTTTAATGAAAATGAGAAATGATACAAAAATGATAATTCCTTCCAATATCGTATATCATATTGCAATATCAGTCAAAATAATAAAAGAATTTCCTCCATCGTGCATCCCTAATTCAGTGTCTTGCTCAAGGACACTTTAATATTTGGACATGAGGCGTTTGAAATTAAACAAACAAGCTTGCAATAAATGTACACCATGTTCTACGTCTAAGCCACAGCTGCCCAGACGTTGGTTATTTTGGACACTTATTAAGGCCAGTCGACTATCAAACTATTTCTTGAAAGCTTAAACTTTGCAGCCTGACCTGTGGTCAAAATTAGGCAGAATTATTAATGTAAGTGGACAAGTCTCATCTGACTATTTTGTGAACAATCTTTATTCTTTGAGACATTGTGTACCAATTGCGCTAAATTGAAAACTAAAATTTAGTTTTCTCTACTTCTGCAGGGTTATGTGGTGCGCATCAGCGGAGGCAACGACAAACAGGGCTTCCCTATGAAGCAGGGGGTGCTGACCCACGGCCGTGTGCGCCTGCTGCTCAGCAAGGGCCACTCCTGCTACCGTCCCCGCAGGACTGGTGAGCGCAAACGCAAGTCTGTCCGTGGTTGCATCGTTGACGCCAATCTCAGCGTGCTCAACTTGGTCATCATCAAGAAAGGTAATGTTTGTTCTGGCTTGTTGACTGTTCTCTGGAAACAGAAACAAACTATTAAGCACTAAACCAACAGATTATTCTCAAGAGCTACAGGGTTATTTATAAATGTCTTAATTTTACCTGTAAATTATGTTTATGGCACACCAGTAGACCCTTTCTAACTGATCTATAGTCATTAAGGGGGGACAGTGTGTTGCCAGAGTAACTGTGGAGCTGCTTACCAGATGCGACCAGGTCCAGGATCAGTGGATGGTTGAACTGCATTGCTCTCTCATTGGGTCTTGTGTAAACTAGTATCAGAATAACTTATTTTATAATATGACCTAATACAGCAGTATGTTTATTTCTTTGCCATTGGTGCAGTTTCATTTTGATGGGACGGGGAGCATGACACTCGTGAGTGTGATTTCCACTAGAGCTGTCAGTCTTACTCTAGTACCACGATACTAACGGCATTTATAACTAAGCCAAATGGTACTGTCACTATTTTAGTGATTTTATAAGCAACCTGTCTCTTGCAGGTTGTCACGTTACTATGCGTTAGACCATGCTAACTCTGACAGCTATAGAGCAGCTAACATTAACTTAAGGTGTCTACTTGAAGATTCCGACTAAGCTCCTATAACTCACCACGCAGTTAGGGAACGAGCTAACTGATAACAAGCATTTTGGCTCAGAAGGTTGATTTTTAAAGTCATGTTAAAACTATTTCCCATCATTTCGATTTCCTGCTGCAGCCTGTCCGTCCCCCGGTAATGTAATGTTGGCTCACACTGCCTTAGGTTTATTGTTCATGAGACCTGGGAGATAATGTAATGTTAGCCAACCTAAAAAAAAGTAAAAACTTCAATAGTAATGTCAGCATTTGAATAGTATTGATTTTATTTGTTTTACTGTTCAAATTATTTTTGAGTTTCGGAATTTGTTCCAACCGCCCTTATTGCCACTAAGTGTAGATAGTCTCCCTGCTTTTTTGGTGCTTTGGGCTGCACGCAGCTGCCTCTTTTCACTGGGAAACATCGCTATGTATTTTTTCATTTTTTTCTTTCTTCCCTTCTTTCAAATCATGCAAGTTCTTCAGATATAGCATTGTAAGTGCAATTGGTTTTTAATTATGAACGCTTGACTCATCTCATGATCAGGTGAGAAGGACATTCCCGGGCTGACCGACAGCACCGTCCCTCGCCGTCTTGGTCCCAAGAGGGCCAGCAAGATCCGCAAGCTCTTTAACCTGGCTAAGGAGGATGACGTGAGACAGTATGTTGTGAGGAGACCCCTGACTAAAGAAGGTAAGACTAAAAATATATTGTTAGATTTACTTCACTGACCAAAGGGTTTTACTGGGTATGGAAGTGCCTTTCATTGAAGCCTGAGATCGTATGCCACATGTCAGTTACTTTAAAATTAGATAAAATGGAGCTTGCTATAAGGATAAGGTTGTGGCTACTACTTAAAATTATGAAATGGTAAACACAGCTTGGCTGTCCGGGTAACATTGAAAGTCTTTGTATTTAAGGGGGTAATAGATTTATACACGTTATTACACTTGTCAGTATTCTCATCTTGTAACCCTCCATATAGCTGAGAAGCAGCAAGAAAATATTTTCTAGTCCTATAATTTAAGTTTCTTTGCTAGACAACTTAATTAACAATATAATTGTCTTTTACTTTTATTTACAACAAATTAAAGTTTAAATGAATCCCACGATGCATCTTTTGTTATATCACTGTTATGTGGTCCAGTTACGCAGGTTAAAAAAAGTGTATTCTAGACAGGCTGATGCCATGTTGGCCAGTTTACATCATCAAAGAGCCTTTTAATATCCGGGCTTGGCAATATATCTATCGTGATATGAGGCTAGATCTCATCTTAGATGATGGATATCTTATTTTGGTACAAGTGTTGTCTTTTCATTCTGCATTATTGAATGGTTAAGTCAAAGCCTCACAGCTATTCTTGACAGTTGGTACTACGCATTGGCACCATCTTTACCACACCTATCAATATTAACTACATCCCCTCTTTGGTAGGCAAGAAGCCCAGAACTAAGGCTCCCAGGATCCAGAGACTGGTGACGCCCCGTGTGCTGCAGCACAAGCGCCGCCGCATCTCCCTCAAGAGACAGCGCACCCTGAAGAACAAGGAGGAGGCCTCTGAGTATGCCAAGCTGCTGGCCAAGAGGATGAAGGTAATGTTTTATTATTGTTGTTCCTTATTACAGTCCTTAGGCACTGAAGGGGCTAGTTATTTTCTCTTCAAACAATATTCAACTGAGCTGACCACAAAACATTACTAAGTGGTTTCAGATTAATTGTTAAAAAAAATTAGATAATTTGAAATTCAACATTGATATTTGCTGTTATATTTTCCCTAAAAAGTCTAACCAGAGCAACATTCAGGCTCTTTATATCAGTTGACATAACTTATTCTGTAAATCTTAATTGAAGTTTAGATATTACTGTACAGGAGTGCTGCCTAAAAGAGGTCGTCATATTGTGTTTGTGTGCCGTCTTGTCTTAAAATTGTTGAACAAGTTGGACAATTGTTGCAATGCTTTTATAGGACATGTTTTTCATTAAGTTATGTCATTAAAGTAATGAACAATTACCCTTAACCGCTGCTGGCATCAGATTAATAAAACTGAGTGGGGAGTAATTATGTTAAGCGTGCAATGTTAAGAATCCTGTGTGGTATGAGGGTACTAACTTGTATAAAATGTATGCTTTTTGAATGTGTTAACACTACTGACACATTTGTTTCCTGTAAACAGGAGGCCAAAGAGAAGCGCCAGGAACAGATCGCCAAGAGGCGCCGCCTTTCTTCTCTGAGAGCATCCACATCCAAGTCAGAGTCCAGCCAAAAGTGAAATCACAAAGTCAAATAAAGTCATGTTTTGCTGAGAAAAATAGCGGGTGCATTTATTTTATTTTTCAGTACTTTGAGACCATAGGCTATTTGGGAACAGTGTAATTGCTGGATGAATGTTGCCTACTGGTAAATAGAAGGGTAGCTACTGTTAAACTGTTACTAATTGACTAATTGAAGCACCAATGATTAGTTACTGGTCATCAGTAACTAATAGGCACTTTAGTCAATTGGTAACTAATTGTTACTGATTAATTCCTCAGTAACTACCTACATTTGTGTTATTAAAATTGTTACCTACTAAATTAAAAATAGAACACTTTAATTTTCTTAGCTAGTTGAACAAAAGGAGTGCGTGCTTCGGATCAGGGAAAGCAACCAATTTGCAATATCTATACAGTTTATGCTCCTAACAGTATAGTGATGCCCTCAATTTTAATTTGGTTCCACATTGACCCTATGTACCCATGCATTTGAGTATTAAACTTGACAACTTTGTGTCCCCAAAGGGTGATTGGGTGTGCAGTCATGAGTGGGATGGCAGGACTAGAGTAGCTTGAACTGTAAAAACTGGACTATTGAGCAATAAACAAATACAAGAGCAAGGCACATGGGTAGCAGCCATAACTGTAAACGTACACAGTAGGAAAAGTGCATATCAGCCTTACAAAGTTAAGTGTCCATAACATGTGAACAAAATCTTTGAAATTGATCCAGTATTTAAAAGGTCCCATGGCATGAAAAGTTCAGGGTTTTTTTTGTGTTACTCCCAGCCTGCTTGTGGTCCCCAAGAGGCTAGATCAGAGGCTGATCGGGCATCTGCCCCTTATGTCATAAAGGGAAAGGTTGCCTGCCCAGAGAATTTGGCCCACAAAGCGTGGCAGTTGGTCAAAGCTACAACCTCCTCCCCCTTCCTCAATAGCATTTAAAGCTACAGGCACAGAAATAGAACATACTACGGAAAGCTCATTGTAGTACTGGCTCTAATTGCACCAAGGTTGGGTTTTGGGAAAGAGACTTACAATACAGTATTGAGTACCACTAAGGGCTATATCAAAGCATCCAAAAACCACCAGGTCACGGGACCTTTAAGCAAGAACACGGGAACCAACCGTCATTGCCAACAACTGTAACTCAATGGGGCAATTGCGCACTCTCGATTTGTCAAGTGTCTCAAATATTGATTTTTGTGGGGTGGCTTCCTGTCCTGTCAACTGAATGGCGTTCCTAAAGTTACTTTGAAATACAGAAATTATAGATTTTTCTTACCTAAAGGTTTTAGCGCCATGGCTACAAGCGTAACTTGCAACATAGGGTCTTAGGGTCTGTGAATGTACCAGAGTCAAACATTTGTTAAAAGCATAATTAGGACAGAAGCACCACTTAAGATTTACCGTATTGTCGTTTCCGGTCAAATGGCCTTTTGAACGGGAGCATTATGGGCTCTATGATAGCATCAAAGTCACCATTTTTAACTTTTCAACACTAAGAAGGCTCCACACAACACAAAACTTTGCTCAGAGTATCACTGCAGCAGTGAGAACATTGTGTACACAGTCTAAAGTTTTTGAACAACTCACTTAGCTGTTTCCGCTTGCAGCCATCTTTGCCAGTCAAAAGTCTATCTCCGAATGCAACTGAACAGACTCCATAGGAGGAAATGTCACTTATGAGGCTTCTTTTTTTTTTTTCTTTTAAACTGCAAGGTCAGTGTTTCTCACTGACATGCTATATGCCTGCGAGCGGAAACAGTTGAGTTGTTAAAACCGTTTAGTAAACTGAACACAATGTTCTGCAAAGTTTAAAAAAATAGTGATTTTGTTATCATAGAAGTGCCCCTACCACTTCCATTCAAAAGGCCATTGAACCCCCAAAAATACGGTGAATCGTAAAAATGGTGCGTCCATCCTAATTATCCTTTCAAAAGGAAAGTTTGACTCAGGTATATTTACAAAAAAAACCTAGGTTGCATTTTGGCGAGAGTTGCGCTTTAAACTGTGGAAGGTGATTAAATTAAGACATTACTGGACCTGGTGCCTAAGCCGCTAGATATGGCCAATTAGTTGCTATCCAAGAACCAAAACATGCACATCTTTTGCATGGGTTCTAAAATTGTGATTTGACTTAGCGTTATATTACTGGAATTAACTTAAACTTTTGACGAAATATTTAGCAGGCTGGTTTAATGGCTCATCATAGACAAATCTGTTAACATGGGAGGTTTTTGTTACAGTTACATTATTAACTGCCAATGCTACAAGTTCTGCATTTCTCCAGTTCTGACTCAGTGTCCTTACGTAGGCATTACAGGGTGCTGCAGCAGCAACAAGGACAAGAGGAAACAACTCTTTAATGCTCAACTTATTTTAAATTAGTTGAAGCTCTCTGGGAGCTGTGGACAAATTCAGTACACAAACACATCAACATAATTACAGGAGTATAAATCAACACATCATTTAACATTACACCCAGTGTCAAAGTCAGGCATCTTGGTTGGCCACCTCGTTCTGCAAGTAGGTTTAGCTTGTAGGTGAGCCTGGACCACGCCGTTTTGAGCTGAAGGGGTCTCGGCATCATTGAGACTTCTGTCCTGATCAAACTGGTGGGGTTGGGGCGGTGGGCAGCCTAAGTCATACATCTGGGAGATAAAGAAGAACATAGACACAAGCTGATGCTGCAAGTACTGAGGCAGCGCCTGGACGTGATGTGGCAGCCCCTGGAGGCGCCAGGCCAAGCTCAACCAGCTGGTCTGAAGCTCTTGAACCAGACTTGTTGACCTGGACAAATTCTCCATGACCTGTTGAGAAGGACCAAAGTGGATTTATAGATCTCTTGAGCTAAAATGACGAGAGGGCTGCAATAGGCCTTTTCACACATTTTGACATGTCACAGTATAGATAATGAAATTCATGATGACTAGCTTACTGATACTGATTACTAACACCTGTGCTTCTGCTCTTACATGACATGTCTGCTGTGTTATGTTGCCTGTCGATTACAGTATGTAACTTGAAACAAAAGCTGCCAAACTGATTAAGAAAAAAAAAGTCAGGACAATTCTAATACATTTTCTTTTCAAAAGTTACATGTTTGTTTCAGTTATATTAAAACTTGTGTAAAAGTTGAATTGCTTTAAGATAAAAATCACATAGCTTATGTCATCTAAATAGAAAATGTCAAAGCTCCATAAGAACTATAGTATAAAAACACATTTTGACTGTGGTGGAAGCCATGCTGTGCAAGCATGCTAATAATTGTGCCAAAGTTCCATCTTGCAGTAATAACAAAAATGCTATTTCCTAGATACAACTCCATTATGATGTCAGTATCATTTGATGTTCTGCTTAATGTAACCATGCATGTTCATGTACTACCACCTTTCGTTAAAGGAAGACATTGACATTTGGGAAACTATGCTTTCTTGCTGAGTTAGATGAGAAGATCACTACCACTAGAGGCAACCAGTGGAAACTCCGGAAGGGAAAGAAGGAACAAAAATCACATTACAAAAGCTTTACTTCCTATAAACTCACTCAAAAGTCTAAGTATCTACTGCACATAACTACTCGTAAAACCACAACTTATTTTTACACTTTTGTTTGTATGGATGAAACAAAAGAAGTATTACATGTTAATTTGTGAGCCTGGTAGGCAGATTTGTTATTTTCCACAGAGGCAGGCTGGCTGTCTCCCTGTGTCCAGTCTTTGTTAAACTAAGCTAATGTTGCTTAATATTTAATGGACAGCCAAATCCTCTCATCTAACTTTTGGCCAGACAATGAGAGCATTTCCAAAATATCAAACAATTCCTTTTAAACTGTACTCACAGCACACCTGAACAGATTGCATCTTGGACCCAAACATTTTGTAGGTCCTCCTGCACAGCTTGGCAGCCAGTGAAACCAGTCGTACAGTGTATCTTCTGCTGAGGGTGGCCTCAAAACCCTCCACCAAGTGAGCTTCTTCCTCTACAAAGTCAGTAAGAAGATGAAGTCAAGTTTTAAATGTGAATTCTAGCCATTTCACATACAGTGAGGAAAATAAGTATTTGAACACCCTGCTATTTTGCAAGTTCTCCCACTTAGAAATCATGGAGGGGTCTGAAATTGTCATCGTAGGTGCATGTCCACTGTGACAGACGTAAGAAAAAAAATCAATTCCAGAAATCAATGTATGGCTTTTTAAACTCTTTGTATGATACTGCTGCAAGTAAATATTTGAACACCTGAGAAAATCAATGTTAATATTTGGTACAGTAGCCTTTGTTTGCAATAAAAAAAAAAGAAATCATACATTGTGATTTCTGGATTTTTTTTTTTTTTTGATTATGTCTCTCACAGTGAACATGCACCTACGATGACAATTTCAGACCCCTCCATGATTTTTAATTGGGAGAACTTGCAAAATAGCAGAGTGTTCAAATACTTCTTTTCCTCACCGTAAGTAGTCTTGCATTGCCAGACCTTCCTCCACAGCGGTCCTGAGGAGAGTCAGACTAGTCAACACAGCATTCCGGGATGGGGAAATCAAAGCATGGGGAAAACATGCCAATGTTTATTGGCGTGTCTTTAAACTAATCACAACTGTCATGGGCGAGCAGAACCGAGCAGAGTCGCAGTGCCGCTGCATAACAGCCTCGGCAAGGAACTTGTGTTGGTGGAACATGTGTACGTTCAAAATTTGTTTTGTTTTAGTTGTGCAACAGATAGTCCAGCTAGCTGTCTGGATTTACCCTGCAGAGATCTGAATAACTTTACATGTACCTTTATCTTCTTCAGTGGACGGAAGCACTCGGTCCAGCAGAGCCTCTGACGTGATCAGAGCAGAGTCCAGTCCCACACTGGCAACACAAATGGCTCTCACCACAAGCGACTGGTCAGCCGGGTCGTCAACCTGCTGTATCCTGCCCATCAGCCATGCAACTGTGAGTGCTACACAGTCCACAGTTCCATTAGCTGCAATGCTCACCACATCCTGGATCTCATGCATCTTGTTCTTGGCAGTAGCAACGATCTGGGTGAAAGAAAAAAAAACCAGGAGAATGCTACACGTCATATATGCAGTCAGGAAAAACTCTACGCACAGAGATGGGGCTCATGTAGTAGGAGCTTAGAAACAGATAAAATCATTTCTGCCATAATGCAATTTATTTTCGTTAAAATTAATTTTATATTATTGGTATCAAAATAAGCATTGTTCAGGAACCAGTATTAAAGTCACGTTATTGGTACCAAAAATATTTAAACTATACCAAGCCCTACTCACTTTTTTTGAAATTGTCACTATATCCTAACAGTAGCACAGACAGATTTGTAAAAAAAAAAAAAATAATAATTCTGTGCCTTCCCTAGTGCTCCTAATGACATTTGCAAGTTTCAAGCCAAATAAACAACCAATAAAAGTTGAAGAGTCTAATACAGTGTAAATGTGAACTGCGCAAACTATAAAACTGGGCAGCACTGATCAAATATAAATTGTTTTCAGAAACAATTAACAGAAACTGTTTTTGGTGTACCATTTAGCTAAACAGTACACTAAAAATTATGTTTCTGAAAACATTTGAGGTGAGAAATAGGCAATTCGGTAACAGAATATTGGTTCCTATTTGATCAGCACTGCCCATAGTTTGACAGTGTGATCGCAGTTTACAAGCAGTGATTGACACTGTGAGACTCCTCGGCTCTTATTGGTTGTTATCCTTATGCCATTCAGAGCACCAGGAGGAGGCAGAGGCATAGATCTAATTCATGTACTGTCAGGATATAGTGTCAGATTGAGCAAATATGACAAAAAGTGATTTTTTTATAAAAGTTATCTAGGGAGAATTGGTTGTAGTCATTAGGATTTGAAATAGAAAAAAAATAAAAATACCTGCTCCGTGGGTGTGTGAAGCACTGGGAGGGCAGTCTCCAGCCAGTCAAGACTTCTACAGGCAACATCATTTGCAACCGAAACTGGAAACATTCCAGACAGTAAAGTCATTACTGAAAGGTTTTCTCATTCCCACAATGAAACCTGCAGCCCGCTTTATTCAGAGGAGATGTTGACCCTATAACATCATCTTTTTGTCCAAACAGCAACCCAAAGAGGCATTAGCCTATTAACACCTGGTTTAAAGTAACAATAAATTATTCTATTGGGTCATGCTGTCAATAAATGGAACATATGTAGCTTTCAGTCAATCCGTTATTTATCATTTATAATTAAAAACATTTCTTCAATAGAGCCCAACCAATAAAGGATTTTTAAGGTCGATATGAATATCTAGTTATTTAAAAATCAGGCCAATACACATTTTTAAAATAAAATCCAGAAATGCGTAACAAAACAGATTTGCCTAACAGTTATTTGTAGTTATGAGTTCTCACTAAAATAATTTGTTTTGTCACAACAGAACAGAGAAACATCAAAACAGATTAATGTTCTGATAAATAAAATGTATAAAAATACAAATTAAGAAATTAAACTAAAGTCCTTTGAACAAAAACAAATCAGTGTTGAGGGACATTGTAGAGTACCCTCTGGTGGACAAACTATGCAACGCCAAAGCTCATGACATGGTTGACCATTCGTTTTTAAAATATTCATATATCAGAATCATTTTTTTGTCATAAATTGATTCTGATAAATTTTTTTGTAATGTGTAATATCGGCCCGCCGATATATATCGGTCGGGCTCTACAAAAGAATCTCAGTTAAACAATTTTGACTAGTAAATGGCCAAACATTTGCAGGGACAAACATCTCAAATATGATAATTTGCTACAGTTTTCTCTTTTATAATGATAGTTAAATCTCTTTGGATTTTGGTGGACAAAACAAGAACTTTAAATATAAAGTTATATGACATAGCCTAGTCTCTCTCAGGGAACTTGTTAGGTTCCTTCACTAGTTTCTGAAATTGCATGTTCATTTTAATTAACATGATTATTTAATGATGAAAAATATATAATCGTCAGTTGCAACAGATATAAAAATCACCGGCGGTTTCAGTTAAGCCATAGCTCACAACCACATCCAGAGTATATGACTATAAACCGCAGGGAGTCTACGGACAAGCGTTAGCAGTCCTGGCAGCACTCACTCTGGGGCTCCATTTGAACAAGGACAGGTGAAACCACAGCTGTCACGCTGCTCTCCAGCACCTCACACACAGACCTCAGGTTGGGGTGGCTGCATTTGGTGTCTGCGTACAACACTGACAGCTTGGAACAAGCGAAGTGAACCATAGGCAGCTTGGAAAGTCTGGCAGCTGCACTTGGCATCTTCTGCAAGAAAACAGGACAGAGACATTTATGTTCTAGTCTTCCTAAATTTCAGACTAAAATCATCTAAATGGAAACCCTCAGTCCCGATTACAATGCCGTATTTCGAGGTCTTGTAAATGATGTCATTGTAAACCAATTATTTAATAAACAATTTACTACAGAAGTCACTTTAGGAACTCACTGGGTACAATTAGAAAGACTGCATTTATGTATTCGGTGAGGCCGTGTAAGTAGACGATTGTACTCACCTGCTGGTTGTTGTTCGTCGGCATGTTTCGTCCGCTTTGATAGAGAGGTAAAAACAGGTGAGGTAAATTTAAACGTCTTTGTAGACTTTACCGGATGAAGAAAATGCAAAGCTTGTACACTTTCGCGCGTGGTCGCGTTGTCAATTAGCGCGCACCTGTGCTGCTGAGCTCGCCGGCTGTTCTCGCGATATGTGACCGAAAAATTCCAGTTCAGAGTACTTATTTTATTAAAACTAGTACAGTGCCCGTTCAAAATGTGCCTGTTTGGAATGGGACGATTGCTTGGCCTGTGGTATTGGTGCTTGAAACTTTCTCCAGAACCATTGTACCACAAAATGACTTACAGAAGGACCCCAAAGCACTTAATATGCAACCACATTGTATAGCCTATCACTGACTTACTGTGTATGCTACTCATACTTTAGGGAAAACATTGTAGGCTAGCCTGCTACCACATTTACCTGACAGAAGTGACAGAATTTAGCCTACTCGCAAAAATATCACAATTAAAAAGTGGAGTAGACTAATCACAGACATCTGCCATATGCCACCCAACCCGGCCCATAATAAGGGCAATCAGCAAATATCATATATATATATACATGTATGTACTGTATATATAATCTAAACCTAAATATTAATCCTAAATTTAAATGTTAAATATATATAAATATAAATGTTAAATTGGATGAATGGTTCATGAGATATTTCCAACCAAGACAGACCACACACACACACACACACACACACACACACACACACACACACACACACACACACACACACACACACACACACACAGGCTTTCAGATTTATTAGATAGATTTCTTTGCCTATTGTTCTAAGCTGCCCAACAAGTTAGGCTACCCAACTTTTTATTTTCTATTTTTTAATTCTAAACTAATCTAATATAATCATCATGAATATTCAGGAATATTCAGGAGCTTTGGTTCTCTAAATATATTCTGCAAATTTTCTGTTATTATCTGTAGACAAATTTCCCATTAATGCACATTTAGCTGAAAAGGTTGTTCCATGGCCGCGGGAACTAGGGGTGCGGAGGGTGCTGTAAACAAAAGGACAAACAACTACAACCCTAATTTAACAAACAAAAACATTTAATTTTAATAAATTGGTTATTAATATAAACCTAATCCCTTTTATTAGAAATTAAATGTACTAAATTTTACAATTTGGTATAAGAGATAAACACATAATTTGATTAGAATGAATCTGCCGATTTTGTCAAGAGCGAGGCGCGCGCCAGGGGCTGCGTGCCTCTGACGCTGGTGAGTGAAGAGAGTTGTGGAAACTTTCCCGGCGGGTCAACAGTTCAGAAGTTTGCTAGCCATGGCACAAAAGCGCATTTTGGATTTCTTTATAAATCAACCACAGGCTAAAAAGCCTAAAAGATTGGAGGCAGAAAACTCAGCAACTGTAACCGAAAGAAGTAGCAGCAGCACCTCACCTCCACACTCCCAGAGCGACCTGCTAGCAACAGACCACCAGGCAGCTAATGTTGTTAGCCATGCTAGCAGCACCAAGGCAACCACGGAGGGAACCTAAACAACGTCAACTCAGTGCTGCAGCCTCGGGGTCACACTGTTCCTGGTTTTGGACGTTTTGGAGATGAAGATTTTTTTGTGTTATGACTGCAACACAAGGTAAGACTGCTGGTTTATTATTATGCTGCCGCCGTGCAGTAAGTCGGCATCAATTGTTCAATAACAGTTCAACTGAAAGTTTATACGATTTATTGGAGATACTGTAATTTTTTTTTTTACATGCGTGTAAAGCCTTCTTATTGGAAAACGAATAAGGTTGCACCTATATTTAATTATCCTACTGTATTGTTATAAAATGATTAGGCCCTGTTAAAAACTGTTAATATACGGCCTAAGATCTTAATGCCTTAAATTTGCTATTGCTGTGCTACAAAAACTTAAGGCTGCATTCCTGTATTTCAATGTTTGTGTCAGGACATGGCTTGCTTTACTTTCATTTAATTTAATATAATTCAGTGATGTGTTTAGTGACTCTGTTTTTTAACTTGTAGTAGGCCTATTCTGTGCCATTGTCGCAGCCGTGTGCCTGTACCCTGCGTTACCCAGGTCTAGTTGGTCCTGTCTTGTATTATGGACTTTATTCTTGTTTTTATGCTTGTGGAGCGTGTAGCCTACATGTGTTCCAGTTTTATTATCGAAGCCTTAGTACTGTTTTGACACCACAAAGTGCCTTTTGTTTTAATAAGGAGTCTTTATCTTGACAGTAGGCCTATGGGTAAGAAAGAAATTTATATTTGGTTGAATAGCAATAATGGTGTATTATTTTCTGGTGTTTCCCGGTCAGTAGCCTATGGAAGGCTAATTATTGTCTTGGATCGGCTATTTATAATGAATTGAATCTCTATACAGTGAAATAAATTGTGATGGATGCAGTTAGGTGTGTGCTGGTTGACTTTGGCTGAAAACTTCACTGGAAATTTCACTTGTTCAAATTTGTAAACTCCTGAAGTTTGCTGACGACACAACGGTCATCGGCCTTGGACGGTGATGAGTCGGCCTACAGACGGGAGGTGGATCAGCTGGCTCTCTGGTGCAGTCAGAACAACCTTGAGCTTAACATGCTCAAAACTATGGAGATGATCGTGGACTTCAGGAGGTGCCCCCCCACTCTTCTCCCCATCACCATACTCAACAGCCCTGTGTCTGCTGTGGAATCCTTCAGGTTTCTGGGATCCACCATATCCCAGGACCTGAAGTGGGAGCCCAACACAGAACTATTTCAGAACTGTTCATAATGTTCATATTGTAATATAATAACATAATACTATTTATCCCAGCATCCTTTGCACTATGTTCCACATTTAAATAATTTTTATTGAACTCCTCATTGCACTCATTCCTCTATATTGTTTCTGTTTAGAGTATGTATATATTAGTGTGTATATAGTGTTTGTTGTTTTGTATGTGTAAGCACAATGTGAGCAACTATGCTCCTAAGAAAAATTCCTCGTATGTGTCTTCATACCTGGCCAATAAAGCTGATTCTGATTAATAAAGTTATTACAGAATGGTATAATAATAAAGGATTCTGCGGAAATCCTAATAAATCTTTAATTAGGATGCCATATATCAGCACAAGGTCGAGGGTGTGGTTAAAACACTGAGTGGCCTTATGCACTCTGACTGAAATCAGCTGAATCTAGGAGTGAGTTGAAAGCAGTACTAAGGCTATCGTCAACGTCCACATGGATATTAAAATCATCTACAATAAGTATTTTGTCTGATTTAAGGACTACACCTAATTAAAAACTCTGAGAATTCAGATACAAATTCAGAATCTGGTCCTGGAGCTCGGTAAATAAGAAATATAATTGGCTGTAATGTTTCCCATGATGGATGTTGAAGATTAAGAACAAGGCTCTGAAACGAGTTCTAATTTAGTTTAGGTTTAGGATTAATTAACAAGCTTGCAGTTCCCCCCCTCGGCCTGAGCCTCTAGGAATTTGAGTATTATTGTGACTGAGTAGTGGCTTCATTTAGATTAACATATTCTTCATAGCCCAGCCATGTTTCAGTAAGACACAATAGATCAGTTTGATTATCTGATATCAGATGGTTTACCAGTACTGCTTTAGAGGACAGGGATATAATATTTAATATTATATCCAATATATAATATTGATGAGCAGGTGGCACCTTGTACGGCAGCCTCGGCCACAGTGTGGGAATGTATCATGTATGATGTAAAAGCACTTTGAGTAGTCGTTAAGACTAGAAAAGCGCTATATAAATACAGCACATTTACATCTAATTTTCCTATTCTGTTCTATCATTGCAGTGGTAGTTTTAATTCCAATTAGGTTAAGTGTAGCCCCTCTTTTTTTGATTTGAGTTGGGGGACAGCATTTGTCACCATTTGTCTAGTACTGGCACCCAGAAGCAGACCCGGACAAGGTAAGTTGGGATAACAAGGTGAGTATTTATTTGTAGAATAAATATGGAAGCGGGTAAGTCCCTATTCTGGCAGCGGGTGAAATAGGAAGGCTGGAGTGTTTGCACCGGTCCCAGAATGCAACCGTGAAGGTGTCGGCCAGGCAGGCGTGTGTTTCTGTCCAGGTGATTAACTGTAGACAGAGGAACAGGAGGCAGGTTGGCGACAGGCAGAAAGACTTTCAAAAACTAGATGCAAGATACAAGAGCTCAACATACTGGTTAGGCTAACGGTCCGCAGGGAACGGAGGTCTGGTCATGGCTTATATGGAGCAGAGAAGATCATCAGGACCGGGGGGGGGGCACATCGCAGGTAACAGCAGGTGTGTGGAGTAGGAGAAGCAGCAGGGATGTGTTCAGGAAACTCAGGACAAACAGACTTCAGGTTAGAGCGAAAAGAAAACTGGCTCAAGATGCTGGAGCCATGCCAGAAGAGGCTCAGGCATTTCATTAGACCAAAACTACATGGAAATCATAGGATTTATGAATTACTGCCATAACAAAAAGTAAACTGATAACTGATCTTTACCAAATAATGCAGACCTCACTCCATACCAGATAGACCTCCAGTGGCATGAGGGAACCCATGATGACCTTCGTCTGGCAAGAGTTGCAGGGGGGGGTGGTGGTCCAGTCAGTTGGACTGTCCTGTCCCTGTCTCAAGGTGCAGGTTTGTCTTTGGGGTTTCCTCTCCCAGCCATTGTACCCCCCCGAGTTAACCCACGTGGCTTTGGGGTTGCCTTCTTCCTCCTTCCCAGCCGTTGTGGTGGTTCTCACACCACCATCCTCCGCCTGCGCCTCCATTGGGGTCTTCACTATTTACCCATAGCTGGGGCTATTTACCCATAACTGGGACAGTGGTTGACGGGCATCAGGGCGTTTCTACTCACCAATGGGCCTGCATGCCGCGTCTCTGGGACCCACTGCTGCTCCGAGATCCTGTACAACTTAGCCTGGAACCACAAGGGACCAGTTCCCATGTGTGCCACGGGGAGGCGTGTACGAGGTCTTGGCAGTGGAGAGGCTATGTACCGGCAGGGGGGGCCACACACACTCGGCTCCTCTTTCTACCCCTGAAAACAAAGGGCTGTCCGGTGGCAGTAGCTGGAAGCAGCATGGAGCATGTAGCATGCAGCATGCAGTGTCTGACTACAAGCTCTACTACTCCAACACTACTGCACTGACGCATCACACGCCCTGCGTGCAAACACACACACACACACACACACACACACATACACACACACACAGGCACGAACAGACACACACACACACACACTCTCAGGCACAAAGACACACACACACACACACATACACACACACAGGCACAAACAGATACGAACAGACACGCACACACACAGGCACGAACAGACACACACACGCACACACACATACACACACACACACACAGATACAAACAGACATACACACACACACAAACAACACAAGACAGACACATACACAGACAGACACACACACAGGCACGAACAGATACAGACACACACACAGGCACGAAAAGACACACGCACACACACAGGCACAAAGACACACACACATACACACACACAGGCACAAACAGATACAAACAGACACACACAGGCACGAAAAAGACACACACGCACACACACAGGCACAAAGACACACACACATACACACACACAGGCACGAACAGATACAAACAGACACACACAGGCACGAACAGACACACGCACAAACACACACACGCACACACACAGAGACACACACACACACAGACCCCCATACACACACAAACACACAACAAGTACAAATACACCTTTCCTCACCCAGGCAGAAGCCTCCTGTACCACTTCTTCTTCTTCTTCTGCTTTTTCATCACCTGGCTCTGCAGATCTTCCAGCTGGGACCTCATGGAGCTTTCTGTCCTCTCCCACTCCTGCTGAGTCTTCTTCAGGCTTTCTGTGGCCTGAAGGAGGGATGACTTGTCCTCCTTCCACTCGTTGAGATGACTCTCCAGCTGCTGCTCAAACCTTTTCTCAAGATCATCCATGAGTTTCTTGTTTTTCTGGTCCTGCATCTCCAGCTGGGCTCTGTGGGAAGCCTGGGATCTTTCCAGTATTGTCTGTCCCTCCTCCTGTTCTCGGAGAGCTTCCTCCATCATGCTCACTTTATGCTTCAGCTCCTGAGCTTGAGCCCTCTCCATCTCCAGACAGCTCTCCAACTCTAACTCCACATTAGTCTGACTTACCTTGAGCATCTGTCTCTCCTTACAAAGCTCCAGCTTCTGAGTCGCCACTTCCTTTTTCAGGGCCTCCTTCTCTCCCTTCATCTGCTCCAATTCCACTTTCAGGTCTTCGGAAATGAAGTACTGGAGGTCCAGGTCTTTTAGGGCTTTTCGCAGCCTGTTGGTGATTTTTCCCATCTGGGATTTCAGATGCTCTGTCTCCCTGGGTGGGGAGTGGACACGTTGAGCCAGAGCCTGATCCAGCTGGGCTCTGTGGGAAGCCTGGGATCTTTCCAGTGTCTCCTTTTCCTTCTCCTCCTGTTTTTGGAGAGCTTCCTCCATCTTGCTCAATTTATCCTGCAGCTCCTGAGCTTTAACCCTCTCAATATTCAAATAACTCTCCAACTCCACGTTGGTCTTACCTACCTTGAGCGCCTGTCTCTCCTTACAAAGCTCCATCTTCTGAGCCTCCACTTCCTTTTTCAGGAACTCCGTCTCTCCCTTCATGTGCTCCAATTTGACATTCAGGTCTTGAGCAATGAAGGTCTGCAAGTCCAGGTCTTTTAGGGCTTTTCGCAGCCTGTTGCTGGTTTTGACCATCTGGGATTTCAGATGCTCTGTTTCCCTGGGTGGGGAGGGGACACGTTGAGCCAAAGCCTCATCCAGCTGGGCTCTATGGGAAGCCTGGGATCTTTCCAGAGTGTCCTTTGCCTCCTTCTCCTGTTTTCGGAGAGCTTCCTCCATCTTGCTCAATTTGTCCTTCAGCTTCTGAGCTTGAACCCTCTCCATCTCCAGACAGCTCTCCAACTCTAACTCCACGTTTGTCTTACTTACCTTAAGCATCTCTCTCACCTTACCAAGCTCCATCTTCTGAGTCTCCACTTCCTTTTTCAGGACCTCCTTCTCTCCCTTCATGTGCTCCAATTCCACTTTCAGGTCTTGAGTAATGAAGGTCTGAAGGTCCAAATCTTTTTGGGCTTTTCGGAGCCTGTAGGTGGTTTTGACCAGCTGGGATTTCAGATGCTCAGTTTCCCTGGGTGGAGAGGGGACACGTTGAGCCAGCTGAACTTTCAAGTCACACACCTCCCTCTGCATCAGCTCTTTCTCATGGCTCCAACTGCTGCCCTCTCTCTGTTGTTGGAGCTGATCCAGGAGATCGGCCAGCAGGTCCTCTCGGATGATCAGGTGAACTCTCCCCTCAGTCTCACATTGGGTGAGCGTCGCCTCGCTGTCCTTCAGCTCACACCGTACTTGTTCTTCAAGGTAACTGAGATAGAAATTAATTCGCGGTTCAGTCTCTCCGGAGTTGAATTCCATGTTTTCAGTGTTCCTTCTCCTGTTGCAATGTGCACCTTTGGATTGTCACAGTCAAACTGTCTCTCACACAAACTGCTGTCTGAG
Source organism: Percina caprodes (assembly GCA_013375575.1). Lineage (NCBI taxonomy): Eukaryota > Metazoa > Chordata > Actinopteri > Perciformes > Percidae > Percina > Percina caprodes. Next base: position 2,262,282 of record JABXJD010000011.1, on the reverse strand, counting down.
TGAATTTGTGTCAGAACTCAAGTTGGGTTCCAGTAGTCATAGTGTGTCGTTATGGCAACAACAACATGTATTCTTATGTTTTCAATACAGATTGCCATTGAGTCAAGCTGGGATTCTATTGTTGCTATGGGACACCAGTTTGTTTATGTTCGAATATACAATATGAATGTAATGATTTCTGATGTTTCCTGAAATATGGCAAAGAGACTTATGAAATATGGAAGGGAAAAAGATGGATGTCTTTGCACAAGAGCGGTACACATAGGTATGCGCCAGTTGGGACGCCATTTTCTCTTATGCGCTCAGCAACTACCTATTATTTAAGATGCACGTTTACCATAATAATTATAAAAGACATTGTGTGCACGTCCCACCTTCTGGCAGGTGCAGGACAAATGAAAAGTAAAGTAAAAATGCAACACTGCTTTATGCTTCCATAATTTAATACAAAAGGCAACGTTTCGACCCTGCTGGGTCTTTTTCCAGGACTTAACCAGAGAATTTGAATGACGACAACTTCTCAGTCCCCCCCACCCCCCTTTCTCCTAGAGCCCAAACGGCCTCCTAAGCCTCTTCCCCCACAAGGGAGAATGAATGTGTGTGCATGAGCAGTGATTGACATCCAGTTAGACCCCCGACGCAATATATAATACAACTGATAATTTGTATAATTGAAAATAAAGATTTATTCATTTTGACATACAAATGAATGTTGCCAACATTTTAGTCAATCACGCCGCTTCTGTCATCTCGTTTGCGTTCTGTGTCGGAGGAAGATTTCAATTTTATTTATAGTATCAATTCATAACAAGAGTTATCACGAGACACTTTACAGATAGAGTAGGTCTAGACCACTCTATAATTTACAATAATTTCCTTTTAGGAAGAAACCTGGGACAGACCCAGGCTCTTGGTAGGCGGAGTCTGACGGGGCCAGTTGGGGTGTGATGAAGAGTGGTAATAACAGTCACAGTAAAAGATAATGGAACAGTGACTAGAAATATTAGTTTGTAGTAGTTCATGGCATAGCAGGGCACAGCAGAGTGTAGCAGGATATAACAGGGCATCACAACAGGACCACGGCAACAGCTGCAAACGTGATCTTGGAGCGTCCCTGATCCAAGGAAACATGCTGGGGGGAAAGAACATAATGACTCTGGGGTATGACTCCCCAGAACTAGGTTAGTAACAGGAATTTCTGAAACATAGGTGCACACAAATGGAGAGACGGGAGAGAGGAGGTCAGTGTGTCAAAGGAAGTCCCCCTGCAGTCTGGAACAATTACAGCATAACTAAGAGAGACAGGGTAAAGAGAGGAGCCTGGTGGGGCTGAAACTCTCTGGGTCGGGCTGTACTGCCCTGCCTCCCTCTTGTTTTATTATGTAAAAATGCCATAGTATAGTATGACAAAAAAGTGATGAAATACCCATAGCAAACTATGTTGAAATAGCCATAGTATAGTATGTCAAAGTACCAACAAATAGTATGGTATGTCGAAAAAAAGAGATGAAAAAGCCATAATGTCAAAAAAGTCATAGTATAGAATGTCTGTCTGAAGCAGAGTGCTCTCTGCTTGAGGAAACAAGGACTTGAAGGTTCAGATTGTATTGTTCAGTTCAATTTGACAGTGCTGAATGTTCCAGAGGTTATTGGGAGCCATATATAGTCAAATGTGTGTTCCTTCAGTCCATCTTAACCACACTGTAGATCTTGGTAACAAACCATTGAACCAGTGAATAAGCAAAAGAAAAGAGCCGTGATCATGGTGCTGGCCAGGCCAGTATGGCCAGTAAGTAATGACAGGCATAGACCAGGAAATAGACAGTATAGTATGTCGGGAAAAGTGATAATGTTGCCATAGTATTGTATGTTGAAAAAGTTTTTTAAAAAGTAATAGTATGTCGAAAAAAGCCGTAGTATAATACATGTTGAAAAAAGTGAGGAAAAAGTAATAGTATTGGATGTCAAAAATGTCATAATGTAGCTCCGTATAAATTCTTTCAGAGGGATTGTTAATCGATGCTCTCCTAAATTAATTCAGCTGTTATCCGAATAACTGTATATTTTATCATGCTGTGTATTACTGTTGCATATCTGCAGCTAGTCTCTCCTTATGAAATGTATCTCAGTGTAAATTCTTTCAGGAAGACCTCACTCTTCATCAACACTCCACCTAACTCCAATCAGCTGTTGGAGGCGTTCCCCCTTCCTGCTAAACCAATCGGTTCAGCTTCTTCTGCTGAAAGGACAGATCAACTTTTAGCACTTGGTATTTAGAGGTTCAATTTATTGTGGTTGACTTAGTTTCTGCTGTAGTTTGATAGGTGATAGTAGTGGATTAAAACTTTTAATATTTTATAAATATTAAATTGAAATAAAATAATGGATCTACTCTAGCAGTCACCACATTCACAGGTGAAAGTAGTTTTTGTAATTTCACATAAAGGGTCTTTTAATAGCTGGAACTGGTCCACCAGAAGTCTACCCACAAGCACAATGTGAGTCCTGTAATAGATGTCGTGGTGTTACTGTTAGGTCTGCTGCTCCTAGGTAGCTTCTCTGTCTCTCCTCCCTCCCTCCCTCTCTCTCTCTGTCCTAACTGCAGGAGTGGAGTCTGGTGTGTGGGAGTCAGGATTCCTACTCCATCTCACAAATGTAGCTCTAGAAAGACCTTTTATTGCACATTGAAATGGGCATTAACTTAAAAAATTACATACACCACAAACACTGTCAATATTTCTAAAGGTCCTCTGGTATATTAAGGACTAAGTTATTTCAAAATTTTTTTGAAAAAAAAACCTGAAAATCTGTGCAGACCAGCTGGCCCCCATCTTCACTCAGATCTTCAACAGATCTCTGGAGCTATCTGAAGTTCCCTTCTGCTTCAAACGCTCCACAATCATCCCAGTCCCCAAAAAAACCCTCCATCTCTGGACTAAATGACTACAGGCCTGTTGCCCTGACATCTGTAGTCATGAAGTCCTTTGAAAGACGTTGTTGTTGGCCCACCTGAAGGACATCACAGTCCCCTTGCTGGACCCCCTGCAGTTTGCCTACAGGGCTAACAGGTCTGTGGATGATGCAGTCAACTTGGGACGGCATTACATCCTGCAACACCTCAACTCTCCAGGGGCTTATGCAAGGATCCTGTTCGTGGACTTCAGCTCGGCGTTCAACACCATCATCCCGGACATCCTCAGAACCAAACTCTCCTAGCTCACTGTGCCAGCCTCCACCTGTCAGTGGATCACAGGTGAGGCTGGGGAACATGACATCCAGCATACGGACTATCAGCACTGGCGCCCCCCAGGGGTGTGTGCTCTCCCCACTGCTTTTCTCCCTCTACACCAACGACTGCACCTCAGGAGACCCATCTGTTAAACTCATGGCCGCGGGAACTAGCTAACAAAAGGACAAACAACTACAACCATAATTTAACAAACAAAAACATTTAATTTTAATAAATTGATTATTAATATAAACCTAATCCCTTTTATTAGAAATTAAAGGTACTAAATTTTAAAATTTGGTAAGTAAGAGATAAACACATAATTTGATTAGAATGAATCTGCCGATTTTGTCAAGAGCGAGGCGCGCGCCAGGGGCTGCGTGCCTCTGACGCTGGTGAGTGAAGAGAGTTGTGGAAATCTTCCCGGCGGGTCAACAGTTCAGAAGTTCGCTAGCCATGGCACAAAAGCGCATTTTGGATTTTTTTATAAATCAACTACAGGCTAAAAAGCCTAAAAGATCGGAGGCAGAAAACTCAGCAACTGTAACCGAAAGAAGTAGCAGCAGCACCACCTCACCTCCACACTCCCAGAGCGACCTGCTAGCAACAGACCACCAGACAGCTAACGTTGTTAGCCATGCTAGCAGCACCTCACCGCCACACTCCCAGAGCAACCGGCTAGCAACAGACCATCAGGCAGCTAACGTTGTTAGCCAAGCTAGCAGCACCTCACCTCCACACTCCCAGAGCGACCTGCTAGCAACAAAAACTGTTAATATACGGCTTAATATCTTTATGCCTTAAATTTGCTATTGCTGTGCTACAAAAACTTAAGGCTGCATTCCTCTATTTCAATGTTTGTGTCAGGACATGGCTTGCTTTACATTCATTTGATTTAATATAATTCAGTGATGTGTTTAGTGACTCTGTTTTTTAACTTGTAGTAGGCCTATTCTGTGCCATTGTCGCAGCCGTGTGCCTGTACCCTGCGTTACCCAGGTCTAGTTGGTCCTGTCTTGTATTATGGACTTTATTCTTGTTTTTATGCTTGTGGAGCGTGTAGCCTACATGTGTTCCAGTTTTATTATCGAAGCCTTAGTACTGTTTTGACACCACAAAGTGCCTTTTGTTTTAATAAGGAGTCTTTATCTTGACAGTAGTCCTATGGGTAAGAAAGAAATTTATATTTGGTTGAATAGCGATAACGGTGTATTATTATCTGGTGTTTCCCGGTCAGTAGCCTATGGAAAGCTAATTATTGTCTTGGATCGGCTATTTATAATGAATTGAATCTCTTTACAGTGAAATAAATTGTGATGGATGCAGTTAGATGTGTGCTGGTTGACTTTGGCTGAAAACTTCACTGGAAATTTGTCAGCACCCCCAGTTCAAAATATGTTCCCGCGGCTCTGTTGTTCACTGACTTAAACCCTTTTTTCCATACTAAGTAGGTTACAAAGTTAAACAGTTCTTTCCAGAATTTTTTTTGTAATTATCACATTTACTTCTACTATTTTTCTTTATGTAGATATTAGATTAAGGAGAAGGAATTGTAAAAGTGCACTGGTCAATGCTGTGAACCCAATGCCTTAACCACTTGGCCATCACAGCTATATATTCATTCATAATAGGGCATTCCATTAACAAAAACAGTCAGACCTATGAGTCAGAATTTTGTATATCTGTGTGGATTTAGACAACAAATCAGTTTGAACTGTGTTTATTGGGTAATTGCTTAAGCAAATGAAAGATGAAGATGTCAAGTCACACAAACTGACGTCAGCTGCTTGGAAGTCTTTTTGATAATTGTCATGAATTTCAGCAACAAATCAAACATTTTTGTTTTGTTTTTTACATCAAACAGCTGTTTCCTGTTGCCCACCACAGAGGTGGACATGCTGTTTTGTTCAAGACCAGATCTATAAGAATGCTGATTGTGACATAAAAAGAAATAAAATAAAATGCTGGAGGCCTCAGTGGAACACAAGGGGCCAAATAAATCTTCCTTTAGGGCCATTGCTGCTTCAGTTATACAATCAACACTGGTCTGTGAACATCTGCAGGTGGTGTAGCCTATCCACGAAAGAGTAGGCCTAACTCACAGTGTAACACCTGGTCGGCCCTGGTAGTCCTGTATAGTTTCAGTGACCAGGAGGCTTTTGAATATAAAGCTGCAGGTCACTAAAACTAAAGAATCTAGCCTACAGCAGGAAACAAGACACAACTTGACCACCTCCCAAATCAAAGCAAGACATATTACAGTCTTGGGTGTTACTTGTCATTATTTGTAGCATATAGTTCAGTTAAAATGTAAACAAGTGTTGCTTAGGTACTACTGTATTTCAGTGTAGTCACTAGGCTATGACTTGCCTTTGGTCTCCATAGGCTTTTACTAATCTATTTTATAGGTGTAGTTTGACAAGGCCTGTGCAAGATTGTTGCTTAAGCCTACAGTTTTTGTTTTGATGAATACTAGAGCGATGAATGGATTCACGAGGTTTACCAACAGGTTTATTTCCATGGTGTGGGCCTGTAAGCGGAGACACGCAGACTAATAAACACTCAGCACTGAAGAAGCAAACATTGTATCTGATTAACGCTCACAACCCGCTACACCCGCAATGTGTAATTACACGAAGACACTGTCACAGTAATGTATGCAGTGATTGAGTCAACGCGGGACAGACGCACAGCTCTGTATTTGCATATTGATGAGCAGTGAGGGGAGAGGACGTTAGGAGGTCTGCATTTTGCACGCTTTGAGCTACGTGGTGCTGTCCGCCGCCGCAGCAGCACCTCGAAGCGCAGCCGCGTCTCCGGTACGCGCCAATAAAATGTTTCGCACATCGGCATGCGTCAGGGAGGGTGGGGCGGGTGTAGCTTCACGACTTTGTGTGCCAGCGGCAGTCACACGGTTTCTGGAGAGAAAAAAAATGCAAGACACAAGAGAAGCACGTGTAGTGGGTGGTACTCAGCACACTGCTTTCACGTGGCTCTAGCGAGCTCCGAGCACGGCCGTCAGTCCAGTGGCAACAACAGCAGGAGACAACATCATGGCTGTGGAGATGGAGCCTGCGGAGTAAGTGCGCTTTCCTTTTGAGGGTTTTGGTAAATAACGACTTTTCAGTGATAGTTTTGTGCTGACCATAGAAAAGTAATAGGCTAATGATAAGACCACCTGGGTGACTATACTGAAAGAAAACATAAGTGTTTCTTAAGGTGCGTGGCTCTGTTATGGATACAGAACACAGCCTCACTGATATTTATTTGGGGAATTATAATTTTGCTGCGATGTTTACGTCTTTCTAAAAGTTCAGTCTTACAATAAAATGTGACATCATTCCTAAGGATGTGAAACGTGGGCCTACATGTTTAATTAAAAAAAAATAAACAACATGAAATAATTTAAATGTGTCCTTTATATCTGTCTTTGTTATGACGCTGATGTTATTGATCGTCTGCGTACGGTTTGTGCACCCATGTGGGTTTGTTCAGTCGGTTGTGGAACCTCCCATACAATCATTGCTACGTGTTCTTTATTAATACTGTTTATTGTGTGGTCACTATGTTGCACATATGTCGCCTGTGAGGCTGCACATATGGTCGCTTAAAGCCATTTAATCTGACGATCTGATGTTCTTGCTGATTATGCTCAGACAGAGGCGGGTCCTGTGCCTGTTGATCTAATATGCTCTCCTCCCCTGCCAAGGATGTGGATGTTTTTTTGCTGACTTCATATTTAGTCTTTCTGTGGGAAAACGTGAGGATGGAGTACACTGTTAAACGTCCCATGCCATGAAAAACTTTATGAGGGTTTTTAACAATATGCGTTCCCCCAGCCTGCCTATGGTCCCCCAGTGCCCCAAAGAGACTTTAGATGTGGTATTAGGGGACCACTAAGGTCTATATAAAAGCATCCAAAGAGTACCATATTATGGGACCTTTAAGTGAAACTCTTGGAGTGTGTTGTTAATCGGCATATATGATGTGACTACAGTCACCTGCCACTAATCCATGTCTTTGTGGACTATCAAAGTTAAACTGCAGCTGGTGCTAATGGAGTGACAGCAGAGGGGACATGGGATGCTTAGCAGGTTGCACTGATGTGGGACAAAAGTCAACAAGCAGCAGGATCCCTGTCTTGCTTTGCCTAGAATGGCTCACTTATGATCTGTCCAGTTGATCACTCAGGATCATATGAGTGTGACATAAGTGATAAACACTGAGATCCAGACATGGTAAAGAAAAACATCACATACACAGAATTTCTTTTACAAAAAAATGTTATTGATGTTCAGGAGCTTTGCATAAATTAAGGACCCTGTACATAGGCATTCATCCACGGCTATTCATTCTAGTAACTTTGTGGGCCCTCCGTACATTAGGGCCCTAAATACCCCCAGTCCAGTGTTGCTTGTACACAAACTGCTCTCAAAAAACAATTCCAATCCTTGTATGATGACACTTAAAAGTTCACTCTATCGGCATACTGTACATGCTTTGTAGGTATAGAGTTAGCATGTGGTTGTAACATAAACCCTTCTTGTCTAGTGTGATCCGCCTGATAATGCAGTACCTCAAGGAGAACAACCTCTACAGAACGCTGACCACCTTACAGGAGGAAACCACTGTCTCGCTCAACACAGTGGAAAGCATCGACAGCTTCATTGCAGATATAAAGAGCGGCCACTGGGACTCCGTTCTGCTGGCCATCAAGTCCCTCAAGTTGCCCGACAACACACTTATTGACCTTTATGAGCAGGTGAGCTTTTGCATCGATCAGCTAATACCTTTCTTGGATTGATTTGGTAATCAACAAAATCTGATGAACACTAATCTCTTAACCAGGTTGTAATGGAGCTCATTGAAATGAGGGAGGTGGGAGCAGCACGCTCACTCCTCAGACAAACAGACCCGATGATCATGTTGAAGCAGACGCAGCCAGAGAGGTACATCCATTTGGAGAACCTGCTAACATGCTCCTACTTTGACCCTCGTGAGGTAAGACAATAGAGTTTTATTTTTTTCATTTTTAACAATTGTATCACTAATTGCTTTATAAAGTAATGTTGTCTCCATCTCACTACAGGCGTACCTGAAAGGCAGCAGCAAAGAGAAGCGGCGCAGGGCCATAGCCGAGGCGCTGGTGAGGGAGGTCAGCGTGGTGCCCCCTTCTCGTCTCATGGGGCTCCTGGGACAAGTTGGCGTGAGTATACTGATCAATATCACTCTTAATTCTCACTATAATAATATATCAAGGGGAGCCACTTTATCAATATCGATAGCACTTGATTGTGCATCAAATATCCAACTATCTCCCTTATTTCTTCTCTTGTTCATTTCTTTCTTCTAACTTCTTATATTAGTGATGGTGTCCTGCATGAACACACATTGTCCTGCCACAGTTTGAAGTAAGCAGGGCTCAGTTGTCAAGGCGATGTCACTTAATTCTGGCAGGGAAAATGTGTGGAAATGCCAGCAATTTGAAAAAATGTCAAAATATCACTAAAAAAAACCCAGTTTTTGTTGTCAGCTGAGATGAAAAAATTGTTTATGCATTTGATATCCTCAGTATTACAGTGATCTGCATTGAAACAGCTTTAACATAAGCTTGTGACTTTCAATACTTGCATTGATTCCAAGATTGTCCTAAAGAAATACATCCCATTGATTCTTTGCTATTTTTAGTATTTAAACAGAGACAGTGGTACATTGTTTTCCAGTGAAAGGTTCCCATGTTCATTATTATGCAGGTCCAGACAGGATTGGCCTATAATGCAGTATATGAATACTACAAAGTATAAATGATCTACTATGGTTGATATTGTTAAACCTGTAGTATACAATACATCATTATCATAGGACAGTTCATTTAAAAACATGTACAGAAATGAGTAAAAGTATATTCCCCAATAAATTATGACTTTATCTTTATTTTGGGAGCTGTTGCATCCACCTTCGCAACTAGTTTTTTTTTTTTTAAGTTTTCAAGCTTCAAGTAGTTCCTTTACTTCCATCTGACAGAAACACTACATTAAAAAAACAATCAATTTGAATATTCCAGTTGACATTTCTCAGTATTCTTGATTTCGACGGAGTGAAATAATCACAAATACTTGATTTTTTTCTGTTGACTGTTCCACAGTCTATGAGAATACAGCAGTATCCAGATCATGTCTTCCCTGACACGACCATCGAAACATCTGGCAACAAGAAGGAGAAGGAGAGCTTTCCAACACAGCTGTACCGCCACATCAAGGTAGACCACCAATGGTTCTGATTAACACACAATTACAAATTCTTCTTCATTCTCTATACTCCATACTACAGTCTAACTGATTGCTTTACTCATCTGAAGGCACATGACTTAGTCTCTGGCTATGCTCTCATCAATTGCATCCTGATGGAGCTGGCTGAGTTGCGTGGCTGAATTGAATGATCAGCCTACACAACTACAGACTGCAGCATGGTGGAAAACGTAATGTTTCCCTGAGTTTGCCTGATATATGTTTGTGTTTTATATCTTTGTGCATTTGGATCACAGGCAGCAAACCAAATTATCATATTTCCTGTGTTTTAACCTACAGTTTGGGCGGCGGTCACATGTGGAGTGTGCCCGTTTTTCTCCTGATGGCAAGTACTTAATCACTGGATCGGTGGACGGGTTCATCGAGGTCTGGAACTTTAACACTGGAAAAATTAGTAAGGTTAGTTATGTTTTTTTCAGTGTCATTTATTCATGACACTGAATAATACTGAGAATGGTTATATTACTTATATTTCTAATGTATTGTTTTTTTCTTTATCTTAGATAACATTTTTGAAACTAATACCTGTTATTGTAGCGGTGTCTGTTTGTTTTGTTTGTATTTATTATTATAACATTCTTTTAATGTTCTTAGACAAAATGCATTTTAATCCCAACGTGTGTGTGTGTGTGTGTGTGTGTGTGTGTGTGTGTGTGTGTGTGTGTGTGTGTGTGTGTGTGTGTGTGTGTGTGTGTGTGTGTGTGTGTGTGTGTGTGTGTGTGTGTGTGTGTGTGTGTGTGTGTGTGTGTGTGTGTGTGTGTGTGTGTGTGTGTGTGTATTAGGATTTAAAGTACCAAGCCCAAGACCACTTCATGATGATGGATGATGCTGTGTTGTGTATGTGCTTCAGTCAGGACACAGATCTACTGGCAACTGGAGCTCAGAATGGCAAAATAAAGGTTTAAATCTTACAATACTGTCAGTTTATATATTTCTGCATATTTGCCAACATAACCAACCAATCATTGTGACAAGTCTCATTTAATGATACGTCTTGTTATCACTGTATGGGAATGATGACACAATAATGTCAAAACATTGAGAAGATATGTAGTGCTATCAGCTGGATTAATAATGTTAAGTGTCACTCAAATGTGTGTGTGTGTGTGTGTGTGTGTGCGTGTGCGTGCGTGTGTTGTTGGGAAAGGTGTGGAACATCCAGAGTGGCTTGTGCCTGTACAGGTTCGATAATGCCCACAACAAAGGTGTGACTTGTCTAAGCTTCTCCAAGGACAACAACCAGATCCTCAGTGCCTCCTTTAATAAGACCATCAGGTCAGTTTGAACACAGTTCATATTGGAAAAGCTGAAACTGACTAATATTCATAGTCATGACATCTCTCTAATAAGTTAAACTTGACCTGTAGACTAACTGGGGACACATTGTTTACACATACATAAAAGGGAAGTAAATACCTGAATTCACAAATGATAGAATGATGCAAATGAACAGTTCTGAAAGAGAAACAAAACAATAAAACATTGTTTTAATTTGCAAGCAAAACTTTGCTTGTCTACTGTTGGAGGAAGTGAGCTCTCTCACTGACCCCAGATATGATTCAGATTTCTAAAGGCATACACATGAAAATTGCAGTGAGCTCTTATTGCAGCCTGTGGTGGATTAGCAAAATGTTGCAACAAAGCCCAGTGGTGTAGTCTACATGATATGCAGATATACCCCACTAAGAAAGTGCCAGGATTTCCATTTATCCACTTGAAAATGCCCAATGTCCCACAACAACATACTTCCCATTATATTTTTGATATCATTTGAATTGTCATCTGTGTTTCTCTTCATTGCATGGGCATCCCCTTGTTGAGTATCTATTTCTGACTCCTGAGGTGTGGAGGCTGAGCCTCTCTGCTGTGTTGGAAGCACATGTTCTGTGTGGGTGTAGCTGACAGCGACCATGTGCTCAGCCACAAAGCTGCAACGTGTTGTGCCCATTGCAAATCCCGCGAGCTGGAAGTCTGAATTGTTTACATATGCAAAATCAGAGTCCCAGAGACGGAGTGAATCAGTGAGCATTAGGCGTCTTGTCATGGTTTGGCTGATCTGCACCCAGCTAAAAATATCACTGTCAGCAACACATTTTGTCTGCAAGGAAAATCCACTCATGAGCTGAATAAACATGGATTTTTAATGAGTCAGAGCTGCTGTTTTATTTGAATTAACGTTTTTTTAACAGCTTTTATTACAACATAGTCAATGTCCTTTTCAGAATCCATGAATTGAAGTCAGGCAAGTTGCTGAAGGAGTTAAACGGCCATTCATCGTTTGTGAATGATGTATCTTTCACTCAAGATGGCTTTCACATCATCAGTGCCTCCTCTGATGGCACAGTTAAGGTACAATAAGCAAACTATATGACTATAATTCATGTATGTGCAGCATTGATGTCTGTATTACTAAGAGAGTGTCACTCAGTAAATTTCTTTTCATATTTATGTGCATATTTTAGATTTGGAATACAAAATCCTGCGAGTGCATCCACACTTTCAAATCTCCGTCCTGGACATCAGGAGTCCCTGTCAACAACGTGATTCCTCTACCCCAAAATCCAGAACACTTTGTGATTTGCAACCACTCCAACATGGTGGTCGTCATGAGCATGCACGGTCAGGTGAGAGCGCTCTGACTGGAATCTACACACAATCAATATTCAAATATAATGAACAACAGGGACTTTCAGCATCAGCTTTATTGGCCAGGTTTTAGTAAACAAACAAGGAATTTGACTCCGGTTAATATTTGCTTACAACAATGCTAACAGCATTGTAAGGCTATAATTTGGCACAGCAATGCTTTTTAGCTAAATGCTAATGTCATCACGCTCACAGTGAAAATGCTAATATGCAGATGTTTATGATGTTTATTTAGCACATGTACATGCATGTACAGTTGCTCTAGATGGGTACTTTTGGAGGTGTTTGGTCATAAACCAAAGTACATCCATTGTTCATTTTACTATCTGTGTCTTTAGCTTGTAGCATAATTAAAATATGGATGCTAATGTTTGTAATTGCCTGTGCACACGCTGAGGAAGGGCGCTGCCTGAAACATCCGTTGTAAGGCAATAAACTATCACATCGGGGTGCTGCCCTAGTAGCTTTATTTCTGATTATTCACTTTTAGATCCAGCACCCAGCCTTTAAAGCTTTCTAAGTATCTATGTGAGTTAAGCGTGTCTAGTCCTATTATTTATTAGTTATTAGTTATGCTAATAACAACACCTGAACATCTTTGTAGAAGCCAAATATCTTGTTTTCTCCCCTCAGACTGTGAAGACCTTAAGCTCGGATAGAAAGGAAAAGGCTGACTTTGTGTGCTGCACCCTGTCGCCCCACGGGGAGTGGATTTACTGTGTGGGAGAAGACTTGGTGCTGTACTGCTTCAACTATACAACAGGAAGGCTGCAGAAAACGCTGACCGTAAGCTCTGCTGATAATATTCACTCATTCTCAAAGTCTGTGAGGGGAAGCAGTTCATACACACTGTGCTGCCAGTTTTTTTTGTGCTTATTTTCTGTCTGACTTGATGCTCTGACTGTGTCACTGCTGCTGTGTAGCAGCCCTACAGGGCACTAGCGAGGTAACAGTGAGGCCGATGGGAAACGGAGAATGTGTGGTGATCTGTGTTGCTCTGCACCAACAGGTACACGAGAAAGATGTAATTGGCATTGCTCACCACCCACATGAGAATCTGATTGCCACATACAGCGAGGATGGCCTCCTAAGGTTATGGAAACCTTGAACTGTCTCCTGCATCGTGAAATGGAGGACCCAGAGAACCTTACAAGCGGTTATAAAGCAATGTATTCATTTCTATGTAATACAAAAAAATGGATTAATAAAACAAATGGATACATTAATCCATCAGTAATTATTTGCCATAAGATCCATTTAGTATCTGGTCTGGAGCTTTAGGTCATGATCTTTATCAGCAGATGATTGTTCCCAGTTGTCATGGGATTATGTCAACAAATTCAGGTTACAGCCAATGAGAATGTCTGTTTCGTCTGATTAGATTAGAAAGATTTTGCTACATAGTGGAAAAATGGAAAATTAATAAAGTTGGCAAATGAAAAAAAATAAACAGGAGACAAGTTGGTAAATCAAAATGGAAATTGAGAAAATAGTCGTTTCAATCTCTTTTAAAGATAAAGGAATAAGGAAGTCAATGTTCTGTAATTTTTAATAATTATAAAATGATATTGTTAGTGATTTCCATGAAAAGACCACAACCAACTTTCCAACTTCCGCTCATCCCAAAGTAGTTTCAGCTGCAGACGAATGCACATTTGGTACTCTAGTGAGTATTTAGAGCAGAGGATGGTGTATGTGATGTTGACTTAATAAATTGACGTGTTTTATATCTGGCTTTGGACCCACAGTACTTGTTAGTGGGATCAATTCACTGTGGTTTTGGGTCTTTGCATTTGACAATAAGAAAAAAAAATATATAGAATATCAAAGTATCCTTTAAGCATATTGTTTATATTATGCTTATTTATAAACTCTAAGTGGGTCTTAATGAACACATTTCTTTTGATTTGTAAAACATCGTCATTTTTTATACATTTTTTTTTTATCGATTAATGAATTTGTAAGGTCATTGCTTTATAAACGTTTGCAGTACTGTCTACGACCTCCATACTGTAAACACACACACACACACACACCCTCTCATGGATCTAACATCACCAGTGCAGTTTGAATCCCCATCTCTTCTGTCTTTATTAGACATGAAAATGCATGATGGTGAACTGTCGTGGAAATATTTATATTTCAAAAGAGCTTCTTGTTTGGGCATAAACAAACAATATCAGGTATATTATTTGACAGCGTTGGTTTATAATGATACTTTTGTAACTTGTTTTTTGATTGACTTTGATTCAGGTGCAATGACTTGTTTTGTCTTCAGTGTTCCCTGCATGCTACCTCAGTACACAATCTAAATGTGGCTCTACAATAATTTCAATACTCCTAAAAAAATATGCATGACTGATGATAAACCTCAATGGAGCTTCGATGACACATTCTGTAACATGGGTGTATATAATAAATGTAACAAACGTGGTCACATTATTGTCAGTTTGTTAAACCAACTGTAATCTGTGTTCCTGTGTATTAGTATGCCTGCACAAAACAGAGCTACTGCCTTGACCAGTATTTATTTGTTCTATAGTATGTTACTTTCTATCATCTGTCTTTGTACTATTATTCATATATCATTATTGCAAACTGTTAAGTCATTACTCTATTTTATATTTATTGTTGTATAATATTGCAAGCCAAAAATGATTATAAATAAAATTTTAAAACCTTTACAGTTAGTGTGTTTTCTTTCAAACTCCCACTGATGTATCAGATTTGTTTCCTAAATGATGAAATACATATTTCAGTTCAGTTGTAGGTAAAAAAATAAATTATTTTAAATCAAAATATATTTGGTTTGCTGACACTAAGAAAACCAGTAAATATTTACATTTAGAAGCTGGAACGAGGGATACATTTGATAGTTTTGCTTACAAAATGGCTAAAATGATTAAAGGTGCTCTGCCACACAAAAAATGTTTTTACTTGCATATTTGAAATATGTTAGTTCCATATGTGTTTGTGTTGTGTTGTGAATGTGAAGATGAACTGCTACCTCCTCTGTCAGCTCTAGCCACTGAAAAGACAAACGGAGAAATCAGGCTAATAATAAAAGCTGGTCAGTCTGACGTCATGTTACCTGAGCTCATTACTATTCATGAGCTCGCCCACTTGGACTGGGTAAAGGATGCTGAAAGCCAGGCTTTCATTGGCTAGCTGTTAGCCCATCAGAGTCAAGCAGCTTAGCTCATTGAATATTAATGAGAACAGAGTCTTCCTGAGTCTTTCTATACCCCACTAGAATGGCTTGAAACAAGATAACCAAGGCATATTTTCTACAAAAAGGTTTTTAGAGTCCACAGTACAACTTCAGACATTACCACAAAGTAATGAAATAAATCTGTCAGGGCAGCTTTAACATCAAAAAATAATTATCAAAATAGTCTGCAATTAATTTCTTACTGATTGTTTCAGCCCTAATTTATGGCGTTTTTCCACTGCATGGAATCTACTTTTTGGTTTTCCATTACGAAAAAAAAGTCCCTGGTACTTTTTTTTTTTTGTTAGTACCCTCTCAGTCAAATTTTCAATCTAGCTGAGGCGCCAAAAGGTGACGTGAAAACCTGCAGACTACTGGTTGGTCGGAGAGAATCGACAAATCACTGCATCATTGTTGCAAGCGACAGACGGGCTGTCCTGAAATAGTTTAGCCAGCGTTTTTTGCTGCCTCCATCTTCTTTTGAAACTAATTTGTTGTCTGGCTGTGGCAACAGCCACATGCCAAGAATCAAAAACACATCTTCGACATCTGTGTGTTGTGTTAGGTCACGGCAGTTTCCTGCTATGACGACCAGGCATGGCTCGCCTCATGAGGTGGCACTAATCTGCAATGGAAAAAGGAAGACAGGTCACCGCAGCCAAGTCGAGGCGATCAAGCAGGATCCATTAATGGAAAAACGCCATTAGATTGTCTAATGTCTTGTGGCACGGCTGACAGTGATGTGAAGATAGGTCTGGCAATGCGAAAACCATTTGTGGCCCAATGTTTCAGAATTGTAGCAATAATTCTTTAAGAAAATAAAATTTTGGAGCAACCACTCTCAAATGTTTTAAATATCAATGGATCTTTCTCCTAGCAACAAAAGTAAAATATCACTCACACAGAGTAATACAATTTAGAGAGACCATTAAACTGCATTTAATTAGAAAACATGAGCATAAACAAGTAGATCATTGGTCCTAACACACACATATTGTCAGTCAAATTACAAACTTGATACTTGAGATCCACTGACATTATGAGTCCTCATTAATTTTGCTTCAAAGAATTTAAGGGATCTCACTTCTAGCTTTAAAGCATCCAAGGAAAAGTCAGCACTGAAATAACCCTCAACTATCAAGTAGCTTTAAATTAAGTTGTTATAAGGCTTTCAAACAGGCAGACACTACAATGAGATATCAGGTGTCCCTCTATAACCTCCCACCGACCCATTCGGCATTTACAATTAGGACTATGAATTTGAAAAATATTTCATTTCTTGGAGGCCTACACTAGTAAAGACCCATCAATACATTTATATGTGATTAAAAGTTGTAATTTAATTTCCAGATTTAGGTTTTTATTACCCAATTAAAAAAAATAATTAAAAAAATCACAAATAATCTCAAGAACATTCAAATCTTTTAAACAACAACCTAGACAATCACTTTCTGTACAACATGGATGCAACTTGGCACTCAACACTTTAAGAGGGAATAAATTTGCTATCAAGGCATTATGGGCCTGTTATAAGAAGCAGGGTTAACAAGCTATCTGGAACCCCCAAACCACATCAAATTCATCTAAATATTTTAAAATACACTTTTCTGAATTTGAGTTGCGTTATCCAGATAACCTGCTTCTTGGAAAACTCCCTGATCTGTTAATTCTTTTCAAATTAAAGTGACTTTTACTTATGTTTAACCATTAGTATACAGTCATATTTGGCTCATATCAAACTGTGTTGTTTAAACACATGAGATGTTCTACTTTCCAAAACATAAGCAATTGTGCAGCTTCACCACTGATTGCAGCTCTATAATATTAAACTAAACTTAGCTTATATAAATCTACATTAGTGGAATTAATCTAAACACTGCCAGGAATCATTATTACCTTTACTCCCAACGTTTCTTTGCCACATTGTCAAGACTGTTTTGAAATTAATAGAAAATAGCCCTTGAAGGGTCCAAGCATGAATGTTTCAACACAAGTCTCAATGCTCATCCCCTCTCCACCACGAGATTGGAGAGGCGCACACACACACACACACACACACACACACACACACACACACACACACACACACACACACACACACACACACACACACACACACACACACACACACACACACACACACACACACACACACACACACACACACACACACACACACACACACACACACACACACACACACACACACACACACACACACAGATTGAACAAGTCATCAAGAAATGGTTCACAACAACTGATTTAGTAACACTATAAAAAGGGTATTTTTAGATTAATATTGGCATCCGTTTTAGTGTAAATGCATAAAAAGCTGACAGTCTCTCTTCAGAGAAAAGTTTTCTGAAGGCTCTGCGATACCCCTGCGTGTTATATATCACAGTTTATTCCTGAAAACTATGGGATACTCATATCCATCAAAAAAGTGTCATAATAATAAATGAAGATCTTCTGATTCAGTTGGAAAAAAACTGCAAAAAAAAAAAAACGGTTACAACTTTGAGAAAAGTATTTAAATAAAAAGTGCACAAAATTCCAAAAAAAGGTGCTTTGCTTTAGAAATGAGGGTATGAGCTTCTGGAATATGAACAGGCCAGTTAAGACGTCTGGCACTGAACCCCACCAGTGCTGGCATAGTCGTCTTCATCCATGTAGTAGTACTGATGGCTGTGTCTTTTTCTGTTCTCGAGGTCACAGTCTTCCAGGTCAGCGTAGATGTACAGGTCATCGTCCATACGCTCCGGCTGCTCTGCATCCAGCTTTTCGGGGAGGTAACGCTCCAGCACCTTTAGCTTGTCCTCGGAAAGGAAGTTGGCTTGTGGGAACACCACCTAAAATTACAACAAGATTACGACAACCATGTAATTGTTCAGCCTTGTCAGTTTAATGTTCATGTGTTTTGATATTTTATTGGTGAAGCAAGCCAAAGCATAACATGTGATTGAACCCAATGAATGGGTGTGGCAAGTGTGTGGTTTGTTACTGTAGGAAGGAGATGGGCATTTTGTGCATGTTTGTGCGGCTGTGTAGAACGCTGATATATATGCATTTTCATTTACAGCAAGGAACGCATGGGTTAAAAAATAATATAACAGATAAGTAAAATAGAAAATCAGAAAACGGATACTAGAAAATTAATATGGAAAAACTTCTTACCGAGAAGTGAATAATAAGGCGTCCCTTCTCAAACGGTCTGCGATACATGGGCATCCCTTCATTCAAGATGCATTTTGTGTCTCCAGGCTTGATCAATTCCCCTGTGATTAACAAAACATGGGACACATTAATTATTTAAAAAAATAACCTGAAAACATAAGATCATTTAACATACTCTCATCCTTTGAAACAATCTTGTTGTTCTCTTAATACAGTACATCCATGGTATAAGTGACGAACTCAGGAACTCATTGTTTCATTGTCTAAAATATTCACTAACGTTTAACATTGGGTTTTTGTTGTTCCTGATCGTTTAAATGCTTATCTAATTAAATGATGGATGTATGTAGACAACCAAGGAGATGTAATCATTATGTTGTACTACTAGCTAGCACAAGCTACTAAGGTTAGTAGTTTTGTGAACAGATATATTGTATATAGCTAGTCGTTGACATCAACAGTCAACGGCAGTGTTCATTATAACACTTTACTTTGGCATGTATTAATTAGTAATGCTTATCAAAATACACGATAGATGTTTTGAGAGAACAAAGGCGATGTAATCACTATGTCTGTAGTAATGTAGCTAGCTACCACTGATATTAGTTATTAGCCGATAGCCCCGGCAGTTTGGGAAAAGCTAATGACGTTACATGCATACATACGTCCATCCATCCATGTGTGTATCCATCCATACCTCGGATGTATCATACGATAATACCATGGATTTACTTATACAACATATGGTGAATAACAGCCATTAGCTATATCTATTATAACAGCAACAGGACCTCGAGAGAACCGTGATATGAGCCT
Organism: Percina caprodes; assembly: GCA_013375575.1. Taxonomy (NCBI): domain Eukaryota; kingdom Metazoa; phylum Chordata; class Actinopteri; order Perciformes; family Percidae; genus Percina; species Percina caprodes. The sequence goes on along the minus strand of JABXJD010000011.1, from coordinate 2,242,898 downwards.
GTGCAGTGCAGGGCGATGTGTGCAGGCACAGTCCCGCGCGGGTCTACTTCGTGGGCAGCGTGCAAAAACTTAAGACCCAACAAATCGATAATGAAGATGGTTGCCAAAAATTGTAATAATCGATTTTTATCAATGACATTGATTCATTGTTGCAGCCCTAGTGGAGTGCACAGTAATGAGTACTTTTGAAACCAAACAACTCTCCATAAATGCACTCAGGGCTCAGCAGTTTTCATTCAGCTGCATTTTTGTGTGTGAAAAGTGTTGTCCAGTCTTTATCATATGTATTTATGCTAAACGAATGCTCTCTTCTTTTAAATACTGGCATATTCCAATTCAACTTAAATTAGTGGCATTCAGTAAGGGGTATTTGGTTCACCTGGATGTGAGGTGATGAGGAGAGTCCTGTTGTCCAGTGTCTGAACAGGCTTCTTGAAACCACACAAAGCCTCAACCAGTTGCAACTCCATTGACATCATTAGGTCCTCTCCTTTCCTGTTGATAGCGGAAAGTTGTGAAATTAAATCAAAGTTGATTTTACTGGGTAAACAGTTTAATAAAAAATAAAGTGTGCTGCTATGTAGCAACAGGGTAGCATGCAAACTCCAAATTTTGTAGATTTAATAAAAAGTTCATGGAATTTAATAATCTACAACTTTAAACAGGGTGCAAAGTCCAACAAGACTGAGTAATAATATAGATTCTTACAGACAACTGGCTGGTAACCAGAATTGGTGCTTCTACTTTGGCTTATGTACCACTTTAGTAATCGACAACAGACTGTAGATACGCTATACTGTATATATCGTCTATACAAGATTCATAATCAGAAACTGAAACATCTGATAACCTGAAATTTTACCTGGTGAAACATGAATGTTCTCGCTGGTCCAAGACAATGATGATATCACCTGGCTCAATTCCTGGCTCCTGGTCTCCCTCTCCATGGAAAACAATCTTTTGGCCATCTCTCATTCCTGTAGCAGTTAAATGGCCGGGTGATGTATGTACAATAATTGTTTTTCTAGTTTGCTCTTTAGACAATCACAGATGCATTTAGGGAACTCTACTTTCACACTCACCTTTATCAATGTGGACCGCCAAAATCTTCTTCTGGCGCAAGATTTTTCGACCCCGCATGCTTTGCAGCGGTCCTTGTGGTTGATTCTCTGTCCTTGGCCCTGACAGCTGTGGCACACGGTGGACACTTGCTGGACCATACCTGGTACTAGTTGGTGCATGCGGACCTGCATGCCTGTGCCATGGCAAGACATGCACATCTGTGCAGCTCCTTTCCGACTCCCACGACCTGCCAAGGAAATCAAAATATAAGCACCCAGGATAACAAAGATGAAGACTATTTTTCTTTAGGTTTGGCACATTATATAAACTGTGGTGAACTGGTGAGCGAGGACTGGATTACATTTACAAGGCGGATGCATTTTGTTATGGGAAAGAGTCTTTACATGGCCTGCGGCTGCTTGGGTCTGCTTGTGCTGAAAAGCCTGCTTGAATTACTATTATAAGTGACAGGCACTTGAAAAGAGCACGCAAAAAGTAATTCGCAATCACATAGCAAAAGACGTACCTTCACATCTCTCACAAATAGTATTTTTTTGGAGAGCTAGTTTTCTTGTAGCTCCATTATAAAGATCTTCCAGCGTCACTGTAATCTGATGAACAATGTTCTTTCCTGGGGAGAAAAATAGACATTAGCAATACTGTTTCTTGGCATAGTGATTTTATCAACATTCCTTGTATCAGTTTCCTTTCATTTTACATGTTTATTTAAACAAGCCTATTTCTGCTACAATCCTAAATCATATAATTATATGGGAACAAGGGAAAACTGATGGAAGATGACACTGGGCTATAGATGGAAAGCAGCTACGTGTTTACTTCTCTATTTGAGGCTTTGAATAGTTTCCAGCCAAACTGCATAGTCACAAAGATAAGATAATTTTGTGGTCTGTTGATTAGACAAAAGGCACACAAGACTGATTAATCAATAATGAAAATAATCATTAGTTTCAGTCAACAACTAAGTATTCAATACTGCAACTTTCTCCTTCTCAATAAAACCGACAGAAGATGTATTGTATGCTTTATAGAATTCAATCAGACATCAAAACGTTCAAACCAGAATACAGACACTTTACAAACTCCACACATAATCTCAGTTTAGTGATTATTTCTTTAATATTGCCGTACCTTTTCGCTCTCTGTGCATCCGACTACCCCCACCAAAAAACAAGTCAAAGATGTCCATGGGCGATGCAAAGCTACCACTACCACCACCACAACCAGTCCCTCCTTCCTTTATAGCCTTTTCACCTCCACGGTCGTATACCTCTCTCTTCTTGGCATCTGACAAAACCTCATATGCCTGTGAGATCTGCTTAAACTACAAAGCAAAGAAACAAAAATACATGAACTTCTTTAAAGAGGGTTAGAGAACATTTCTGGAAATATACAGCCGTTTTAAAAAGGTATTCAACTCTGACACAAAATAATAACTGATGTGTTATTTTGACTGAGCTCTAGAAATATTAATTTAATACAGCCTCTAAAAATGCCACAAAAAAAAGACACATTATCATACATCAAAAACCCTGCAACATGACACGACTTTGCGTAAACATACACGTATGTACGCAATATGAGCTATCCGCGTGTATGTCAACGCTGTATACAGCAGGTTTAAACAAACATACACACCGCTTGACATGTTATCTTGAAGAAAAAAAAAAACCCGACAATTTAGGAAACTTGATATGAGTTTAGAAAAAGAAGAACGGGGTTGGCTTTAAGAAAAAAAGAAACCAACAGTTGAGTTTAGGAAACGTGACTTCCTGCGAGAAAATCCTGCGTTTTACCCATCCACCAACCCAACCAACCTCCCTACACGGATTTTTGCCCTTTCATACTATGGCGTAAATTCACACGCTATCACAAGGTAATGTAAGTCAACTGACGCCAAACGGCGTTGATAAACACCCTAAAAAGCAAGTATGCGTCTTGGTAACGCACCAATAATGGCATTTAAATTGGCATGAATTTGCCATTTCATGAAATCCGTCTGTACCATGATAGATTTTAACTGTTTTCAGTTTGTCAACTTCCATTAAAAATAAAATAAAAAAATCTATGCAAGGAAAAGTATATACACACAAACTAAATATAGCTGCAAATGGTTACGAGCTTAATAAAAAAGATACTAACCTTTTCTCCTTCCGTGGGATTTTTGTCTGGGTGATATTTTAAGGCTAGTTTGCGATAGGCCCTTTTCAGTTCGTCAGGAGTAGCATTAGGCTTCACACCCAATGTGTCATAGAAGCCCGTTTCCTTGACCATGTTTGTCTTTGATGGATAACCTTGGAAAAGAAGAGGTAAAACAGGGCCAGTAATTCAATATTCATTTCTAGGTTAGCTCTTAAACACCCTTAAAAATGGCTACCAATATGGAGTCTCTAAAAATTAAACATTCATGGTATGGAAGTAAGAATCTGAACCATGTAATTTTGTAAAAAGAGAAAGGGAGTACTTTAATAATCGCAAAAACAAAGCAAATCATCATGTGGCCAAACTGTGAGAGAGACATGGGTCATTGTACTCAGCTTGTACTCCGCAGTGGTGATGGTCAAATGGTATTTTCTGAAATCACTAGATGCCGCTCTCTGTTCAACAAAGGGTTGAAAACACACTGAATTGCCATTCATTTAACCTTTTTTTCTGAACAGAGAGTGCCGTCTAATGAGCTCAGAAAATAAAGACAGTGGTTTGCGAAGCTTCACTTGCCAGATTTCGATTTGCTTGGTTATTAAATAAGAGTGGACATTTCTGAATAGTCTGTCTCCCTTAATCATGTACATAAATAGTGGTGGACCAAAACATTTGAAACATTTTTTGAATTAAATGCAAATTGAATTCAGTTGAATCAACATCTGACTGATATCAAGCTTATAAACATGTACAAATTTATTATTTGTTGCAAGACTATAGTAGTTGATTGCATTACACTGTACATATGTAATTAACTAGCAACGCAGTGTGTATCAATAAAGTATGCTTACAGTATGCTCATATGAACATCTCTAATGCACTAGCATAAAAGTCTCACTGTTGAGGGTTTACAGCAGCAGCCGGCTCACCAGTGGTATACGTATGAAAGCTCACCATGAGAATGTTGCTCTGCTTGTCAAGATTTTCAAGTGCTACTCATTTTCATCATCATAAATGTACCCAGGTAGATATCAGGCTGTGATGAGGGTCAAGTGTTTCGTACATTCATGTGTAGATTTAAACTCAGCTGTCATTTAGGTAAACCCAGCAAAAACTAATGCAGTTTAATCTAACAGCCCTGAGATTAAATCCAACCTTCATGAAAGTTGTAATGTTTTAATAAAAATGGATTATAGAAGTGCTTTTTCAACCCTGTGGTCATTTTCAAGATTGTAATGTTAAGTTTGTTGCACTTCTGAATTGTATTGCAATTCTAATATACGCTTATTGATATAAAAGAGGCAGACAAAATTTCTATGACCATTAAATTGCAATTACAGTATGAGAGTGTAGGCTGTACACCATGTATGAATGCAATGACTGTTGTGCATTGAGAAATCTGTTAAGGTGACGTTTTTATCTTATGGGCCCGTTTTGTTTTTATATTTTCCTAGGTGAGACTAAAAACAAGTTTCCACCTCAGCTAGACAATAATGTGTTTATTCTATTAGATAGATCATTAGTGTATCATACAAAATGGTGCAGTAGTTTATTTTTCCATTTTGTAAATGAACAATGTTAGTTGTGACGTTAACTCTGCTAACCTGAAGTAGTGAGACTACAGCCGGTCAAGTTTTCAAACGTAAACCACAGAGTAAACACGGAGGAAAAGGTAAGAGAAGATATGCTCAAGCTAGCAAGATCGTGTCTGCGTCTGTCTCGATCTCTAGCTACATCAGAGGATCAACGATGCAAGCGCGGAGGAATTGATCACCACGACTCCTCTGCTGGCCATCTCGGCTGGATCCTGGAGAGCCGGTGCCATTCAACCGGGTTATTTCTCTGTGTACCGATCTGAAGGCATTATTCTGCTTTAAGATAAATCATCCACAAGTGGAATAAGCTGATGAGATAATATTTCACTGGAATTGTACCCGGTACAATTTCACGTGACACAAATTGATTGGTTGAAATATAACGCTAAGGCACTTTCTACACGTCATGCTTGTTTTGGTTAACGTTGTTTATTTTAACTAACTACGTCCTTAAAATCAGGAGGGTAAAGACCATGAACTAACGATATTGTTATCTGACCAACACAGGTTTATTTTTGGTTGACACCAGTATTACTTGATGCTAATTTATAAGTAACTAGATACCGGTTACCCTGCTTACGAAAGTGATACGGTTTCATTTCCCTCAGGCCTACTTTAGAAAGCGTTAACGTTACTTAACCAACCTAGCTAGTTAGCTAGCTAGCTAACTAACGCTAGCCCAGCCATGAGCCAAATGATAGCCTAGCTAATGCTAACACGCCAACTCTATTCTGTTTGTACGATAAACTATACATTTAAATGTGACACTGGTATAAACATAATCTGTGGTTACAGTTAATATGTTCCAACCTTGTATGAAGTCAGTAGCTAGTTTGAATCCTCACAAGTTCAAAGGACACCTCAGAGACTCTTCCAGAAGCTTTTTATTCTTTGGGTATTGGTATTAACGGCAGCTTGCAACCTCCTCCTCCTCTTCTTCTTCTTTTCCTTGTTTCCGGCAGGCTAGACGCAACTATGGCGTATTGCTGCCCTCCTCTGTTCTCTAATCGCTATTTACAACTTATTTAATAATAGTCTATATCTTTTTATATACTCGAATATTTCACAGGTAATCCATCAGTTTTTTTAAAATTTATTCCAACTATCCAAATTCGATAAAGAGTGTAAATTAAAAACAGTTTCTCCAGTATCCGAACAGTCTTCCTTTTTGATGAGAGTATACGCACTGCACTAATGCATGCTTCACTGTTTCCTCGTCTCCACATTCACCATCAGCATGTTTACAAATCTGAGCCAGCCCACTCCTCAGCCCACAATGCCCAAACCTCAATCTGGATAAGACTACTGCATCTCTTCTCTGACATCTATAATTACATCTGTCTTTTGCTACCATTTGTTGTACTAAATAAGTTCTTCCCTTCCTTTCACAATCCCATGAACGTTGCCACATTTCTTTTACTGACCTATTTATTATTCCTGTGTAATCTGGTGACCCATACTGCAAATTAATTAGAACTCTATCCTCTATCCTGCTTTCTTTGCCTCCACTGTCGCACTGTTGCTTGCTCTGGAGGGAACTAGAACTGTTGGGTCCTTGTAAATTATGGAGTATGGTCTAGACCTACTCTATCTGTAAAGTGTTTCGAGAGAACTCTTGCTATGAATTGATACTATAAATAAAATTGAACTGAAACATTACCCTCCATGCCCATGTGTGCTGGAACCCACAAAAACCCCAACTCATACCCTGCTTTGTGAATTCTATATAACACCTGCAAAATTTCCACAAGTAAATCAGGTCTGGATTTTTTTTTTTTTTTTTTTTTAAATTGTAATTAGGGTTGCAGCTGAATCACTACATAGGACTGGATGTTCCTGTTTGTCATCTTTTAACCCACCTTGCTGCCCATAAAACTGCTACCAACTCTGCAGTAAATACTGACAAATGATCTGAAATCCTACAACCTATTTATAACATATGTCAGGTATGCTAATACCAAAAACACTGCTCTCAAGATCTTTGATCCATCAGTATACATTTGTAGGTGGCCTCCCCACATTTGACACTGCCAGGCTTTTATCTCCTCCACTACAACCCCCGACATCTTTCTTTTGCTTATTTTCAATAAAATATAAATCAACATTGGGATCTGGAATCAACCACAAAAGGTACATCTGAACAACATATTTGTGGACCTACATTCAAATTCACCTGCCATAGATTTGAGTGTTTCTGTAAAGTTTGTTTTGACCAATCTTGCTGTTCTCATAAACTCCCAATGCTGACTCAACAGGTTTGTTGTTGGTAATTTCCCAGTCTGTCCTTTTAGTTTCATTAAATACTTTAAACCAAGTTTATGTCTTATTTCTAGTGGCGTCTCCCCTGTTTCTATTAATAGCACAGATATTGGAAGTGTATGAAACACCCCACTACACACTAAGAGCTTTTGCTTGGACTATATCAAGCTGACTAATCACTGAAGGGGCTGCTTCCTCATATACCATAATCAATAGTTGATCTTATTATTGCTCTGTTTAACATCATAGTTTCACCATCAGTCCCCCAATCAGACCAAGCCACACAACTTAGAACCTTATTTTCCCACATTTAAGCCAAACCACAATATGCTTTTTACATGTCCTTCTTTCATTTAACCACATCCTTAAAAATTTCAAGTTTTTTACTTTTTCAATAATTGTATTCTATATTTGTAACAGCTGTGTTGGTATTTACACTTACGTCCGAATATACTATGTATTTTGTTTTGTCTGTTGATATTTTGAAGCCCTCAATCATCGGCCCATTCAGATATCCTCTCCAAAAGCAGTTTGAATGTGGCCAAAAATATGAGAAAGGTTCCTCCCTCGCTTCCACAGGAACCCATCGTCTGCAAATAATGAAATCCGAAATTCTTTTCCCACTCTGCTAAACATATTATAGAGTCTTTTATCAACTCCTACACTAGGCCAATGAGGTGGGATCAGGAGAGAACATGAACACTGTGGATGAGTACCTTTACTTTCAGAGACAATGCTCCATCCAGTGCTCAAACATAAAACTGCAGATTAATTAACGTGGTGTAATGGCTCTAACACATACCATTAACTACTAGTATATTAAAAAAGAACTGGGCTTTGAACACTACCTTAGGGGTTCCGATCTACCTCAATCTCCTCTGACAATTCGTTTCCTACCCTTATACCTGAATTGTCCTATTACTTAAAATATTCTTTATTCAGTTAAACATTCTTCCTCTGATTCCCGCATCATAGAGTGCAATGAGCAACCCCTCCTTCCAAAGCATTTCACAAGCTTTCTCAATGTCCAAAACACTGCGACAACGGCTTCTTTATTAGCGATGGCTTTTTTTATGTCAATATCTGTCTAAAACAGCATCCATGGTTGACCGCCCCTGCCTAAATCCACTGATATTCTACAAAATATACGCTTTTCTCCAGTTTATCCACATGTCTGTTATCATGCGCACCATAATCTTACATAAAACAGAGGTTAGGGCAATTCACTCCCTGTTCTATTCCTGGTCTTACAACACATCCATGGCTCTATTATACATCTATGTTCCATTTCTAATAGCCGCCAAGCTTGCATACTGCCATCTTCTGGAGTTAGTATAGGTGTCCAGCGCATGTCAGACTGATACACGTGTCCTCATCAGTCCCAATCAAGCATATTCTGCCTTGTCCACTTCCACCACACTCCAGTATGTTTTTTTTTTTTTTTTTTTTTATTACTGAATACGAAAAAAACGAACAAAAACTCTCCAAGCTATATATAATTGGGATAACTTTTATTTTCTCCTTACCAGTCTGACAAACTTGATTCAGTGACGTCAGTGTCCTGCGACGAGACATCAAAACAAAGCGTGTGGTTCCTATAACTGTCTATGCCTGCAACAGTGTACTCTGCTAAAAACAAAAAAGCTAGCTACATAAGATGATAGAATGCCAATTTGCTGGCTTATCAGCGAGGAGGGCAACCATAAACCTATTCGACTGCCTCACCTCCAGACTGTTGTTCTGGGTCGAGGTCCAGAGACGACTATTAAAGACAAAAAATGCTCTCGTCAGCAAGGTAAACTAGTTTTCTAGATTTAAGCCTCGCTTCTTTTTTATTTATAATGTTACCATTAGGCTATTGAATCCTCCAAAAAATGGCTAATTACCTCATGTCTGTAAAAATTTTAATTTTAATTTATCTAATGCCCCTCATAGCTTATTGTATTGCGTGCAGTGGTCTTTAACCCTGGTCGAGCTACTGCCCTCCTGCTTGTTTTAGGTAGCTCCCTACACACCTGATTTAAATGGTCTGCTCATAGTTTGAATCAGGTGTGTTAGAGTAGCTCTCGAGGATCAGGGTTGAAGAATGTGGTTTAAACAATTTGCATGGACCTGTTTCTCATTTATATTGTTGGTTTTACATGTGTTTTAATGTTTTTATATTTAAGTTAACATCTCTTAAAATTATTAAAAACAAATTTTAACCTTTTCAAATGTTATCCATTCTCAACCAGTTGAATTAAAAGCAGAATGCAACAAAGGTTATGTCAAAGTTAAACAGGTAAGAAACACAAGGAACATTGATTTTTATCAGAGTGAAACTCATAACACATATGTTGAGTTTAGTTAAATACTTGTAATCTACCACTGTTTATTTCCCACTCTGTGTCTCATATCACCTTTATTTTAAAGCTGGGCGTGAACCCGACATCCATAGACTCTGTTGTGGTGGGTAAGGACAGTGAGGTGAAAATGAAGCCTGGACAGCAGCTTCATATTGTCAATCAGCTGTACCCATACACTGTACAGTTCAAGGAGGATCCCACCGGGCACCAAGGTGGCACCAAAAGACCCAGAGAGCTGGCTTCAGAGGACAAAGAGGGCTGCAGAGAGGCTTCAAGCATGAAAACAGCCAAACAGACAGACAAGGTCTCTGTGTCAGTCGGCAATGAAGAAGCCACAAATACCAGTGTAAGAGAAGTGTGTGCGCACGTGTGTGTACATTTAAAATATTGTTTTCATGATGTCCACATGTTTCTCTTGTATGGATTTTCTGTGAAGCTGGTATGAGTATGTTATATTTTACAACAAAAAAATTACCTTGAACTTGTTGCAGGACGGTTTTGGACATTGGAGCCAAGGTCTGAAGACCTCAATGCAAGACCCAAAGATGCAGGTATGTCAAAATGTTTTACAGTTGGTGCCAACTGATCTGGATCCCAGCTGGATTTGTGACTGCATGAATTTGTCATTGAGAAGGGGGAGAAAAAAAAAAAAACTGCCTTTTTTTTTCTCTAGGTGTACAAGGATGATAAAGTTGTGGTAATCAAAGATAAATACCCCAAAGCTCGCTACCACTGGCTGGTCCTCCCATGGCAGACCATTTCCAGCCTAAAGGCCTTACGTAAGGAGCACTGTGACCTGGTGAAACACATGCAGAAAGTTGCTGACCAGATGGTTGAGCAGTGCCCAGATGCTAGCTTGCTACGCTTCCGCACAGGGTACCACGCCATCCCAAGTATGAGGTAAGGAATTACTGTTTGTATGGTGCTATTACATTGAAAGACCATATGGGGTTTCAGCATTTAATGAAAGTGCTGTATATTTTACTACTGCTGGCTATGTTTTGAAGCACACTAGGTTTTTGAATTGATTAACATATTTTCCTTACTTATAGACACTTAAAACTTAAACGTATTCTCTTTATATTCTATATTACAGTCATGTACACCTCCATGTGATCAGCCAAGACTTCAACTCTCCTTGTTTAAAGAACAAAAAGCACTGGAACTCATTCACAACTGACTATTTCATGGAGTCTCACAGTGAGAGCAAATTTCCTTTTCTGTTTTTGTTTTGATGTTCGTGTTTTGAGTTAACTTGAAGTACATATGATATACATTCTGTATATTCCATACTGCATATACTGTATGTCCATTCAATTAAACTTTTTAAAAACCCTTTTTGTTATCTGCAGGTGTTATTCAGATGCTTGAAACAAATGGAAGGGTCACCGTCAAAGAAGGAGCCAGCGAGTTGTTGAAACTACCTCTCTGCTGTCACATGTGTCGCAAAGAGCTTTCTACTATACCAGCTCTAAAGGAACACCTGAAGTCTCACTTTCCCAGCTAAGAATTGAACCTCAAAGGGACTACATGCTTCAGATGTGTATGGGTTCAATATAGGACTGTTAGTTCTGATTTATAGTTTTATAAAAGAAAATGTCATTGTGTGACCGAAACACAATGTCAGTAGGTTTAAGAAGAGGGTCACTGTGAAGATGCATGTCATTTAGGTTGGATTTCATCAGTTTTGTTGCCAAATCTACAGATTGGGAAATTGTAATATTGCATCTGTTGTTCCCATATTTTCAAACATGTTACAATAGGTTGTATTAAATGTTTTATAAGAACTTAATGCTGATTTTTCTCTCCCCCCACCCCATTACAGCATGTTGTCCCTGATGGTATTATTTACATATTCACAATGTTGGCCTACCTTTAACCAACTCATAATTGAATATTTTAATTTTTAGAGCTTTCTTTGAAAAAAAAACTCTTAGGGGACTCTGTCCTGTAGCTACAACACTACAAAACAAAGATGCACCTTTTTTTTTTTTTTTAAGACCACCTGTTTACATGTCTAAAGAGAAGATAATGAAAAAACCCTTTAAGTAGCACACACCAGACTAGTTATCTTAGTTACACAAACATGGCCTTTAAAAGCAGTAGTGGCAGGAGGCAACAACAAAACTTGTGTAAATTTTATTTCAATTTATGTATAAAATATTACAAGGAGGAAAAATAGTAGCCCCTGCACACCCATAGTTTACCCACTTATTATTAGGGTCTTAGTGTTGTGGCTGATTAGACTTTTTGGGACTACGTAGGTGTTCACACAGATAGTGCTTGATTGATTTTTAGTTTTATTATACTGGGACAAGAACAAGACGATATAAGTAAGTGTTTGCAAGGTTCATGCAGTGGGGCTTTGACATTGCAACATGAACTATTGACCATGTCGCCCTCTAGTGCAAGGTTTTTAAGAAGTGCTGCATAAACAACGCCCCGGGTTTGAGCCTTAACATCCTTCTCCTGCGTAAACGAATTAATATGTTGAATAGATGGGGTAAGTTTGCCGTAACTTCCTCAGGAAAAATGTCCGCTTCAAAAAACAGTAGTGGCCAGTACGGGGATCGAACCCGCGACCTTGGCGTTATTAGCACCACGCTCTAACCAACTGAGCTAACCGGCCTATATAATACAACATTATAGTCAGAATATACACATGACGGTTTCCCAGCGCTCTCTCTCTCTCTCTCTCTCTCTCTCTCTCTCTCTATATATATATATATCTGGGAAACCGTCATGTGTATATGTGTACATATGTACATATATATATATACTGTTTTTTTTCACCGTAGCGTAGTGTCTCACATATAAATGTGTGAATTATGGTTGCTTTAGCCTATGATAAGAAATTGGTTTATTATTCCCCACATGGCTGACATTAAAAGAGCACTCAAGATTGAATTGAATTAAAGTAGGGGTACGTGCACAAGAATAAAAGTTGAAGAAACAGATCAAATACATCCTTAAAGTCCCTCAAGCTTCTGCTTAAACAATACTATAAAAATGTAAACCAAATTTAAGATTATTTTTTTCCCTTTTATTAAATAGAAAGACAATGTACAGACGTGAAAGACGGATGACATGCAGTAAAGGGCCGCAGGCTGGATTTGAACCTAGACCTAAAACTGCTCATCCAACGGAGAGCAGGTGAGTGAGCTACAGGCCGCTTCCGAATTAGGTTCAAACTAACTATGATATCTACAGAATGGGATTTGGAAATCAGTAGAGTCAGTGGTGTAGAGTGTGCATGAGTGAAAGAGGTGAATGTGTGTTAATTTTTAAAGTGTAGACTCAGCAAAAGGCAAACATTGGTGTGCATGGAGACAGCGGGGAGAGACCGAGGATACTGCAGCTAAGAAGCCTCAATATACCAGACCCAGGTTACTCCATTTAATAACCTGCAAACAGGAGGCACAAGTTAGAACACACCTCTACAATGTAGACAGCAAAAACACTTAAATGACACCAACGGGACATCACACGAGTGCAGTTATAGATCTTCCTACATGTAGTCAGAGGCTGTCTCCCTACTTTTGCTTGGAGTTAACACATTGGTTTGAACTTTGTATAGTTGGTGGTAAAGTTTCTGTCACTGACCATAACTGTAGTAGAAAGTTGAAGTAGTGGGATCTATATATGGATAACATTAACTGTACATCGCACTGTGTGTGTTTAACATGACAATGACTGTAACACATTTTAAGTAGCTCTGCTGTCTGGTATAATGCATGTTTGTTTACACTGGCATTTGAAATAGTTAAAAAATATCAATACATTCAAGTTCATGAAGATAGTTAAAACAACAACATACTTAGGAGGACCGGTTATTATATCAATATAATTTTAAAAGAGATATGACACTGAAATAGTATTTTGTTCATCACAATGTAACATAGCTTTAAACCTGCGATAATTTCTTTATTTGTCCACTTAGGGGCAGCATATTAAGCTGATAATTTTCTGTATGTTCATAGCTATGAGAGACATTGGTCACATCACGGTCTATGTCATTGATTAAAATTGTGTTTAAACATTGTCTGAAACATGTGGCATAATGTAAGTACACAACTAAAATACTTATACATATATATATATATATATATATATATATATATATATATATATATATATATATATATATATATATATATATATATATATATATATATATAGTCCTTTTTAGACATTTGAATGCAGAAATATTACATATATCTTTAAGTAAGATTTTATTAGCAGGACTTTTAGTAGTGACTAGTTTACACCGTGCTTGTGCTTATTAAGGGATCAGAGGACTTTTTTCCCAAATGCCAGCCATTGATACAAAACTATTAAATCAAAAATGCTATGATATTTAAGTTATAATAATAATAATAATGATAATAATAATATAACAACAACAACAACAACAACAACAATAATAATAATAATAATAATAATAATAATAATAATAATAATAATAATAATAATCAGTAATAATGATGTTGCCAGGCCCTGTGGTTGATTCACACTTGCTTGCTCAGGCTTTGACTAAAGGCCCATTTTGGTAGTTAACTAAGAGGCAATCTACAGTATAAAATTTATTTATGCTGACTGAAAATCAGATTACTGTACCATTTTGTGCTCCTTCACACTTTGAATGAGTCGCTCAACATCGATTTGCAGTCTTTCGATAGGCTGTGTCTCCTTGACCTCTGACTAGCACAGACAGTGCTCTCTTGTACAGGACGCCAGGTATGTAGACCTTAAAGGGCACACAGCCCTCCACAAGAACCCCCCTTCATTGTTTGACGTGTTATTACATCAATTCAAACATATTGAAGCCTATGCATTAGAGTAGGGTGATCCTAAAGAATCAAAGCTGAAGTTAAAGTTGGTAACATTTAGAGCTATAAAAGATACAGTATTAGAAGTGCCTACTGCAGACACAAAGCTCATTTGAACTAGGCTACTTATATTGAGCACAGTTTGTCTGTGGCAAATCATATTTTAGAGCCTGATACAGTCTTAACCTGCAAAGTATTGGTGGAAACAGTAATGGACACAATGTAGCCTATTACTGTGATACTTCAAGTTAAAGTACAAAAGAAGTAGTTTGCAGAATAGCCCATTTCAGAATAACATTATATTATTGGATTCTGGATTATGTATTTATCAGTTTAATGTAATGAAGATGGATGGATGGATACATAAAAACATGCAAGCACCCAATACCATGGTTATATTATTTGTTTATTATTATCAAAACAAAGGAAATGCTTAGGCTGCATCATCATCACAATAATCACACACAAAATCAATCAGCTGCAGGTAACATTATAATGCCAAAATCAACATTCAGAAGCGATGGGCAAGAGAAAAAGTTATTACCCTGAAGTCTTCAGGCAGATAGTTTAATTATGCTTTAGTTCATAGTGGGAAAACTTAGAGTACATCAGAGTACATGTCATCATCTCCTTAGACTTAACTCTCTTTCATCCTCATCTGAGACCATCAGATTGTCCACTGAGTAATGAGCATCGTCTCCTATATCCTGGAAGAGATACTCTTCACTTTCACAGCTCTGAGTTCCATTCACACAGTCTTGGGTTTTGAGTTGTTTCAGCTCGGCGCTGTCACTGGTATTACTGTCCTCTGCGCTCATGCTGGCATCACTGCTGTCACTGCTGTCACTGCTGTCACTCGTCTTGTTGCTTTCACTGCTGGTGCTCTCACTGCTGGTGCTCTCACTGCTGGCGGTTACACCAACAATTTCACTAGTGTCTGCGCTGTCTGTGGTCTTCTCCACCAGCGGCAGGTTTGTGTTAGTCCCCTGTCTGAAAGTGGGTCTGGTGGAGGTATCAGTGGGCTGTTTCTCAGTCAGGTGGTCTGATTGACCCTTGACCTCTGTGCTGCTGTTGTCCTCCGCGCTCAGGACTTTGACGACACTTGCAAACACTCGATTCCAACTCTGATGCAGAGAATAAGCAGAGCGTGGTGTTACTCAACTTAAATCTCTGCGGGACATTGTTCAAAGTCAAAAAGTTTATCCCACCTTTCGAACATTCTCCTCGCTGCCCATGCTGTCATCTCTGGTTTCAGTTATGGTGTCTGTCTGTGGAAATGCAGGGAATAATATGAGCTAAGAGGAGACCAGAAGGATGAACATACATTAACAATTGGCATACAGAGCTGGTTTGACAAAGCTCAGTGCAAATTCCTTCAGGGAGACTTCTAAATAAACTTCAATCACCTCCATCTCTCATCAAAACTATTCAGCTGTTAGCGGTGTTCACTTTTCAGTAAACTAACCAGAATTGGCCAAGAAATTCATGATCCCATCACAACATGACATCTTGCTTTAAATGTCTTCTCTCCTTGCTATCACCTGTCTTTTCAGGCAAACGTGCAACCCTCCTCCTCCCCTTCCACCTGGGGGGAAATATGTCTGGCTTCTCTACCCCTTTAAAACATTTTTAACGATGTGGTCTAATCCCCATTGACTCTGTACATTTCTTATTATGCACATGGACATAAATCTTTGCATATCTGCAACAAAGTCTCTCCTGATTTAATTGATCTTACCCCTTCATCCTCATCCGATTGACTGTTACTCTCCTCTGAAGTCTGTTTATGGAAAAGACACAGAGCATTTTAGAAAATAATGGTGGGGGGCTGGGAGGGGGGGGGACGGTCACAATGGAGAGTGCAGTACAGTATTTCTTTTGTTTTGTTAATGTAAATGCTTGCTGGGCTTTTCTGTGTGGAGGACACAATTCTATCTTATTACAATTATGTTCTATTTTTAATATTAGAGTTGGAACTATAACATCCACAGTCTTTAAAATATGTTGAATTTAAGGTTATGAACCCAGTGATAATACATTTTAATGATACCAATAAAGAAAAAGAAAAGTGCAACTCACATTGTCCTCTGATGTGGATTCCAATGATTCTGATTCTGACTGTGAACTCTGACTCTGAAAAGTATATACGAGGTGAATTTAGACACATTTACAGCAGATAGATTCATTTGAGTAGTGGATTGATGAATTAAAACAACTTACTTGACTTGAGTTACTTTCTTCAGAGCTCTGAAACAGAAATAGGAATGCATACCGATTTAGACGAAAAAATCAAAAGTGATGCAGCAAAAAGTCGGCTGAAAATAATAGTTTCCTTTTTGCTGAAATAAATGCATTACCTGAAGCTCTGAGGTGTCATTTTCCGATGATTGTGAAACAGACAAACTTTCAGTCTGGGAAAGAAAAACAAAGTAAGCACAAACCACACTATATTTAATTATAGCTTATGATTGCAACACCAATAATTATCACATTCAAGCTATTGCTGCATGTGGTACAGTATAATAAATAATAGTGTCTGATATGGTAATTGTCTTGAGGTCTGGAGAATCTTGCATCTATTGTTAGGTTTTCTGCTGACTTTGTCAGAGGAGCCCAAACTGCCTGCAAATGATTAATGTGTAAACAGTAGTCAACGATAGCTGAGCTCCTTTGCTGTAACACCAAAGGTAAAGTAAGCCTATGATATAGCTTTAAGGACTGATTTTAGATAGCACTTACGGAGTTTGAGTCAAGCTCATTTGATTCCAACACGGCATTGTATGAAATCTGTCAGAAAGAAATCACAGGTTATATGGTGGTTTCTTGATAGGCAGAAAATCAACGTGGATCCATATTATGTGATTAAGTTCCTCTGACATACTTCTTTAACTTCTGAATCTTCCTGCCTTGCTGACATAAAGGCTAGCAGATATTCTAAATGTGGAAGGCACTTCTCATATTTACATTTATGCTATTATGGTTGCAATTGAAAAACTGGCAAATGACATTAATAATTAAATGTATGAAAATGCACAACACAGAACCTGATGCCTTTGGTTGGAGACTTTACTTTCTAATTCACGTTAAACAACAAGCATAATATATAAATGCATCATCAGATTCAAGCAGATGTTTGCTAAAAGCGAATTCAATTGCATGACATTTACATTGAAAAACCTGTGTTGATTGCTTTTTTCTGTTTTTGTATACTTACTGGGTTGGCAAAAACTGTTCCAATCAGGCACAATATCAATATGGTAACCTTCATTCTGTAACAGACTTACAATGTGTGATTATTATTGTTACAAATTTGATTCAATTCACTTTAACATAGCAAAAAAAAAAGCTAAACATGTTAGTGTAATGAACTCTTTACAAAGTAATTCTTCTTGCACTTAAACTGCTACAAAGGAAAAGAAAACAGAAACTTGATATAACAACACAACTTAAAGGCTCTTAACAGCAAAGAAAGTTTGGAATAATGTTAACCAATAATAACAAATCAGCAACATTTACCATGTAGCAAGATCACTTGCAAGAAAAATACAAGTTATAAAGTCAATATATGATCAATTACCTTCTTGTCCTTTAGATTTAGAGCTGAGAAATGTCCTCAGTAGTCCTTGTTCAGTGTATGTAGCAGCAAACAGGAGAACCCAGTGCTTATTCTGAGCCACTTATGGAAAGCTGGCGGTTGAGGCAGTAAAAGCACAATGTGTGGATATGCTGTAGGAAACTCCAAGGACAACGGCATATAAGTAACCTTAATTAAAACGATTGCATCACTTCCTTCCGGATGTGTCTCCACTGTCGACATGCGAAGGTGTATTTGTTCCGGGGAGCAAGCTCAAAACAAACACACACACACACACACACACACACACTGGCATGATAATGATTGCACGTACACACCACAAATACACGCACATACACTCACACACAGTTGTTTCATTCAGTCCCTACACGCCCTCCGCCCCCTCTTCAGTCTTCAGTGAAATATAGTGTAGCATACTAAATCATAGGGTTTGTGGTCTTTTAAGAAAATAAAATCTCCCACTCAGAGAGGGATGGAGGGCCAGACGGGTCATGCTTGCTTCCGGTGAAGTGGATTCAATTTTTTTCTTTACTAATTATTTACCAATATTGTGTTATTTTTTATATTATATACCGTACATATATATTTTATTGTTCGTTTGCTCAAGGTGAGACTCAAAATGCATTAGAATTTACATTTGAACAAGGACAAATACACACACACACACACACACACACACGCACACACACACACACACACACACACACACACACACACACACACACACACACACACACACACACATGCACTAAATTCAGAAATGATAAACTATATTATTTAACAAAAATATTTTTTGTAACTCCTTGTCCTCAGTGTTACATGATGTAATTGGAAATAGGACTTGTTCTTGGAAATAGGGCATGTACAGTAGAAAGCCTAAATAAAAACCTCTATATTTCCTCCCTAAGGCTTATAGTTGTTTCCTGGATATCCATATATGGTCAGATCTAAAATAAGAATTCCTTGTTTAACCTCACTTTGGATTTCAACTGTTCAAAAGAAACATGTAATTAGACTGGATGTTCACCAGTCTGGAGCTGTTTGCCAAAAACCCCAGCTACCAGTTGTTGCAAGGTCCTGCTTTAGAAAAGGGGAGGAGAGAGGATGATGATTGATGCTTGTTGTGGCACACAAACCCACAGTCAACAGTGTCTGCCCTAAATTTACATGCTTTAGCAGATGTACAGGATTGATACAAAATAAAATCAACAGATAAATACAGATGCATTCTTATAGGTTAAGCTACCCAGCAGTATATGAAGTACAATTCACCACAGCTTTACCAGCAGTAAAATTAAAGTTATGCTTACACATTAAAACCCCATAATGTTGTTGATACATGAATAATAGCTTCAAAGTTCACAGTTCACAATCTCACCTCAACCTTCATTTAGTAACTGTTCTGGAGCTCTTGATCTTCAACAGCACAGTTTACCCTGTTGACACAGAACTGTAAATGCTCAAAATAAAAATAAAATGTGAAATACACATTTCCGTAACATAATTTGCGTTGATGGGAAACTGCTTTGTCAAATGAAAAGTAGTGCGTTATGATGAGAAAAAGCAAATATAACTATTACAACTCTTAGCAGCGGATGAAAATACTTGAAGTTAATAGTGACAAATATTTGTCATATTGTTAATCATCGTGTCAATCATATATTTCAAATATTCTCATTTTGTCATAGTAGTGACCTCAGCAACAAAGACCTTTGGCAGGGTGACATCTAGTGGCCAAAAGTATGTATTATTTCTGTCCTGAAACTATGTTTCGTGTGACACACACAATTCACCCAAAAGATCAATGTATGGAATGATTCTTTAGCTGTTTTTGACCTGTGGAGTGTGGCATTTTCCTCTAGTCTTTTTAAAGGAAAAATAGACATTGCAGATATTTTTAAGTAACTGAAATTAAGTGCACAATCACTTTCTCTTCCTCTCTCTGTATCTCTGTTGCCCAAAGACCCTCCCAAAAAAGTGTTGGCATCATAGACTCAGAAAAAAACCCGCATGCCGGCTTGTGTGGACAGTGTGAGTGCTGTTTCGAATACCAAAAGACACCTTCACTGGTTCAACACAGGCAAGGATTCTCTTTTCTCTTACTACTGCCAACCTCAGGTAAAATCCTAATTTCTGAGCTCTTTCCATTGTTTTGAAGGTTTATTTGTCATTGATCAAATAAGGTGTGTGACTAACTAGTTTGCAATTAAAATTAGTTGTGTGTTGCATGCAGCGACTACTGACTTGGTTATATTGTGGCTTATTTTGTGATGGCCAAAACTTTACTTTGATGTTGACATTGATGCTTTAATTATTTTTGTACATATTAAGAGAGTGACTATTAATGTACTGTCTTTATTGTGATGTAGCAATATACTGGTAGAAAATACAGACACAATAAATGTTGCTTCCTGTGCACCAACATATATTTTATATATATATATAGCAACAACAAAAGAAATAGTGTGAGAGATACATTCATGGCAATCATGTATTATGGGTGTTGTATTTAAGATGATAAGTTAATATTTGTATTTTGTAATAGTGCCTGTTTATTATAAAGAACAAATAAAGTATGATATATCGCTTTGGGTGACTTTACACACACACACACACACACACACACACACACACACACACACACACACACACACACACACACACACACACACACACACAAACCTCCTGTCTACACCTATTTGGGGTTTAGTGGGCCGAACCAGAGAGCTATTGTTCCTCTGCACAGGCCCAGTAGAGTCTGTTTTGTTTCCGTCCAGAGAGACAAAAGTTTGTGGACTTAGTCAACTTTTTCCAGTCTGGTTGCTTCTGATGTTTACTTTAGCTCTGAATGTGACTTTTGAGAGAGAGGCGCATCTCAGAGGCCTGTAACCTTGACAACGGTGGAGGCCATTCCATGAAAGTGTTGGCAGCATACAGATGCACTCATACGTTTTCATTTTGAAAGATTTGCTATGTTCATGTCTATGTTGTGACCAGTTAGAAGTCAGACTGTTTATAATGTGTTCTCTTCTCAGCTCTGATCTGATTCACAATAAAAAAATTCAACTTTCTTTAGATTTATGTCCAATATTTAAAGTATTTATTTCAATGTTTCAGGTATGAGGACCTGCTTGGTATTCATTTACTTACTGGCAGCAACATTTTCCCTATCTGTGAGTAATGTCTTTCTTAATTTGTCACTAAACTTTGTAATGAGAGAAAGACAAACAAGAGATGTGATGTGATGTGACATTTGTTTAGCGCAGTTTTGGCATGAATGGATGTCCATTATTAATAATCCCCATTAAATCTAGGTAAACAGTAACCTTCATGGAAAACATCATGGATTGCACAAGACTTCACACACAGCCAAAGAAAAGGTAGAGCAGTACTCTGAACTGATGTTTAAATAATGTGTTTGACACATAAGAGGATTTTATGTTGTATAATGGATATTTTTCTTTTCTCTGAATAAGGACATTATCACAGAGGAGGCCAACGAGCCACAGCTCTTACCCACTTTAGTCACGTTTGAGGCCAGCAGCCAGGAGCAGGAAGATGAGGAACTGAGCTACCAAGACGATGCTAATGCCAGCAAGGAGGAGGAAGAGTTTGAGGTGACTGAAAGGAGCGACAAAACTACTGCAGTCCTGCTAAGTGAGGAGGAGTTGGTCAACCTCCTGAAGAAAGAAGCAGAAGACGAGCAGGAAGCAGAAGAAAGAGTGCTAGAGGAAGAAGAAGCTGAGATGGACAAAATCAGGCTAGAGTCTGGTGAAGCTGTGGAGACCACTGAGGATGAGGAGGAGGACAACTTGCACGACAAACAAGAAATGCGAGAAGACAATAAAGACGTGACAGATGAGAAAAACAAAAAATAATGAAAGAGAGTGTTGGAGATGATGAGATGCTGGAGAAAGAAGAGGCAAAGATGAAAAATATGTCACGCAAGGAAAAGGACAAAAAGTCTGAGCAAGGGGAATTGCTAGAGGAAACAGATGGTAGCACAGAGTCAGAGATCCCCGTTGATCTGGACTATGCTGCGGATAGTGGCATCTTGCAACCTCTACAGATTGTATCCGCTAAATTAAAACCTCACACTGATGACACCCAGCTTTCTTCAAAAACAGATGTAAAAGATAAGGAAACCGGTGAGAAAGGACTTCCCACCATTGATGATGTCTATATACAAGACGTACAAAACACTGAGGCAGTGTCTGACCAAGACAAAGATCTCAGATCAAAAGAAGTCAATGAGAAAGAACCTGTTACAAATGTGGAGCCTGGAGAACCAAAGAGCAATACAGCGTTTGAATTGCGGTCCCAACTGGCTGGAAAGGAGGAAGAGAAAAATAAGAACGACAGCGGAGGTCACACGAAGGGAAAGACAAGGAAGCAAAAGAAAAACAAGAGGGCAAGGAAGCACTCTCCACAGAGTGAGGGAACACAGTCTGGACAGGAAGAAAGCCAACAGGATCCTAAGGCATCTGACAGCAGCATTGGCAATACAGCCCAAAAGGCAAAGAGGAGAAGGGCAGGAAAATGGGTAATGCATACACAAACTGTACATTTACTTTCTTTAAAGTGGTAATAATAAATATTTTTAAATTAAAAATGGATCACATAACTACTAAGAAAGAGGTTGCTCATAGTGACCAATGTATAACGTGACTGTGCAGTTCCTTTCACCTCTACATATAGGTCCTTTATTCCTTTCTCATTGGGATTTTGGAAACAGCAGACAGCTGTCCAATGAAACAGCACTCTAAAAATCCACTGTACACTACCACCACATGGCAGACCAAGTCCATTGTCTTGCTGGTGAACATAGTGGAGCATTTAGCTGCTAAAGAGCCAGATTAAATTACCTCAGGAGTTGGTGAAGCTATAAGAACAATACATATTTGACTGGCCATGACCTTGATGTTCTATATCTGCTGGCTATGTTAATAGGCAATTGTTGCTAACAAGCCACATCAACATTAGTCTGGATCAACGGAAGTACATTTCACGCCCCCAGACGTCCCTCATCTTCCGCTCTCTGTGTGTTGCCGTACTCAAACTCTGTTTGCTTTGAGAAACAACAACAAACTTCGAGCTAGCAAGCTACCCATTAAAAAAGGCTGGTTTTGAAGGATGTTTGGACGGTGCAACAGGTCGGGCCTGCTTAGTTCTTTCAAGGAATGATTGATAATGAATGAGTTTAGAGCATTTACTATATAACTGGGAAGTTTTGGGGACAATATGAGAGCATTACTATGAACAAAGTACACATGGCGATACACTGGTAAGAGCAAATTACATTTAACCATGTACCCAGCTAATTTAAATAACTCACGTCACTGTTTTAGTTAACAGTTAACTTCATTTAATTTTTTATGTGGCACTTTCTGCCCAAGACGATTGTGATTGGTTTAAAAAAAATGAAACCAACCCAGAGCATTTTTTTCTCATATACCATAATGTGTGTTTGGTGTAGCCAGACTTATTCCAAAGCGCTATGAAGATGGGTCTGACAATGCGAGACTACATCAACATCAAAAGTCACTGTTGTGTCTACAGTGTGTTTCTGCTGTAGCCAAGTGGCCAAAATGTGTTATTGCAGGTTTTCATTGGTTTTCTTTTGCTGTGGTGCTGCAATCTGATTGCAAACTAATTTATTTTATTACCCCCAGAAACACCTCCTGACATTTCATTTTCATGTTTAATTTCCAGGGTCCTTTAGTAGGAATGAACCCAGTGCAGATACGAGCAACAGTGGATCTCTACCCCAGTTCCAGGCCCTCTCTGAGTGGAGGCATGCATCGCCCAGAAGCCCCTGCTGGTTGGTTAATTCAGCATTCACTATACTGACTAATGCACTATCCCAACAGCCTCACATGGGAATCTGCTGACTGGATCATTTAGCTAAAACTTCCGCATGAATAGTGTCTCTGCTTCACGGTCACTACCAAAACACAGCTCTGGAGAGAATAATAGAGATCAAGTTTAATCGCTGTACAAACTCAAATGGCAGAGGAATGTAGGCGATGGTGTGTAGTGGTTATAGCCCATTGGTTCCCAGTCATCACACTGTAAAATAAAACAAAACCAGTCCTGAAAATGATTCTTGTTACCATTTGATTTAATAATTTTGACAAAGTATAGGTCAATTGCGGTGCTTGTCTTTTCTTCTAGATCCATGTGACGACTTTCCTTGCAAACGTGGAAAGACGTGTAAACTTGATGCGGACAATAAGCCAGGCTGTGTGTGTCAAGAGCCGTCAGAATGTCTTCCGAGTGTGAATGAGTTTGATCATGTAAGTATGGATGAAAGTTTAACTGGAGTGGTGTTCAACAGCTGCTGCATTGCATTTGATTGTTGCTTGTTGTCAATTCATTTCTGTAGGTTTGTGGGACAAACAACAAAACATATGATACGTCATGTGAACTCTTTGCTACGAAATGCAACCTTGAGGGAACTAAGAGAGGACACAGACTTCATCTGGACTACACTGGGCCATGCAAATGTGAGAGTTAACCAAAGAGTTTATGGTTTAACCAACAACAATTTAGTTGAAGAGTGGTGCAGGATTCATTTTTTCTCTGTTTCTTTCTCAGTAATACCTCCATGTGTGGACACTGAGCTGGTGCAGTTCCCTTTACGAATGAGGGATTGGCTGAAAAATGTGCTCCTGCAGCTCTATGAACATGACTCCATGTCTCCTGGCTTCCTCACTCCTAAACAGCGTTTTAGAGTAAGATGTGCTTCTCAAATTAAATACGTATTGATAAAACTAAAAATTTATATTCTCAAGTTTCTTGAAAAAAATACTATTACTCTTTCTCTATTATTTACTCTTAATCTTAAAAACTAGTACTACTATTATTTATCTGAAATTTGTTGTGTTAGCTAATCAATCAGTCAGTAAGTGAGTCAGTCACTTAGCCAGTCAGAAAGTCACATAGCCTTAGAATACTTAAAATGTATATTATTAGCAGTTTATGTTTAAGTCAATTCAAATGTGATATTCTGTATTCTGTAGGTGAAGAAAATCTTTGAGAGTGAACGGCGTCTTCATGCTGGTGATCACTCCGTTGAGCTGCTAGCGCAGGACTTTGAGAAAAACTACAACATGTACATCTACCCTGTGCACTGGCAGTTCGCACAACTGGACCAACACCCTTCTGACAGGTATATTTCATTCCTCTGTGCTTACAATAAACTTTTCTCAACCTTTATATTACATTTAAAATGTTCATACTCACTAGCATGTGTTTGGAAGCAAATACTACATTGAAGTCACTGAAGCCAATATGTTTTGCTTATAATGTTCATTTCTCACCATTTTCATGCCAAAAAATACATAGTATCTGAAGGTAGCATTAGTTAACATCAAATATTTTACAAAACTCCTGACAGGGATATCACAAAACCCATTCACGAGTCTAATTGTATTGCAAACATACTGCACTGTATATGAATAAGACGCTCACATTGATCAAAATTTGATGTTAATCTGTCCTGTGCAGAGTTTTGTCCCACTCAGAACTGGCCCCACTTCGAGTTCCTCTGGTGCCGATGGAGCACTGCACCTCCCGCTTCTTCCAAGAGTGCGACGCTGACAAGGACAAGCAGGTGTCATTTAAAGAGTGGACTTCCTGTTTTGGTATCAATAATGGTAAGAGCAAAACTGTCACCGATATATCGTGGTACACTTTTCTAATCAGTGATAATGGCTTTAATTGTTTATTTATTTTTCATTGTTATTTTTACATTTTATAAAAAAAAATGTAAATGACCAAAAATAGCATATCCAGTTCCAATTATGATGTAACATCACATGCTTTACATAGAAATTTGTTTCTGTCAATTTATCCATGATTTCTTTATATTTGTCTGCTATAATTTTTATGCCTTTCTAAGGCATGTGGGAAATATTGTAATTTATGTTTCATTCTAATAATGCTTATCTATTCTCTCCACAGATGATATGGATGTCAACCTTCTATTCTGAGCTTCACTTTGTCATTCTTCTAAGCTTATGAAGTTGTTCCGATTGAAGCCTTTATGAACCTCTGTAACATACAGAACTCTGACACGTACACATGAAAGAAACTTATTTTTACCTCCTGCTATAGAGAGATTGTTGGTGGTCATTGCTGTTATTTTGTGTCAGGCTAAGCTTGGGCATTTGGATCTTTGTTCTGTAATTAGAGTAAGCTGTTAGAATCATTTTATTAGAAAATAAGAATGTCATTTAGCTGGGTTGGTTTTCATCCAGAAACTGTTTTCTAATGCATTCCAAACTGGGGAAAAGTTTACGTCAGATCATTGGTATAAAACGTTGTTGTATTGTACCAGACTTCAAAAGAACTGTGGTTTGCATGTTAGAGTGATTTAGTGCATACTTACTCCTTATATCAAAGTAAAGAATGCTTTTGTTACAGTATGAAATGTAAAACAATAACTGTGTTTCTTATCTGTTTGTCTCTGCATGCCATGTTTCATTGTAGTTTTAATTAAAGCTTTATGGACAGCAGTGGACTTTACAATATGTTACAATATTTACGTTAACGATGATTTTCTTTTTCAGTCCTTAAATAAAGTTACTACATCATATTGGTGGAACACAGAGGGAAAACATCAGTTTATGCTCTAATATTATGTTTTATTTGTCATTTGCATTGCCCGATGCCAGCATGAAAAAAGAACCTTTTCAGAATGCAAGTCACTGACACCTGATTAGGGTTTGACACATAATCCTGAATAATGGCCCTCTGTAAGGTAACAAGCAGAAAATAGCCTGCAGCATAGTCATGATGATTACAGTGACTTGTTGTTTTGAGATAAAGCACTGGACTCTGATTGGACCTATCTTGGTGATCATTGAATCTGACACTCTCTATATAAGCAAAGAAAGAAGCAGCTGTTCACCTGTCGACTGTCTGCTGTGACTGAGAGTAAACATGTTCTGCGTGCTGTGGGTTATCTTCCAGACCTTGGCTGTTGTGGTGAAGGGTGGTGTGTCTTCAGGGAGTGCTGAGGCACTTGCAAATGGGGGAGTCAATAATAATGGAGCAGCAGCTGGTAACAATGCCAACCCTGGGGCTCAAAACGGGGTCCCAATAAATGGTGTTCCCCTTGTGGCACACTTGGTCCAACTTGGTGGCTCATTTTTTATCCAGCCAGTCGGGAACCAAGCAGGTCAGGCTCCCCTGCAGCAGCTAATTCCTATCGGAGCTCTCCAACAAGGTGGGGCATTTCTTGTGGGGCAGGCAGGCACAGCCAATGTGAATCCACAGGGGCAGATGAACCAGGGTGCCATGGGTGGGCCTGTCACACTTTTTGCTGTGCTGCCACAGGGAAATGCTGGAGTAAACCCACAGGGTGCCATGTTGACTCCCGGTCAAGTGCAGCTGATCTCGGTGGCCGGGCTGAACAACCAGCAACAACCCGGCGCTGCTGGTGGGAGGGCAGCTGGCAGAGTGAGGTTTCAGCGTTCAGTGGCAGCTCGACTCAGAAGGACTCGGTCTCCAGTGATAAAGCTGATGGCAGCTGAAGACGAGGAAGAATGCTCTGGGATGGTGATAGAGGAGCAGCAAGCAAAATGAGACCACACAGCTCGCACAGATATCTCATGATTCATTCCCTGCACTCACTACTTGCTGTTCATGCTTAAATGCCATAAAGCATAACTAATGACCAATAAATTATGAAAGTCAATTGTTGAATCTTTGTTGAGTTTTTATTCCAATGTAGCAATACTGATTTCCAATCACCTGAAGCCCAAAATATGTCTGCCAAAGTGTACTTGAGCAAAACACTGTACAACATCAACCAGCTTCCTGGGTGTGGCTTTTAATATTATTTTTGTGTATGAGGTTCAAATATGCACACATTTCTATTAACAGTACACTGCTTGCAACTTCTTGCAATATGGTGATTTTGGTTTCTAAATATGAAAGTCATCCCAACCACATTGCTTACATCACGGTAACAGATTCTTGTTTATGAAGCCTGTGAAATAATGAAAAATAAATCTTCTATAAATCCATGAATCATTGTATATAAAAACACATTTTACACAGTCACATTAGGAAATACCATTTGTTGCCACATTAAACTGCAAACAGGAAGAACATGTTACTTAATTTGAACGGCATGACAGTGTGTAATTAGTATAAAGCTCCAGACCAGACTTCTATAGAGGATGTTTACCTGGTCTGCTGTGGGCTGCCCAGTCAGCAGCAGCAAAAAAAGAAGCTTTCCCAGACAGCCTCAGTATGTGACAACATACCCAGCCAACCACACTGAGAAATGCTTGCAATGGCTCTAAACATCTTGAGAAAATGAGCTGATGAAACTTGACAAATAAATATCTGCTCCTGCATATCAGCAACATTATAGGCTTTCACAAATTAAAAGCAGTCTGACATTTTGTGGTCATCATTGTTGAGTTGTTGTGCAATATGAGAAGTTATTTTAGGACTGGTGTGAATAAAAGTCTGTTTGAGACCAATTTAAAACACAAACTACAGTGAGGCCACCCTCTAGACATGCCTGGGGTGTGTTTGGTGTTTAAAGCCCCCAACGTCGCCTTCCAGGCAGAGCTGCCTGGAAGGACTAGGATTAGGCAATGGTTTGGGTTAGGGAATAGGGTTAAGGCTGTTTTAGGATTCTGTGTTGATGTAGCGGCGTACCCCCGCAGTCCTCTCTGTGTTGACGCAAAACCCATCTCCTAGCTAAAAGTACAGCTCCAATAATTTGCAACTTTGCGCGGAGGCGACGCAAACCGCAAGGACTGTGATTGGTCAACTCGTCCTGTGAGTTAATAGTCGGTGTTTCAAGCAGTCTACTCTGGGAAATAACAACATACTAGTTCACGGACATAAGTTTTGCAAATAAACTCAGACATATTTTGGTTACAATGACGTTGTGATTGAAATTAGCAATTCGCCAACAAGCAGTACTTTGTGGGCAGTTGTGCTAAAGTTAGCTTTTCTGACATAACATAAACTGTCTCTCTCTCTTTTGTCAGAAATTCGTGATTGACCCTTCGGAAACCACACACCCCCTACCATTCTGGCGATGAAATGCACATGCACGATGCAAAGAAATGCGTTCAACCCCGATGCAGAACTCCGAAAGGGTCATGACGGTGTAGCTATGTTGTGGAGTTGACGTGAAAGTTTAAAAAAGCCTTTAGGGTTAAAGTTAGGGTTAGGTGCCTTGAAGTCATGGTCACAGCGGTGCCTAGAAGTCAATGTTGGGTGCTTAAAACACCATTGAGCTCTCTGGGGCACGTATTTTAACTTTGCAATTATAAAAGAGCAGTAGGAAACATGATATGCCGAGATGTCATTCTTGCATAGCTGTTTACCTGAAGTCACAACTAGCTTCTCACAAACAGTGTGCTGCTTGCTAGGTAGATCTTTAATTACATTTAAGTGTACACTTGTGTTTTTCATGGTTTCTTCATAAAAGCACTTAATGATGATGTCAGTTGTTTGCCTCCTGTGACCACAACCCGCAAAAACTTAAATGGTCTCTGCTGGATTTTAGTCAGTAGCTTCCAGAAACCTCTAGAAACCCTTCCCAAGACACTGAATCACTCTATTATTGTTTGTGGTCGCTCAGCTGCTATCGAGAACAATGTTAGATGGTTGAATAGGGTTAAGGCTCTTTGAAAATAGTCAGCTCACGGTTCCATCTCTTTAATTCTTGTACCGTAGAAAAAGAACATGTCATATAACACAGGTTCCCATGACACACAGGTGACAAATATTGTTGATGAACATGTATGCTCCACTCTAATTGGCTCATAATAATCTCTGAGACTGATAAAAGGTGCTCTAAATTCATAGAGCAACTGTAGTCCATCTTGGCACATGACATTTGAAAGCAAAAATAACTGAGGTATGTATTGTGCAATTGAGATTTTATATTATAATATAATGTGATAAAAATTAATGTGCAATTTTGTATCATGCATATATTACCAACAACTATTTTTAATTTATGAGTTAAATGTATCTATTCTTTTTCTTTTTCCTTTATTTTTTACAGGTTTCAGGCTGTAAAATGAAGCTTCTTCTTCTCATAACACTTGTAGCAACCGTCTGCTATGTGAGTACAATCTATCTATCTATCTATCTATCTATCTATCTATCTATCTATCTATCTATCTATCTATCTATCTATCTATCTATCTATCTATCTATCTATCTATCTATCTATCTATCTATCTATCTATCTATCTATCTATCTATCTATCTATCTTACATAAAAAGCAGTGTATGTAACTTCTGGTCTCTTTACTTATTGCAGGTCAATGCAGGCAAGGTAAGAAACATTACATTTCTAATGATCTATGCGTGATCAGTGCAATAATCCAAAATCCAAACGCTCTTTCTCACTCTTCACACAGAAACAGAGGATGATAGCAGCTATGAATGCTATGAACACCATGAACGCTATGAATGCTATGAATGCTATGAACGCTATGAATGCTATGAACGGAGGAATGATGGCAGGTATGAACGGTATGAACGGAGGAATGCTGGCAGGTATGAATGGTATGAACGGAGGAATGGTGGCAGGTATGAACGGTATGAACGGAGGACTGCTGGCAGGTATGACTGGTATGAACGGAGCATTGATGGCAGGTATGAATGGAGGGATGGCAAACGGAGTGAACCCTGGGAGAATGGCTGGAGGTCTGAACCCAGTCATGGCAGCTGGTGGTGTCGCAGGTGTCAACGGGCCACAGTTTGCTCAGGTGAGTTTATCAGGTTGTCATTTTGATTACATTAGTTTAACTGGAAAGACAAATTACAAGATAGTATTCAAAATCATTGAAGAAGAGTTGGAGTTTTAGGTTTTATTAAAACATATTACTATAATATGTCTTTGCAGTCAACCCATTCAGCCTCTTTTTATGCAACAGTTGCTTTGTATGTATGTGTTCATCTGTATTTATGATGTATTACACATTCATGTTTAATGTGTTTGTTTGTTTGTTTATGTATGTCTATGTTTCACAAAGGCAAACTCCACATAAGTGTTCTTATTGTACATAAAACAATATGTTCCTGATTCTGATCAAATCAGGAACTAGACAAAAAGTCTGATGATAACCGTCTAAAACTGGGTGTAAAATCAATCCTGTAAACAAATAGAAAAAATGTCATGTGGTGAAAAAAGAGAATTTATAATCCAAAGCAAGGTGCAGTAAGTGCATAGCCTGACAAGCCAGACCCACATCAAGATGTTGACCCTGACTGTAAATTACATTTGCTGCTGCTAGGGTGCGTCTAGATTTCCAAGCTAGTACATGCATGTTATAACAACACATTGGTTGTTTTCTTTGAACCACATCACAAGATGGAGCTCTCCTGATGTCTCGCTTGTTGGTCTCGTATGTCTTCATCATTAGCAGACAGAAAAGACTTCATCATTAGGCACCAATTTATGAATATGATTTATGACATCATTAGTTTGTACACCAATATGTGCAAAATATCAAATCTAATCTTTTATGTAACAATTTTTTTTAATATTAAACCACAATAACCCTGATATGAACAGTCCCATCTCTCTTCCTCTCAGTTTGTTCCCAGAGTTCCTGCTTTTGCGGCACCTGCCCCCATTCCCAATGTGTACACCGTCCCTGCAGTCAATGGGGTTAGTGTTGCACATACTATAATTGTGCTAACACACATCATTTTATATTGTTTAAGACTTTTTGTATAATGTATATAATGTATAATATAATGTGTGTAATATGTATTTCGGGTTTGTTGGCAGTTTCCAATCATGGGAGTCCCTCAAATGGCACAAATGAA
Organism: Percina caprodes; assembly: GCA_013375575.1. NCBI lineage: Eukaryota > Metazoa > Chordata > Actinopteri > Perciformes > Percidae > Percina > Percina caprodes. Next base: position 2,211,229 of record JABXJD010000011.1, on the reverse strand, counting down.
TCCTCCTCAGCAGCCTCTGGTGGTAATCACTCAAGAATCACTGATTCTTAGTCCACAATGCACTTTTAATAAAGATTGAATGATGATTTATAGAATTCTAACAAATTGCTTGAATCACTATACTTTACTGCCTTTTTTTAGGGGATCGCTGACGGTGCGGTGCAACAGCAGCTTCCTCTTCAGCCTGATCCATTGAGGAGATTCAGGGTAGGAACCAAGCACACTGTATTACTGCATGTGAATACTAATAGAAGCTACTGTGGCTAATTGTTGTTTGACTTTCCAGCGTCAGCTTATGAAACAAGACACCTTAAAGACCACTGTGGATACTCAGGTAAGATTGTGTAAATCCGAAGCAAAGAAGCAGATCTATGTGGATAACATCATCACTGTCTGATATGGGTGTGTTTGTTTTGTCTTGTTGCCAAATCTTCACTACTGTAATATCTAATTCATTAACTCTATTTCTAATGTTCCCTCTTAATTCCCTCAGCTTCCAGCTCCCACTGACACAGCAACTCTCTGTCATGAAGAACATCATGAAGGTGTTTAAGATGACACATTATCAAATACACAAGAATTGTCAAAGTGATAACAAAACTTGAATTGTATGATTTTGTCTATCACCAATGACCATGGAAGCTTTGTGTGTTATTTTAACTGACCAATACAATAAATCATACTTTGAATGAGAGTTTGTTTTGTAGAACCCTCTGATTCTGAATTTTAAACCAGTGTATTGAATCTTACAATTGTCACCAATAAACTGTGATAATCATTGCAATTTATAGTGGCTCTCTGCTAACATCTAAAGGGTTTTAAGTATATCAGAATCACAAGAATTGGTCCCAGTTGCCTCAATTCTAGCATAAAAAAGTCTATAAACTTTGAGAAAGATAGAAAAAATACATTAGTATGTAAAAATGTTTCATCATTCATACCATGTTTTCACATGGTAAATAATAATAATAAATAAGTGTGTTATAATGCAAGGATATTATAAATGACTAATATTAGTTCTATGAAATGTGGCTACAGTATACATGAGTATTGCAAAGTTCTTACACCCAATTATTGTACTGTTAAGTCAGTGTTGTAGAAGATATAACTTATATGAATATGAATATTCATATGAATAAATTATGGTTATAGCTGCTGACAGGTGTGAAACTTCTGTGCTTGACCAGATGGTCATGGAGTGGGTGGCAGGCATTGTGCAAGAGTCCAGCCCCACCCCCACAACATCACTGGCCTTGCAAATCAAATTGTTGAGTATGTTAGGATAGCACTCGCCACCACTTTCACTTTCAATTCATAAAACATCCTCAGCATTGACAAGCAGATGTCGAAGGACCTTGGCCTCCTCAGAAAATAGAGACGCCTCTGGCCCTTCCTGTAGAGGGCTTTAGTGTCCTTAGTCTGGTCCAGTTCAATGTACACTGACCCCCTGGATGGTAACATGGGTCACTGGTGCCTTGGCCCTCTATAACAAGGGAAAAACACACATAAAAAAAGAGCCTTTTTTGCGGTTGCACTCACTGCAGTTGAAGTTACTAATTGAAACACGTGAGGACTAACAGTAAATAGCTGTTGAAGATGTGAGCTGTGCTGGTGCAACATGAAATATCTGTCACATGTAGGCCTTTATTCTCCTTCCTGGAAGACATTTTCACACAGAGACATTTGGAGGGGCTATTGCTCTAACTGCCTTGGGATAGGGCCTCATGTTAAATAAGCAGGACTTCATCTTAAAATGATTAGAATCAGAAATATGTTACTTATACAGTATACTGTATTTTACCCTGCTAAAAACATACTTAGACAACTGAACACTAGTGCAGCTCAAAGGTGCAGCCAGCTTGTGACCTTACTTTCTGGTTTGCTCCTGTCATAACTACTACGGCCACTAGAGGGCAGCGCCATTACAAACATCAAATTAGATTGTTATTGCAGAAACAACCTCTGGAAAAGTTTCTCAGGGAAGGACAGTCTCTTTAATATTAATCTTTTCTCTTTCTGTGTTAAAGGTTACATGACACAAAGTGTAGTTATATGTGATGTTATTCTGTATACCGTAATTCCTCAAATAACAGCCGTGGCCTTTATTTGCCTGAACCGCAGAAGGTACCCGGTGTTTCGGTTTAACAAGAGACCATGTTAACTGGAGACCGTCAGCCAAATGTGTGTGTTGTTGTCGTAGTGACGACAGCTGTTGAAAACAGGAAGAGAATATGTAGCTGTCCCGTGAATGCCTTTTTTTTAAGTTGTCATTCAAATGTTAAAACATAACGACGTGTACGTTAACTCGCTGATTTGTCTTTGGAGTCTATTCTGAAGAAACTTGTCAGTCGCGTTTGGAACTTGGCTTGCTGTTAAGGAAAACACTAACACATAGTTGTTCTTCCTGTTAATGTCTAGAATACATTTTACATTTTATTTCAGTTAAAATGTCCCAGATGATTTTGAACCTGCTAATGGAGGCCACACTGATGTGTTCAACCTTGTCTCATGGGATATACACATGGGGATGTACTTTATTATTGTAAAATTGACATTATTTTAAAGTTACTTTTTTTTTTGTGACCCTAACCACAAATTTCAAACTAATGTATTTTAATTACAAGTAACTTATATTTTGTGCCTGCACCCCATATTGCCAATAAGGGCAAACAGGCTGTTGCATGGGTAACATTAGCCTGTACCTGTGCACGTCCCTGTTTTGACATGTTGCAGTAGGTAACACACAGATGTAAATAATTGTCATACTGGGACAGTTGACTAGAATGGAGCCTTTGTTAATGTTATTGGTAACACTTGTGCTTTTCCTACTACAATAAATCAAAATATCTGCTGAGAAAAAAGATCTGAGGGTCACATTTCAGGTTTAGAAAAAAATGACAGGTTGACGCTTGAGTTTACATAAACATGTAACACCAAACATTATTGTACTTCACTGTACCTGGAATTAATATAATTTTAAAGTCTTTACACAGTTTTTTAAAATGTAGATATCGTCTTATGTTGATGTCTGTACATAGTATATAATGTTCATGCTTGTTCAGCTTTGTTGTCCTTGTTTTTAGCTGTTATGTCTATTTATGTGCAAGTACAATGGCAAGTAAAGTAACAAAAACTTTACTTAAGAGTACATGTATAAGGAATGCATTATGGAAACATTTCCCCTAAATTGAAAAGCATTGGCCTGTAAAAGCAAATCAGTCAATAAAAGACTGCTATGTAATGTTTTTGGAAAGAGGATTGTTAGCAATTTGATGCAGCCCATGTCATGGTGTTTAGAGACATGACTTAGACCTAATGACATACTTACCTGTCCTGTGTTGTAAGAGTCTGAGTCTGATGCCATGAGAAATGTCTGTCACACTGACCACACATTGTCTGGATGGGTTGGCAGTGGACTATAACAGCTCATATGGACAGACGTTAAAAGGAATATTGACAAGGTGAGGAGACAAGCACACAGAGAGCGAAAGCAGAACCAGAGAAACGGTAAGCTGATTTTGTGATGCACGTTGTTTCAGTAAAAGCATGAAACATTTTGCATTTATGGAGTCTTTTTTAAAACATGCCTTTTGTTTTACAGACCAAAGGACATCATGAAAATGCAGACTGCCTTTCTATTAATCTGTTTATTCAAAACAAGCTTTACACTTCCAGTGAGTTATATATATGTCTTGGTAAAGCATATATTTCTCACATCATCTAAAATAGCAGAGATAAAGTTTTTTTTTTGTGTTTTACAGTTGCAGATTGGTATTATTGGAAGCAACAGCAATGAGGTAAAAATAGCTGTTAATACCTTTCATGTTTGTTGGTTGCAAAGTCAAAATCCCTTTTCACAGGAATAATATTACCAAATTTAAAACAACACTTTTGTGTGTTCAGATCCTAAGACTAAATGGACTAACTCTTGCAACTCTTGGACAAACACAGGTACTGGAAACTTTTTTGCTATGCATTCACTACCTTAGAGTTGCAGCACTAATGTTATGTACATTCTTCTGTCAGTTTTAAACAGATTTTCAAAAGGGAAAAGAAAACTAAACAAAATCCCTCTTCTTCAGGCTTCTGCAATGTTTCCTCAGTATGTACTGCAGCAGCAGCCTGATGTGCTGTTCTCTCCACCGGTGGTGAACTTGAACCCTCAAGTAGCCGGTCCCTTTGGTCCCCAGGGGCCCCAGATGTTTCTCCCCAACCAGGGCAACCATTTTACGCCGATGTTCATTCCCAACGGCCAACAAGAGCAACTTGGACCACAACAGGACCCCAACGCTCCTGATGTTCCTCAGCAGGCCCAAAACCCCTTTCAGGTACAACAAAGCAAGAAGATACAATGATAGTTAGCTGCTGCTCCTCAGAGTCATATGGAGAAATAATAGCGGTTTTAAATTTCCTTTAGATGTTTCCACATTTCCAGTACCCGTCCTATGCATTTCCTCAGCTTCCTAGACAGCAGGTATGAAGGAAAACATATTGATCTGTGTGCAAACCTTAATATCTTTATTTAGGTGCTCACTGCAGATTTAAATTGAGTCTATCATTCACAGGGCTTTCCTTACTTTGGGCCTGCTTACGGCTATCCCCAGCAGAGGAACACTGCGGTGGTGCAGCCCAACAACGGTCAGCAAAAGCTGGAGAGAACCACACAGAGACCACAGCTCCCTCTTCAGGTGAGACATGCAAGATGGCATGAAATAAAGAAACGATTGTCCCTAATTTCTCTGTTCATTGCTCAAAAACAAATGTGACATGTTATTTCATTCTTTGTTTTTTGTTTTTAAACACTGGCTGAATGAATATTTGCCAATAGAGCTCAGCATAGAAACATATTGGCTAAATACTGAGATGAAAAAGAAAAAAAGGAATAAATATCTACTGCTAAAATTATTTCAAAATATCACAAAGATTGTGTCTATCTACTTCCCTTTGCCACCTTGACTTAAGTGTAAGAACAGATGCAGCAGACTATTATGACAAAGACACGACTTAATGATAATAATAACATAGCTGCAGATATTGAGTCATGTGCGGTGACTGTGAAGCAAAGTTGACTGTCTGCCATATCGACCACACAGTGCTGAAATCATGTCCCCTCAGACACATTACAGTGTTAAGCAACTGCTATATCGGTACTGTTATATGATACCTGTGCAGCTTGTAAGTTTGTTAGCTTTGTGCAGATGATGCTTGTAACAGAGATCTATGTTATTTTTTTGTTATCTGTTATCTGTGTCCATGGTTGCGTGTCTGAGGCCGCTTAAAAAACAAGAAAATGTCAAATTTTAGAAATTAAAATAAAATATGCAGGTAAATACTTATTATATGAATACTTATATACTTTTTAATCTAATTTTCCTGCATATCTTCCCATTTTAGCAGGCTTCTCAGCCTAAGGTTCAAACAGAGAGAGTGAGTACACTACTGTACATGATTGCTTTCTTTTTTTAAATTTCACTAATAAACCAACAGACAAGGGTGCACCAGTTCAGTCTAATTGTTGTGTTTTTGTGGTCTTTCTATCTACATCAGACATGGCCACTGGGGACACAGAAAGAGTCTCCTACAATTCCTCCTGATCCTCGTGGCGACGCATCTGGCCCAGGAGTTGATGAGGTATAATTTTATACAATGACACTCAACCTTTAAAGCTTTTGCACATTAATGCATATGCACATACACAAACTCATCATTGTCATTTATTATGCAGGGTATGATTATTTATTTATTTATTTTTTTAACATTTCTCCAGGGTCAGTCCAACTTTCCTTTCCTGTTTGAGCCTTAGATGTCACCTGGGGATCAGTCAAACATGAAATTCTGTGTTCGGCCACATCATTCATTCTTCTGCAAAATGTACTGGAGTGTGCCATTCTTCCAAATGCAATATATTTGTACCCAAACCTTTTATATTATACTGAAACTGTCTTGCTTTTTCAGGAATGTGCTCCTTGCTCTCATAGCATGTCAAATAAAGAACATTGCCAAAGTAATTTGTTTAAAAGTTTTATTGTGGTACACTGACATTATGCTTTGACAGGAAAATGAAGAATTACATGAGTGATTTCTCAGAATATATCATAGAGAAATCCATTATCGTCTCTAAAGTCGGTGGATCAAACTTGTAGTTGTACAGTGTAGTTGTTGGTTTCTTTCTGAGATAAGTGTGAGAGAAGAACATTTGTTAGCAGCAGTTACTGTAGCAAAGTGATGAAGAGGGAATTCAATTTAATCAGTGTTACTCCATTAACCTCACCATTTGAAGGTGTTAGTAATCTTCTTCTGGATTGTCTTCATCTCCAACAAATTCAACAAGGTTCATCTTGAAAATAGAAAAGTTGTTTCAATTAGCCAAACAATAAAATGTGGTAAGCACCTTCTTTTTTTATTAGGCTGATTCCAAATAATGTGCATAATGTTTCCAACATAAAAGATAATAGTAGGTTCTAGTAGTATTACTACTAATAGGAGGGTGAATGCTACATTTACTGATGATTAAATAGTTGCATATAGAACCAAAAAGATTGCATGAGAGTCAAGAATTTAGCATTTTAATGGCAAATATATAGAAAATCATATATATATGATATATGATAAGTAGATCAATTGACTGTACTTACAGTTTGCAAAACACCAAACTCAATGGAGACTTTGTTCTTGAAATGGATAAAGAGAAATTATTATTATTGAAGACAAAATTACAAAATAAAAAATATGTAATGTACAGTAGACATCAAGGAGATTACCGGCTCTGTGGTGCTGTAGATGAGCTTCACATATTGCTGATATTGAAATAAAGACAAACAAAAATCACAATGATGTATTCAAAAAAACAAATTCTGATGTCTAAACAAACAGGTCAGAGTAGAAAGTAAAGTGTTTTTTTTTCAAAATATTTGACTGAAATAAAAGTTTGACAAATAGCCAGTGTACCCCATCCTTTGGAGGCCCGTGTCTTCCTCCCTGTAAGCAAGTAACAACAACAAAATCAGACTTGCTGAGCTTTGATACTGATTGCCACAAAGAAATAAAATAAAACGTATTATACCTTATTGTGGCGAGGTCCTCCTCCACCGTGCTAGGAATGGATTGTCAGTCATTAGTATTCATTTGAAGTGGAAAATAATCTTTATGATCTTTCTTTTGATTCTTTAACTGTGATAAAACTTTATATTGAAATTGATTCTTCAGTCACCTTCGGCATCAAAAATATGTTCTCCCCCTGTAAGATTTTAACACAGAGGGTGCGTGGAATCAAAACATTTCCTAAGATGTCAAATTATACAACAAAAAGTAAATCTATTTTTAATTAAAGTTAATCAAGTCACTGAATCATACTGTTTACCTCCTTCAGGGATACAGCAGTAGTGTTCTATGGATGAAACGCCACATTGGTTAGTTAATTTTCTTTTATTATTTAGTAAATTCTGTCATGTCAAACATACAGTATACTGTAAAAAATTTTTTTTTTACTTGTGATCTTACCTGAAAGGTCACATTGTCAACCTGTAAAGAAATTTTAAACAGAAGAAACTCAGAGTTTTGTCAAATGTTCTAGTACATTTTAAGTGTGTTAATATCATATGACAGTAAGCCTACCTTAAATATAGGGGAAAAGGCCTAAAACAAGAAAGAAGTAGATTGTATATATTAGAATAATATGTGCAGAACAATAACAATGTTTAAGTTTAGTAGTAACAATAGTCTTTAAAGCACCTTTCAAAAACACATATCAAATACTTGACAATAAAACATGAAAGCAACAGATGTTAATTAAATAGACAAAACTTTGTTTTTAAAATAAAAGTACAAATGAAAAGAAATAGGAGGTTACTTTTAGCACCCCCAAGTCTGCTCACCTTCCAGTGTCCTTGGTCAGGAGTGAACTCAAGGCTTTAACGAGACCCAATTTATTGCACCTATGTCTTTTTAATTTTTTATTTGAGTACAGTTATAGGTGATTGTGAGCTTACCATTGCACCGGGTTCCCCCTTGCCTCTTGCAGGTCGTCTGTGTCCAGGAGCCTGTGTGAAGCACAGATAAAGTGCCGTGTACAGATGACTTTCAGCTAAAGGTCATTGTATGTTGCAGGTTGTCCTGATAACCACTGTTATACTGTAGAAGGCAAATTATGAAGAAATAGGTTGACTTTTTGGAAGGTTTATTGGTTTTCTTTCTGAGAGTAAGTATGGGGAATTGCCTACAGTGTAACCGGGTCAGATGTAAGTAAGTTCTTGTTAATATAATTAGGTGATTCGAAATAATGTGCATAATATTCCCAGGAATGTAGCATTACTACCAGCAGAAGGTCAGCTGGCACGTTTACTGGTGATTACAGTAAATAGCTGCACATACCAACAAAAAAAAACCTTGGGTAAAGGTTGCAAGAGGGTGGGCTGGAAGCAAGAACTTTTTAACATTTTAATGACAAATATTGTATAGATATTATATACATATATATATATATATATATATATATATATATATATATATATATATATATATAGTGTATACAGTATATATATATATATATATATATATATATATATATATATATATATATATATATATATATATATATATATATATATATATATATATATATATATATATATATATATATATATATATATATATATATATATATATATATATGTACAGTGTGTACTCACCGGTTTCAAAACCCCAAACTCAATGGAGACTTTGTTCTTCAAATGGAAAAAGAGAAATTATGATTATTATGGAAGACATATAGTATCTAAATAAAATGATCAGTAAACATCAAGGAGATTACCGGCACTGTGGTGTTGTAGATGAGCTTCACATATTGCTGATATTGAGATGAAGAGAAACAAAAGTCACAATGATGTCTTAAAAATAAAACAAGCAAAAACAAACCACCCAGGGTAAAACAATAAAGTGACTGAAATGAGAGTTTGACAAAGTCAAAGTATACCCCATCCTTCGGAGCCTTGGGTTTTCCTTCCTGTAAAGCAAGTAATTCAAATTCAGTCTAACTTAGCTTTGATACTGTAATCATTGCTACAAAAAGTTAAAAATGTAGTCCTTAATGAAAACAATATACTATATGACCTTTCTTTTGATTATTTAACTGTAATAAAACTTTGTATTGTAACTGATTCTTAAGTTACCTTCGGCATCAGAAATATGTTCTCCCCCTGTAAGATTTTTACAACGAGGGTCAGTGGAATCAAAACATTTAATCAGATGGTGGAATTTTACAAAAAGTGATTAGTTTCTTAATTAAAGTTAATCATGTCACTGAATCATATTGTGTACCTCCTTCAGGGCTACAGCAGTAGTGTTCTATAAATGAAAAGCCACACGGTTAGTTGAAACTCTTCACTATTCAATGAAATTTTTTTTTTGTTACTCATGATGACTCTTACCTGAAATGTCACGTTGTCAATCTGGAAAGGAATAATTAACACAAGAAACTCAGAATTATTGCAAAATGTTCTGGTAAATGTTGTTTGTTAATATCACATTGACAGATGACAGTAGGCCTACCTTAATCATAAGGGAAAATGCCTAGAACAAAGAAGAAGTAGATTGTATATATTATAATTTATTATAATACACAACAATAACATTTAGTATTAAAGGAGAATTCCGGTCAATCTCAATACATAACTCCATTGGTTGTAAATTTGGAGTGCTGTCAGTAGCGAGAAAAAGGAAAACAATCGGTGCAGTCTACACTGCTAGATTTTGCACCCAAGAGGCTTAAACAGGGCAGGTTTTAAACTTGTTTTTAGCCTCTAGACATGCTCAATATGTCATTATAAGTGCCTACCCATGTGCAGTTATTCCTTCCAAGTGAACACAGCAAATTTGACTGCAAATTTCCAAACAAACAGAGATACGTGTTGAAATTGACCGGAATTCTCCTTCAAGTAAAGTTTTTAGAGTGCCTTTTGAAAGAAATCAACTATTGCTTCACAACAAAAGAAAATAACTCAAATATAGACACTATATAAAAGTAACAGAAATAGAACGGCACAGTTTCAGCACCCCCAACTCCATGCACCTTCCAGGTCAGGAGTAAACTAAGGACTTTTATGAGACCCAATTAATTACACTTTTGTTTTGTTTTCATTTGAGTATACAGCTATGGAATTATTGTGAGCTTACCATTGCACCGGGGTTCCTGCTGTTGGGGCTCTTGCCTTTTGAAGATCCTCTGTGTCCAAATGGCCAGTCTACTACACCTGACCCTCCATCTCCAACTTCTGGGGCTGGTGTCAATGACTGCTCATTGTCACCATGCTAAATAAATAGGTAATTCAATGAGAATGACTTCCCATGCTGTCACCTTTACACCTGTGTGTCTATGTATGTCTATACCATGTTACCTTATAAACTGCACCTAGGTTGGGTCCATTCTGCCTTGGCCTCCAGGAGTCTGGCTTAGCAGCTACTGCTGACAAAAGTAAAGCTGCAATACACAAGACCTGCATCCCTTCTGAATGACCTGCAAGAAAATATGAGATTAAATTGAATTCTAACAATAAATCATGCCATTTTATGCTCTTAAAACAGACCAGGCATTTCACATAGCAAGTCACTTACAGTACAGCAGCAGTATATCTATTGTACAGTGTTGTGCTACTTAAGTATGTTTGTGGCCCCTCATACATTGATACTTATAGCAGAAATCAGACATTGAGACACACCACACATTGCTCAAAACAACACATCTTAGTCATACTTAAATGTGTGCAAAACAGCAATTGCGTTACACATTATTCATTGTTGTCTTTGATCCCTGTTCTTCGCAACAGTACATAAGGACAACAGTGATTAGTAATAATTAAATAAAATCTGAAAAGAAAAAACCTCTTTAGATAATTTTACATGAGTGTACTGTACATACATATTTGCATAGAAAAGGGAATAGCAGCAACTCATTTCCTAAAACAAAATAGGCAATATGTTCATGTTTTAGTGGGTGTTTCCTGGTACCTGGCTAAGACATTAAGTCACTTGATTTGTAATCACAAGACCAGGTATTACCATGTGTGACATCTGTTTTCAGATTTGCCAATGCTGGGTGGATAATAAAGAGAATGCACCTACATACAGTAAAGTTATTGATATAAAATGTTCTCTGACTTAAACTGATTAAGGCCTTAAGATTAGAATTTTAGACAAATCCAATGTACTACAGCATATTAATTATGATAAGAGCTATAAAATCAATGTTAGATTAACTGGCGGGCTGAACTGCATGTTGGTAAAGAGAACTGTGTGAATAATTTTAAGAAATGAACACAGTACATAGAGACATGTGGGTAAACAATTGCAAAACACTGTAAATGAATGCTACATTTCATGTAATCCAGGTGTGGTTTCCATCTCTGATCATTAGCCACACCTTGAAATGTGGAGGTAGAGGATTTCCTAATATTCGCTGTTTCCTAACATTGCTATTTGCTAATGAACTGACGTCCGTTCCTGTAACTGTATATAAGAGAAGCTCCATATTCAGAGCAACACTACAACAATCTCCTCGACCACCTGCGAGACAATCTGCTGAAGTTGTGAAGACTTGAAAGTAATTATATTTTATTTTTATACTTTTGTGTCTGTATATTCTGGGTGGGGTTGGTAATGATTTTGCTGATATTTTGAAGAAGCTGTTCATCTGAGCACGTTTTTAATATTTCCTTTTCAACAGGTGTGATCACTGTAACCATGCTGAAGGTAGTATTTGTGCTTGGATGCCTCCTGAGCTTCGCTCTGGCTCATCCTGTAAGTGTAACATTCTCATATTTAATATTGATTCCAGTGTTCTTATGTGTTGATACCATTACTATTATTGTAACAGTATAATGCAGGCAATATCAAACTTGCAACTTGTGGATTTTCTACAGATGGATATGGAGCACAAACGACTTGCTCGGTCAAAGTCTGATTCTGGCTCGAATTCCAATGAGGTGAGAAATACCCCCTCCCAGCAGCCTACTTCTGACCAGTGGTTCCAGTTCTTGTATTATTACATCCAGCTACAACGAACTACTACTCCAGCCACTACTACTACTGCAGCCACTACTACTACTGCAGCGACTACTACTACTGCAGCCACTACTACTACTGCAGCCACTACTACTGCAGCTGCCACTACCCGTGCCCCAACAATTTAATAAAACCATGATTTTAATCAATAAGTGAATGAAAACCTGTATTGAAGGTGTTACATTTTTCTCATGAAACAAAACACAGTTGATGACCAATATTTTTAAATTGAAATTATGTTGTCTTAACCAGGTTGTTTTCACACCCTTTATTCTAGTTAAATGTGTGTTTTCATTTTTATGTCATATCTGCTGAATAAACCTTATGGAAAACATGGATCAAATATGTTGTCTTTCTTGTAATCCATATTTATAGGGAAAAATAATTAAACTATTGAATGGTGTGTATCAGAAATGATTAGATGGATAAACAGTTTTAACACCTTTCTGAATCTTGAGAGAATTGTGGTCAGAATGAGCCACCACATACATGGTTTTATCACATTTCACAACATTAACACATTATTGAAAACATAAAATCCACGACCACTTTGACAGCTGATTGGATAATTGATGGGTTAAAATGTTTTTGAAAAGTGGATCTGAAATATAAGACCCATGGCAAAATTAAACACCCTATATGGCTTACAATAATTATTATTTGAATCCAGGGTAATATTATTTCCTTTAAAAAAAGAAAATTAAAACAGTGACTACACTAAAACAATGCAACAGTGACATGAACAAGGACAAACGCCCATGTACAGACAAAGAAGGTGACATCTTTTTTTAAAACAATGTGTTAAATTAGCAGCTGAACTTGAGAACTGGAATTGGGCGTGGTCTGCAATTAGCTGCAGTGGAGAGAGGTGTAGGGATAGAGCAGGGTAGCGCTTCCAGGTGAGTCAGTTGTCCAAGCTGTTTGTTATTGTACTAATTAAACTCTCCCTGTTGGACCTTCAGGTGGCTGCCACGCAGCACAGAGAAAGGTCTAGGCTGTGTCTCAAATCGCGCACTTCCATTAGTGCACTTACAGACAGTACACTTCCTGCACTACGTACTGTCTTGCATAGTGCGTAAATTTCGACAGAGGAGTGTTGTCTCAAATCGCGCACTGCCATGTGCACTTACCGGAAATGACGTTCACATTTCATCCCTTCTTCTTCTGTACAATTGTGAATTGAAAAAGGAGACCATTCCAGTCTGCTATTGTTTTTCGCGAATAATTCCTGTATTGTTTTTGATACTTTAACAAAAATTAATGTGATTTTGTTTTTATTTGGTCCGTGTCACGCCAGGATGACGATTGCGCCGCCGCCGCCATGCCCCCCCCTCCATTAGCTGAAAACAGTACACACAGTACTGTGTGACACAGTATCGTAATATTTGTTCTGGTTACTGCACTCTTTTCAATCCATTAATTATACCTATTCTTTGCAGACCACTATTTTATGTATATACACTTATGCTTCTGCTCTAAAAATAAGTAACGTTAATATATTACTATATTAAAATTGACTCAACGGTTTCATGAGGACATCCTTGTGGCCCATAGATAAGACTGTTGTTGTGAAGCATTACCCTTACAACTTACCTAATAGACAAAATTTCATAACATCTTTTATTCTAAGTTGTATTTTTGTTCTAAATGGTCTTCATACATGACAATACAATAGTGAAAGCAGAGGTAACAGCCCTGCCGTGTAACAGAGCCCATTCCTCTATTCTGTATGCTCTAACATTATATGCTTGCAACAGTCATGCAATGTGTAATACAAGAGATAACAAAGTTAAATACTTTTAATATAGTTTTATTTTAAAAATGTGCTGGTAGTTATGCAGGCTCTCCCCAGGCCGTAGCTAGTTTGATGGGGATAGGGACATGAGAGGGGACTTCAGACTCTTCAGGGGATCCTTCTACGGTCTGATGGCCATCGTTGCCCCTAAATGACTGACCTCTATTCCTCGTTTGTCCCTGAAGAGATGGGTTATACAGTATTTACATCAGGTGGAGGCAGTAACAGCGGATACGTTTTAACATTACGCTACTGTTAAGTTACCGGCAATCAGCTGATCGATCGGAATATGTACAACTTGTTAAGATCACACACTTAACACCAAAATCTTCTACAGTGGGAAAGTAGTTTAACACAAACAACAATATACTAGCTACAACACATGTAACGTTATCTTATAACTTATTTGCCAATCTGGTTAAACTGCCACTGTTAGCTAGCTAAGGTTAGCTTGCTAGCACGTCAAACTACGGTACCAATAAAGGAATTTGTGGTACAAAAATTATTACAGACTGTAAAATTAACCAAATATACACATACAGGTGGCATATGTTATAAGTATAGCAAAAGACTCACGTTCAACTTACATTAGTATTGCTCCATCGGTCTTGCAATTGCGTCTAACTGTTGTTAGCCCCGCCCCTTCCGCTACGTAGCCAAGATGGCGACCGTTGAGTGATCCACACTCAACTTTCTGGCCGTTTTCAGTGCACCATCCGGGTACTCTAAGTGCACTTCATTTGACCGCACTTTGACAATGTAAACACACTATGTACTTAAATAGTTAGTATTTAGTACAGAAGTGCGCGATTTGAGACACAACCCTTGACTGTGAGAGACCATTTTGTTAAGTTTCTTGTTAAAACGTTGAGCAATGGGCTGTGCGCCTACCAGTAGCAGGGCAGGCGGAGGCGCACGGTTAATAGTTGTAAAGTTGTGTTCATAAGTGTGAGCAGTCAAAAAATAAATACAGTTTGCCTGTAAATTGTTCTCTGCAGTAAGTCAGACTTGTTTCAGGTGAGGGTTGGCCTCCGCCAGGGCTGCGCTTTGGGAGCTGCTGCCCCTCGACCCAACCCCGGATAAGCGGACAAAGATGGATGGATGTAAATTGTCTGCCTGCTGTGTTCTGTGCTGCAGGTAACCCACAATGTCAGCAAATCTTGCCACACCCTACAAACAAAATGCCTATCTCACCAATGAAAGAGCTGGTTTTGATGTTTTGCTTCCCACTATTGTGTTCCTCCTACCCTGTAAATATGGCAAACAACAATCTTCCAATCGGTCAATGAGTCACATGTTTTTTTAACTGCTGTGGTGGTGTTGAGGTATTGTTATCAACGCCTAATGCAGGTAATTGAGGTCTGTCTAAAGACTTTTTGATGTGAGATCATTTGTATCTTAAGGTCTCTGAGTAGAGCAAACGAATGAAGAACCCATGATAGTTATCAGGACAGTATCTGGACACATGCTGTAACCCACTTTCAAAACAATCATGCATACTAAGAATAATATATTGATGAATGAAATCCGCTTCTTTTTCTTAACTGTTTTTTCAGATTAACCAGAACTATATACAACTTAGTTTCAACCATTTCCTGTACCCATTTCGATATGATTATCATGGCCTTTTGAGTCTCTTTTGTCTTCCCACCTCTCCGTCTACCTGTCTTACCTGTTAGCCCTCAAATGGGAAACTTAAACGATCACCTGGCTGACTGGAAAAAATGGACTTTCACTACAAACATTGTCCCTCAGAAATTCTATAAATAATGAGGCAATGTATGAATAAGTGATTGACTTCTTTTTTGTTTTCACTTGAAAGTCTGTAGACTTCTTTTCATCCATTAAGAGCGTAACTGTGAAGACAGCCTTTACACCAGTCCCATCTGTACGTTCAAGTCAGCATATAAATGTATGACAAGTTGCTCACCAATATAATAATAGATGGTTTGGAATAATAAAAACTAATAAAGAGGTTACATTATTGAGTGGACATATGAGACATAGCTTTAGACTGGTTTTAATCCTATCTAACTGACAGAAGTTTAACTGTCTCTATTGGAGACTGTGTCAGATTCCTCTCCAATGTTCTGTGCTGACCTGCAGGGCTCGGTTCTAGGGCACCTAATATTCTATTTATTTATGCCATGATCATGCTATATATTCGGCCTCTTTTCTATGCTGACCGCTCCAACTTGCATGATTTTGGGGTATTATTTGACACGTTTGACACCCATGTTTAGCAGCTAACCAGATCTATTTTTTTCCAATCAAGAAACATTAGTAAACTGAGCTCTGTAGTTTCAACTGCTGAACTTGAGATGCTTACATGCCTTCATCTCATCTCATATTTACTACTTCTCCTCACTTAAATGGCTGTACATTACCCCTGTACTTAAATCTCTTTACTGGTTTCCTATTACATTTAGGATTTAGTTTAAAATCTTCACTCTTTCATACTCTTGCACAGTCAGGCTCTTGCATACAGTATGTGGCTTAACTACTTTACCCATTTTCGTCATGTTACTTATTTATTTTTTTTTGTTTGTCCCACGCACTCGGCTTAAGGCTTGTTGTGATCAAGGTTTTGAGCAACTCAACTTTGGAGCATTATGCTTCCACCCATAAAGTCTGCAGTTTTTGTGGATTATTTTATAAAGCAGATAAAGACATACCTGATTTGATTAATCTGTTTGAATTTTTTTTCTGCACATTGTGTATTATTTTTTAATTTTAAATGTGATCGTGTTCACATTAGGTATATGCACGTTTTGTACTTTTTTTTGTACTATTTAAATGCTCACATGGTCATTTTACTGTGTATGATTTTATTTATTTTTTGTCACGTATTTTGTGTTGTCTGTGAAAAGCACTTTAGAAATAACATTTTACTTTACCTACTATTGAAGCATATTTCTGATTAATTTGTGACATGCACTGTAATGTAGCTCAATGCATTAAATAACGAAGTGACATTTACTGTTATAATGGAATTTTGGTTTCTGATAAATTAAAATTGTATAATGATTAACAAATATTGACAGTGTTCTGGTACAAGAGTGGATGCATGTGTTTTGTTTTTTACATTAGTGCATTTTATATTTGCTGCGATGCATTTTGGAGATCTGTGTGAATAGTTTGAAATTTGTAAATGAATGCTACACTTCATAAAATCCAGGTGGTTTGGTTTCAAACTATGTTTGATGATTAGCCACACCTTGAAATGTGGAGGTAGAGGATTTCATAATATTCACTATTTCCCAATAATACTGTATGCTAATGACCTGACATCCTCTCCTCTAACTGTATATAAGAAAAGCTCCACATTCAGAGCAACACTACAACCACCTCCTCAAACATCTGCGAGACAATCTGTTGAAGTTGTAAAGACTTGAAGGTAATTATATGACTCTTTTGATGTATGTTTTCTGTGTGTGGGGATTTTCCTGATATTTTAAAGAAGCTGTCCACCTGAGCATGTTTTTAATATTTCCTTTTCAACAGGTGTGATCACTGTAACCATGCTGAAGGTAGTATTTGTACTTGGATGCCTCCTGAGCTTCGCTCTGGCTCAGCCTGTAAGTGTTCTATTCCCATCTTCAACATCAATACCAGTGTTCTTATGTGTTAATACGTTACTATTATTGTAATATTACTATATATGCAATATCAAACTTGCAACTTGTGGATTTTCTACAGTCGGATATGGAGCACAAACGACTTGCTCGGTCAAGCTCTGGCTCAAATTCCAACTCATATTCCAATGAGGTGAGTGCTTTCTCAAACCTTTACAAGTAAACATTCAACTCACCTGAATCTTAATTTGTATGATGTATATTTGACAACAAATATTTCTGATCCGCTTTAAGCGTTTTACCAGGCCACCTACGGTGACTACCCCGGCTTCGGTGACTATCCCACAGTGGGTCAAGGACTTACTTGCCCTCCTTCAACAAACTACTACTGCAGCACCTGCTGCTACTACTACAAAGTAATATCTGGAATTTCACCAAAGATCAATAAGTAAATGAAAACCTGCATTGGACGGCATAGAATTTCGACAACTGTTTTTTTCTCTTTTCAAATTTAAAAGATGTTGTCTTACAGTAAGTTTAATTACACATGTGGATCAAAATCACTTAATTCCCTTTAGTAGTTGACAAATAAACTGCATATGGAAAACATGGACTGAATATGTTTGTTTTTCTTACAATCCATATGTATGAGGAACAATGATGAAGCTGTTTAGAAAAGTGTCTCATAGAACATTATAGATAGATAGAATGATGTGGTCAGAGTCATTGTCATCAAAAGGCGCCTTTATTATTACTTAGACCAAGACAGTCAAAATGCAAAGACATCTTGTCAAATAACAGTGTACTCTGAAATTGTGATAGCATTTTGTGCCAAAGCAATTCTAAATGACCATGGTCACTTGAACAACTGACCCAATGGTCATATACATATTTATATCGTTTGAAAAAGTTTAATAGTCATTTGACAATTGTTCCAAAGCGAGTGGGTAAAACTGAAAAATCTGTAAATCAATATTTATTTATTGACTGCATCTCGCTTTAAATAATTCCATCAGTTACATTTTCTGCAAAGCATAGAGTAGTGCAGTTTTTGGAGTTGTGTATTCTTTTGTATTTTAATTAGATTAGATGTTTGTTTTAATGAATCAAAACATGTATTGAGCAATTAAGATTCACTAACCTCTGTTCATTTCTTTATAAAAGTAATCTCTGGCCTGGATATACAGTATCTGAACTCTTAAGGGCTACCTTGGTCCTTTTGATTTAATAAAAAATTTAATTTGTAATGCACTTTATATTTACGCAAATCCCAAAGTGCTACATGATAAAACAGGAAAGTGCTAAAAATAAAACACATGGAGAGCATGAAAATAAAAAATAAAATAAACAAAAATAATAGGGAAAAGGGCAAGAGTTCAATCAAAAGCTCTCTTAAAAAAGTGGGATTTGTTTTATCCAGATAATAATCCTGCAGTGTAAATTGAATATACCATTTTTACCTATGTATATGATAAATGTGATGTCAATTAGGGATGAGCGAGTACAGCGTTATCTGTATCTGTATCTGTTTACCACATGAATTATCTGTATCTGTACTTGGACTGGGCGGGGCCTAACCCGGAAGTGGACATGATTTAACCCGGAAGTGGGTCGGGTTGTCTTGAAATGGGCGGGGCTTTAACCGGTATGTTAATAGGCTCGTTCGAGATGAACTGCGCCTCGCCTCTAAAGTAGACGAGAGCAGGCGGCAGCAGCAGGGGGCGGGGAAAAAAAGCTGCGGTAAAGTCGGACAGTTCCCATCTGATCCGCCTTCAGACTGAACAGGAAGTGACAAAAACACTGTGGTGCGATTATGATTTAATAAAATATAATCAGACCCACATATCAGTTGGTGCACACTCTCTAGTTGTTTTAATTATGACAGGGTAGCTATCAGAATGTTTTACATGCAATCTGTTGCTGATTTTTATTAACAACAGACTGTAGATGGTCCGTGATCTGAACGGATTTAGTCTCTCTGACTTCTTAACATCACTATCACTACATAAGGTGTGTTCTGTACAGAATAAGTCTTTAAATTAGACAAATAGCAATTAAAATCCCTCCGATTAAAAAAACAATAAAAAGTTTATATAAAACGTCATCATGTTGTAAACCAATCAGCTGTTAAATCAGCTGAGAAGCCGGCGTTTCCCAGCATGCTCTGGGTCCGCCTGGCTCTTGCAGTCGGTGAAAAGCAACTGCGCTGCCTGCGTCTCAGAACTGCGGCCGCCTTGCTCTCGTGAGATTTCCGTTGCCCACGTGTGCATGACGTCAGAGCAAGTCGGACACAAATCTAACCGGCATGCAACGGGCGCCGATCGCCGGTGATCGATTCTGCGCAGACCTGGCTCATCTCGAACGAGCCTATTTTAAGCATGCAATTGATATGGGTTGATCAGAAATTGTTATATTTATTGCTGATTAGAAAACTATTTCCATGACAGCATCAGCATTGAGCTTCTTGAAAGTCTGTAGACTTCTTTCATCCATTAAGAGTGTAACTGTGAAGACAGCTTTTACACCAGTCTCATCTGTACGTTCAAGTCAGCATATAAATGTATGACGAGTTGCTCACCAATATAATAGATGGTTTGGAAATTAAAACACAAATCATTTGTGGAAAGCAAAGCTGCCTTTTTCAGTTGCTATTCCACATAAGTCTGTCTGAAGCTGCTCTTCCAAAGGTGTCTAAGGATATTTTAATGTCCTCTGATGCAGGTGATTGTTTTGTGTTGGTACTTCTTGACCTCAGTTCTACATTGGACACAGTAGGTCATATCCAAATAAAGAGGTTACATTATTGAGTGGACATATGAGACATAGCTTTAGACTGGTTTTAATCTTATCTAACTGATAGAAGTTTAACTGTCTCTATTGGAGACTGTGTGTCAGATTCATTTCCAATGTTCTGTGCTGACCTGCAGGGCTCGGTTCTAGGGCACCTAATATTCTATTTATTTATGCTGCCCTTGGGTCAGATCATAAACATATTTAATATTGCATAGCAGTTATATGCCAAAGATATCAACCTCAATTTTTCATTTAAACATATTGAGGCTTTCAGTTTATCTTGTCTTCTGACTGTTTAAAGCACTATTAGGGACTGGCTAGTAAAACTGTCTTACAGCTTAATTGCTGATAAGACAGTGGTTGTTGTTATTGCTCAGTAAGCAGGTTGCCCCCATGATCATGCTATATATTGCGCCTCTTTTCTATGCTGTCCGCTCCAACCAGCATGATTTTGGGGTAATATTTGACACGTTTGACACCCATGTTTAGCAGCTAACCAGATCTATTTTTTTCCAATCAAGAAACATTAGTAAACTGAGCTTTGTAGTTTCAACTGCTGAACTTGAGATGCTTACATGCCTTCATCTCATCTCATATTTACTACTTCTCCTCACTTAGATGGCTGTACATTACCCCTGTACTTAAATCTCTTTACTGGTTTCCTATTACATTTTGGATTTAGTTTAAAATCTTCACTCTTACATACTCTTGCACAGTCAGGCTCTTGCATACAGTATGTGGCTTAACTACTTTACCCATTTTCGTCATGTTACTTTTTTTTTTTTTTTGTCCCACGCACTCGGCTTAAGGCTTGTTGTGATCAAGGTTTTGAGCAACTCAACTTTGGAGCATTATGCTTCCACCCATAAAGTCTGCAGTTTTTGTGGATTATTTTATAAAGCAGATAAAAACATACCTGATTTGATTAATCTGTTTGAATTTTTTTTCTGCACATTGTGTATTATTTTTTAATTTTAAATGTGATCGTGTTCACATTAGGTATATGCACGTTTTGTACTTTTTTTTGTACTATTTAAATGCTCACATGGTCATTTTATTGTGTATGATTTTATTTATTTTTTGTCACGTATTTTGTGTTGTCTGTGAAAAGCACTTTAGAAATAACATTTTATTTTACCTACTATTGAAGCATATTTCTGATTAATTTGTGTGACATGCACTGTAATGTAGCTCAATGCATTAAATAACGAAGTGACATTTACTGTTATAATGGAATTTTGGTTTCTGATAAATTAAAATTGTATAATGATTAACAAATATTGACAGTGTTCTGGTACAAGAGTGGATGCATGTGTTTTGTTTTTTACATTAGTCCATCCATCCATCTTCATACGCTTATCCGCGGATATTTTTACATTAGTGCATTTTATATTTGCTGCGATGCATTTTGGAGATCTGTGTGAATAGTTTGAAATTTGGGTGAACAATTGTAAATGAATGCTACACAAATCCAGGTGTGGTTTCAAACTATGTTTGATGATTAGCCACACCTTGAAATGTGGAGGTAGAGGATTTCATAATATTCACTATTTCCCAATAATGCTGTATGCTAATGACCTGACATCCTCTCCTCTAACTGTATATAAGAAAAGCTTCACATTCAGAGCAACACTACAACCACCTCCTCAAACATCTGCGAGACAATCTGCTGAAGTCGTAAAGACTTGAAGGTAATTATATGACTTTTTTGATGTATGTTTTTCTGTGTGCGGGGATCTTCCTGATATTTTAAAGAAGCTGTCCACCTGAACATGTTTTTAATATTTCCTTTTCAACAGGTGTGATCACTGTAACCATGCTGAAGGTAGTATTTGTACTTGGATGCCTCCTGAGCTTCGCTCTGGCTCAGCCTGTAAGTGTTCTATTCCCATCTTCAACATCAATACCAGTGTTCTTATGTGTTAATACGTTACTATTATTGTAATATTACTATATATGCAATATCAAACTTGCAACTTGTGGATTTTCTACAGTCGGATATGGAGCACAAACGACTTGCTCGGTCAAGCTCTGGCTCAAATTCCAACTCATATTCCAATGAGGTGAGTGCTTTCTCAAACCTTTACAAGTAAACATTCAACTCACCTGAATCTTAATTTGTATGATGTATATTTGACAACAAATATTTCTGATCCGCTTTAAGCGTTTTACCAGGCCACCTACGGTGACTACCCCGGCTTCGGTGACTATCCCACAGTGGGTCAAGGACTTACTTGCCCTCCTTCAAAAACTACTACTGCAGCACCTGCTGCTACTACTACAAAGTAATATCTGGAATTTCACCAAAGATCAATAAGTAAATGAAAACCTGCATTGGACGGCATAGAATTTCGACAACTGTTTTTTTCTCTTTTCAAATTTAAAAGATGTTGTCTTACAGTAAGTTTAATTACACATGTGGATCAAAATCACTTAATTCCCTTTAGTAGTTGACAAATAAACTGCATATGGAAAACATGGACTGAATATGTTTGTTTTTCTTACAATCCATATGTATGAGGAACAATGATGAAGCTGTTTAGAAAAGTGTCTCATAGAACATTATAGATAGATAGAATGATGTGGTCAGAGTCATTGTCATCAAAAGGCGCCTTTATTATTACTTAGACCAAGACAGTCAAAATGCAAAGACATCTTGTCAAATAACAGTGTACTCTGAAATTGTGATAGCATTTTGTGCCAAAGCAATTCTAAATGACCATGGTCACTTGAACAACTGACCCAATGGTCATATACATATTTATATCGTTTGAAAAAGTTTAATAGTCATTTGACAATTGTTCCAAAGCGAGTGGGTAAAACTGAAAAATCTGTAAATCAATATTTATTTATTGACTGCATCTCGCTTTAAATAATTCCATCAGTTACATTTTCTGCATAGCATAGAGTAGTGCAGTTTTTGGAGTTGTGTATTCTTTTGTATTTTAATTAGATTAGATGTTTGTTTTAATGCATCAAAACATGTATTGAGCAATTAAGATTCACTAACCTCTGTTCATTTCTTTATAAAAGTAATCTCTGGCCTGGATATACAGTATCTGAACTCTTAAGGGCTACCTTGGTCCTTTTGATTTAATAAAAAATTTAATTTGTTATGCACTTTATATTTACGCAAATACAGGAAAAAACAGGAAAGTGCTAAAAATAAAACACATGGAGAGCATGAAAATAAAAAATAAAATAAACAAAAATAATAGGGAAAAGGGCAAGAGTTCAATCAAAAGCTCTCTTAAAAAAGTGGGATTTGTTTTATCCAGATAATAATCCTGCAGTGTAAATTGAATATACCATTTGTACCTATGTATATGATAAATGTGATGTCAATTAGGGATGAGCGAGTACAGCATTATCTGTAACTGTATCTGTTTACCACATGAATTATATGTAACTGTACTCGGACTCGGCCGGTCTAACCCGGAAGTGGACAGGATTTAACCCGGAAGTGGGTTGGGTTGTCTTGAAATGGGCGGGGCTTTAACCGGTATGTTATTTTAAGCATGCAATTGATATGGTTTTATCAGAAATTGTTATATTTATTGCTGATTAGAAAACTATTTCCATGACAGCATCAGCATTGAACTTCAGATCAGTGGTGTTGTCATGGTAACAAACAAACTATATAGAGAACAAGTTTTGCAACAATGAATACAACACATGCGGTTGCAATTATGAAGTAAAATGTAATGAACAAGAGTTTTCATACTATATAATATAACTTTTAATTTTTTTATGATCAGTGTGATTTATTTTTGGTTATTTAAAAAAAAAAAAATTATTTCCACACCAGGTGTGTGGTTGTGTGTGTGTGTGTGTGTGTGTGTAAGAGAGAGACAGAGAGAGAGTGTTCTACGGATCAAATAGATTGAATAACCAAGGCTAACCAAGAGGGCCTCACCTCCACACCACACAAAGCACACACTGGCTACCACCTTAAGGCAAATTGCTATGCCTCACAATTAAATAACAAAAGGCAGCCTCATCATCTTCACTATCCTCATTTGTTCTGTCATCATCTTCTCCAGACCCTTCATCCCTCTCTTTGTGTTCTTGGAGTTGTGTAAGTATGTTGCAGCATATACCATCATTGCCTTTGCAGAACAATAACTGGTACAGTCCAGACCTACAGTTATACATTTGCACTTTGCTGATGTGCAAGGTTTCAACCTGGCTTTGCAAACACAGCTGACATCTAAAAAGCAGGAGGAGCAACTGGACTTGAATCCTGGGTGAACATAATTAGTTACTCTCCTTCCTTTAGGCCCATCCTCTTGTCACATCCATACAAGGTGATATCCACAGCTAGTGCATCAGCCTGGTCTGCTGCTTTCCATAGTGGCACCTGAAAGTGGGCACGTCTTCCATTAAGGCGCATGTTGCGCTCTTTGGGAGGTAGTGTCTTCAGTGCTAGGGGCCTTTTGCGCTTTTGGTAAATTTCAAACAGGGCTGCATTTCATGATCTGTAAATCTGAGGCTTCTGCCTCTCCAATATAGTGGAGAAGCTTACCAGGTACGACTCTCAAGGCCTTAAGTGCAGACACCTTCCCCTTCCCACCAGGATATGAGGTGGTATCACATCCCAAAGAGCATGCATGGCTAGAATGGAACCACATTGGTCACCCACATTCTATGCAGTTGCTTTTATGCTGAGAACAGTGCCATTCCATTTTTTCCATCTGTAGGTTAGTTGTGATACCAGCCTTCCAACACCAATAAACCATAAGCATAAAGACATCTTTGTCATCACTGAGAATGTGAACAGTTGAAGCCCCATGTCTGACAGCATCTAACATGTAAGTTATAAGTGATATATCTGCCTCATCATGAGTGTCAATGTTGTCAGTTTCAGACCATCATGATATTACTTCCCACATTGAAAGTACACAGGAAAAGAGCATCTGTTCAGCCTCTGTTTGTTGTGCTTGTTTTCAAGACTTTGTCTGAACTAGGTAGAGGTGTAGTCAATGAAAGCTTGTACTCTGTGGAGCTCTCTCCTGCTCTTCTATGTCTTTCATGGTCCTTGGCAGACACTTGCAAATATCTGTCAACCAACCAACAGTCAAGCAAATAATGACTCAAGGTCACAAACAACCTTCCCACTAACCTTCATTCCCTTTGTCTGGAACTTTATAGTCACTACCTTGTTAGAAATGGGTGCATGAAATGCCTCCGGAAGTGATAAAGAAAACTTTTCACTCATGGCCTGGCCAATCTTCAGTGCATCTTGCACATTCACTTTTTCATGATGAGGTACAGCAAAGTGCTCTCTGTCATGAGTGGATTTGTGTTTTCCCAAAGCATCCTCACAATTTTAGAGTGGTCCTCAGCATCCAACTCCCATCGTGCTGCACCCTCCTTTATGTGTCTGTTGGACACAGTCTTCTCTGATGCTATTGTATCACTGTACATGTCATCCAATGACTGAGAGAGATGTGAACATATGCCAAATGATTGGATCCAAACTGCCACCTGCTCGGGGTTGGTTGAAATACCCTTCATGCCCCTGCTCCCTTCCCTTGCCTGATGCATGTCCTCTCCCCAAACATATCGGCACTCACTGCAGGTGCACCATCTGAATGGCGGCTCACATGACTTCCTGCAAGAAGGTCATCTCTTGCAATGGAAGGAAGGTGCTGCATTTCACGTAACTGTCAAGTGATCCAACTAGCATAGTGGTGATGACCAGCAGCGATAAAATACGGTAGCATCTCTTCAAGGAAGTGTTGTTGCAGCAACCAGTCACCCTCCGTCTCTGCTATCCAGAATATATGTACTATTAAGATTGGATTGATGATCGATTGGTTAATGTGGCTCAGGAAAGGGAAGTTTGGTGTCCCCTGTTGGAGCTGCTGCCCCCGCGATCCGATACCGGATAAGCGGACGAAGATAAATGGATGGGTGGATGGATGATAAAGCAATCCACCCATAATCGGCCTGTTGGGTGCTGTCTTGCCTTATCTACTAGGAATTCTTGTAGATAGATGCCAGGCCGCCAAATGATGCTCTTACCAGCTCCTCGACGCCTGTTGAATCTGTTATCTGGCAAGCAATTGTGTACAGCTGCATGTCAAATGTTAAATGACTGTAGCTCATGCCAAGCTGCTCGAGTGATGTGTCCACGTTTATAATGGCACGGAGCACTGTATCCGGATGAGCAGGAGGTGAGTCAAGAAATGGTCCAAAGACACCTATAGTCTTCATTTTAGACACACCTTCATCACTGAGACAATCTTGCACAACATTGTAGGCCGACCAGTCCAGGGGAAGAGGAATAGAATGGAGCTGACAGAGCCAGGCAGCATCCCTCCTCTGTGCTCTAGAAATTGAATTTAATTGAATTCAGCATCCTCTAAAACCTCTTAAACCACTCCAATATTGTAGAAACTGATCGCACAGTGCAAAGTCTATAGTTAACATATGAAAATTAGCATTCAGCAGTTTCTGTATGCTAGGGACCCATACTTCACATTTCTCCAATAAAACTTTGGTGTACTCAACATTTCACAATAGCTCTATGGGCTGGCTACTAAAGCATGATTAACCTGAAGCAGGATGGGGTTAAAACACCAAAGCAAGACTTCTAGCTCAGGATAGCTAACGTTAGCAAATTACCTTCAACGTTTCAAAGAAATTAAAAACATAAAATTTGAAGACTTTATCCAATTTGCTATGTGGTGTTGTACTGGATGCCTGGAGGACCCTCCTTTTATCATTAATAGATACTTTAGGCAATTCCAGCAAACACCTTGTAAACTTCATTTCTGCCATCATAACGGTCTACTGTCCGAAATGTCCGAACATCTTTACGCCAATGCGGAAATGATGAATGCATAGAGCCTATAATTAAAGGAAGCATTCACAAACAACATAAAGCTGTACATGAATTATGTCCAGTGAATAACAATTCATTGTTTCCCAACAGCTACGAGATTAGTTGTAAGTCTTGCATAAACAGTAGACAACATGTTTTAAGGATTATCCCCAAAGTACATATTATTTCATCACATTTCACACTGTTAAGACTAATATAACATCAAAACACCTTTGAAAGCTGATTGGATGTATTAATAAGATATAAAATAATTGTTTTTGTCTATATTTTGCAGATGTGCTTAGATGATGACATATACTTATTGCTTCAGTATCCCTCACTTTACTCCAGTTATCAACCTAACCAAGCTTTGACAGCATTGCTGCCATTTCTGTTGGCAAGTCTTAATAATACTCCTCCTCCTCCAGCAGGAAAATGAGGCAACAAACTAGCAAACAGAGAAAAGCTGAATTTAAGACATGCTCACTGTTTCTCACGTTCAGCCTTTATTTATTCAGTGTTAATTAATGTCAAACAGCATTATTCTTATTTGGATTTATTTAACCTTTATTTATACAGGTAATCTCATTGGAACACTTGGTTTAATTCTCAAAAGAGACCTTGTGGAGGATTAGCAAAACCTTGAAATGTGGAAATGGAAGATTTCCTAATATTTGCTGTTAACCAACATTGCTGTATTCTAATGACCTGACATTCTCTCCTCTAACTGTATATAAGAAAAGCTCCACATTCAGAGCAACACTACAACCACCTCCTCAAACATCTGCGAGACAATCTGCAAGTTGTGAAGACTTGAAGTAATTATATGAATCTTTTATTTTTGTATTTTCTGTGTGAGGTTGCTGGTGATTTTCCTGATACTCTGGCTATTTTGAAGAAGCTGTCCATCTGAGCATGCTATTAATATTTCCTTTTCAACAGGTGTGATCACTGTAACCATGCTGAAGGTAGTATTGGTACTTGGATGCCTCCTGAGCTTCGCTCTGGCTCAGCCTGTAAGTGTTCTATTCCCATCTTCAACATCAATACCAGTGTTCTTATGTGTTAATATATTACTATTATTGTAATATTACTATGTATGCAATATCAAACTTGCAACTTGTGGATTTTCTGCAGTCGGATATGGAGCACAAACGACTTGCTCGGTCACGATCTGGCTCTCACCACGGCTCACATTCCAATGAGGTGAATGCTTTCTCAAACCTTTACAAGTAAACATTCAACTCACCTGAATATCCATATGATGATGTATATTTGACAACAAACATTTATGATTTTCTTTAAGCATATCACCCGGCCACCTAGGGTGACTACCCCGGCTACGGTGACTATCCCACAGTGGGTCAAGGACTTACTTGCCCTCCTCCAACAAACTACTACTGCAGCACCTGCTACTACTACAAAGTAATATCTGGAATATAACCAGAGATCAATAAGTGAATCAAAAACTGTATTAAACGGCATAGATAGATACAATAAGTTTAAATAAACATGTGGAACAAATCACTTTATTCTCTGTAGTATCTGACAAATAAACTTCATAAATGAATAACATGGACCAAATGTTTGTTTTTCTTAAAATCTATATGTATAAGGAACATTAATGAAGCTGTCTGTGTAAAAGAGTTTTGTATCATAGAACATTTTTGATAGATAGATAGATAGATAGATAGATAGATAGATAGATAGATAGATAGATAGATAGATAGATAGATAGATAGATAGATAGATAGATAGATAGATAGACATTGTTTCAATAACACATTTGAGTGTCCGTCTAACTCTTATGATGACTGCGGTCAGAATGAGCCGCCACATACATGGTTGATATTACATTATGTTTACAGCACATACAGTATGTCAAGTTGTGATTTGTGGAAGGCAAAGACTGTCTTCAGTTGGTCCATATTGGTCTATATTTCCGTAAAATCTGTAAATAAATATCTATTAATTGATTGCATCTTGTTTTAAATAATTGCATCTTTTCTTTAAAAAGTGCACCTGCAGTACCTCAGACCAAAATTCCCTACAACACTAATAATTTATACTCTTTTTTTGATCCCCTATGGGGAAATTACAACTTACACTCTGTTGTCATTACACACTACACACAGGCCTGAAATACACTCAAATGCTCAGGTTCCTATGCACCAATAGAGAGATGTCAAAGTGAGTGGGCTGTGACTGCTGAATAGACACCTTGAGCGGTTGAGGGGGGTTCAGTGCTTGCTTAATATCTCTCCAGCTACCAGCCCGCACTCCTTACAGGGACTTGACCCAACTACTAGTATTTAGCCTTTGTTGTCAACTTCACTCTTGACTTTTCAGGTCAAATTAATAAGATACAGTACATTCCTGTGTTTTCCAAATGAGCCAATTAATGCTTTAGTATCCATCACTTCACTATAGCTATCAACGTTATCAAACCTTGACAGTGTTGCTGCCAGGGGTTTAAAGTGGAAGGGCCAATGGCCCCTTCTTTACTTTCTACCCCTATACTTCCGGCACACTTGCTCAGACCACACCCATCTTCGAACTTGGCCTTCATGTTGATCTCAACTACATACCTCTAGTTTCGTGACTGCATCTTGCACGGTTGTGGCGCTATTGCGGTAACAAAATCGGTCCACAGACAGACAGAAATGTAAACACCTAAGCACTCATATCCACCTCTGTTGCAATTGTTGCTACAGCAGTAGGTTTCTCCTGGACCACATTTTGCCATGATGACATAAATACACATAAGACATGCCTAGGTCTTTGTGGGGCCATAAGCAAGATCTGATGTACTCAGTCTGGAAAAGCAATTTGTGTTTTGTACAGAATTATACATTAATATACACTAAAGTTAAACAAAATAACAAAAATAAAAATAGCAATAGATACGGAAGTCATACGTATTTTGTAAGATCGCCCCCAAATCCCAAAATGTGCAACGGTGAGCTGGCCAAAATAAAACACCTCCTTCTGACAAAACTTAATGCTATAAAGATGACTCAGACAGAAACAAACACTGAAAGAAATTATGAATACATCCGAATTCCATCGAACCATCAATTACAGAATTATAATTACAGTTATTCATTGTTGTTATTATATGTATAATTAAGATTATTATTTTTATATGAATAATGACAATTTAATATCACAGCTGTTTTATAATTATTATTAAGTATTTGTTATCATGACAATTGCTAATATTTTATTTAATACTGTTGCTGGGAGATTTTGACTTAATTTGAAGACATTTGTGATTTGATGAAAATTGTTTCCTTAAATTTGAACTCAAATGTTGATTACAATTTTCAACAATTAAACAACAATTTAACTGCATCACTGAATTAAAGTGCAGTTTTTCACTCCAAGAAAAGTTTCATAATGCAGTGTCACATCATTATATCACAATAGTAATACAGCATCTCCCTTCTCTTCTGTGCACTGTATATTTTATAATGTAGTTTGTAAAAGTGAATATGTAGTTAAATATTAGTTGCATGCCGGTTGACATAATTTAATCGATCTGGGGTGGCAACAGCTCAGTCTGTGGGGACTTAGCTTGGGAACCAGGGGGTCCCTGGTTCAAGTACAGTTATGAACCAAGTATGGACTTTGGCCTGCTAGCTGGAGCCAGGTTTCCCTTGAAAGACACTGAACCCAGAACTGTGCCTGGAATTAAATCTGACATATCGCCTGCTGAATACAGCGTAGACATACACGCAGATTGCTCATAATGCGTACAGATAACACACCACTTGGCTTAAGAAAGTCGGCATGTATGTTTATGCAAAATCATGATGTTATGTTGGTATTCAAGGTCTGTGTGTAATATGTAACAACATAGTGTAAAAATTGTATTTCTTTGTGCAGGATTAACAAAGTATGTTTTCTACTTAGATTAACTTTTGGGAACTACCATTCACCTTCTTTCTCTGGAATTTATTTGATGCGTGTGTGGCCATGTAGATGATTTATTGCTTTTAATAAGTTGAATTGGCAGCATGCCAGTAACAAAAAAATAAAGTTTTTTTTCATGAGGTGCTCTCATAGCATCTGTGATTGGCTAAAAGAAACTCTGTATGCCAACACTGAAGACTGGTTCTGCACTTACGTTACTGAATCAAAGAGCCAAACATTCAGAAAGGTAAGGACAGATTCTACATGAAGTAACATGGCCAAGATGGGATCTTTGCATTCATCAGTGATTTTCATGTGACAATTGGATTGTTTTTTTGTTTGTTTTTTAGATGAAGGCATTTGGAATAAAGGCCGTTTCTCTTGTTGTGGTGATTGCGCTCGTCTCCAGCTCTTTGTGAAGCCAGTCTGTGTACTCTACTAAAATTTACCAAACTCTGGAAGTCTTAGTGTTTATTCTAAAACATTTAGAGTTTCATTTTTGTGCTTCATTTTAAAGGCTAAACCTTCCCATGTCATTGAGAAGCGCTCAAATGAGGAGGTCAGTATTTACCTTGGATATAATGATGTAAATAACAAGGTATTTTCTTCATTGAAATTTCTAATCAACTATCAAAGGAAAAATAGAGATAAAATTGAAATGTATATTATTGTGTACACCTTTTTGATTTTTCCCCGTACAGACTAACAACAACAACAACAACAACGCCCCATCCTTGGCCCATGTTACTGAGGTGCTCATGATCCTAAAGTACCTCAAGGACTTGCCGCGACAAAATACTGCAACTACTAAACCATGATGTGATCATGCTCTGATTAAATAACTTGCTGGTTTAATACAAATGAAAGCAATAAAGAACCAAAGCTGTTGATTTCCTCTTTGTCCTAAGAATTTCTAGTTGTACAAAAAGTGGGAGAAAGATAAAATACACTTTGATGGAGTCTGACAAAACATTTTCAGTAACAACAGTTAACTTGCCAGAATAAAAAACAATTTAATTTACAAACCATGTTTTGGTATTCTGTAACTGTGTGCATGTTGGTCTGATCCCCATAGCTTCATGAAGGAAACAATACTGCCACCAAGCAACTGTTAAAGCTACTACACCTTGCTCAGGCATAGACTAGAATTGCCATAGCAACCCCACTAAAGGGAATACTTTTCACAGAAGTGCAATACAGTAACGACTCAGGCTTGTGTGTGTGACCCTGTGAGATTCTACCTGTAAAATCATTGAGAAGAAAAATATGAAAATGCCCTAAACTGACCTTTTTAGTTTGTTTGATTTCATGGATTACATGCGCACTGCTTAAATCACACATTCACATATTTGTTCTTAGTTCAACGTGATGCTTTATGATGCTTTTCTAAACTGTGTCAGCAACTGTTTCTGGTATTGCACTGCAATTTGTTGGGGTTTCTTCATCTCCATATCACACCGGGGATTAAAACGCAATCATTTGAATTTGTATGGGTTGTTTTATCAAAAGAACACAAAGTGGCACTTTAACAGATACATTTTCTCTGTCATCTTATTTCAAAGCAACCTCATGTGAAGCTGCACATTGTCACCTGTTCGTCATATGAGTTAAGTAATAAGCAACTTTAACGTAGAGTGGTGACACAATCATGTTTTGGAAATTTATTTTAATACCTAAATTAAAATGAGGTTACACATGAATGGTAAATAAATAATGTTCTTATTTAAAATACATACACCCTATGTTAAATTCCCATAGAGAGGCAGATTTTATTATTAAAGGCCAGTTATTTCCTGATTCATGCATCCTGATAACTTTAGAATTAAAATAGCCCCACATCATCACATACTCTTCACCATGCTTAGAGATAGGCATGGTTTTATTTCAGTTAGACTAATACCTGGTTTGATTTGCATTGAGAGATGATTTTATAGAAAGTATCCCATGCCTATCTCTAAGCATGGTGAAGAGTATGTGATGATGTGGGGCTATTTTAATTCTAAAGGCCAAGGGAACATCAGGATGCATAATATCCTGAATCCAGAAATAACTGGCCTTTAATAATAAAAATCTGCCTGCCTCTATGGGAATTTAACATAGGGTATGTATACTTATGACCCTGTATTTTAAATAAGAACATTTATTTATTTACAATACGTTATTCATTCACAAAGAAAATTGGTGTCCTTAAAGGTTGGTAGGTATTTAAATAAATTTCCAAAACATGAGTCAACTTAAGCATGTGTATGTAAACTTTTGAGCACCACTGTATTTACAACAGGAGCAACAATGATTGAAATAAAGGACTATGGGTAGTGACACAAACAGGTGTGCCCGTAATAGGTGAACAGAAAAGGGAAACATAGAGAAGGTCAAATTGTTCTAAACTAAAATGAGACCGACTGAGAGACAACATACACATTGCTTTTTATGTGGAAAAGATCTCTGGAAAATACTGTACAAAAACAACACGTTTAAAAACACATTACCAACTCCTAACATAGATTAGGATCTATTTAACCAGATTTCAGTGTTACACAGTGTTATTTAATTACACCAAATGGGAAATTGTAGATGTCTTCTGCAACATTTCATACAAATTTCCTAGTAATTTAATGTGACATAACATTTATACTCTTTGGGATTTCCACAATAATGACATAGTAGTTGACATTGTAGTTCAGTTACTTTGTGCAAAGCTTTGCTGTGCATAATGACTGAAAAGGCAATAATTTTCCTAGATGTATCTTCATATACTGTGTGTTTGCAGACATTGTGGGACTCTTGCATAAACATGTAGCCTGTCAGGAAAAAACATCATAAAACCTGTTACCAAGATGATCACTTTATGAGCTGCTTGTCAATGATGTGTTACTCAGATTTTTACCTGATTCGTTTTGCCTTTACCCCTAAGGGCTAAAGTCTCTGTTTCTTGATGACTCGCTTTAGAAGATGTGAGAGTCTCTGTTTTTGGACTTTCTTCCCAACGGAAAATCTATTTTTTTTTAATTAAAACTTTGCTAAATTGTGCTTTCTCGCCCTTTTCTATAGACCTCTTTTGATGCTTTAATTTAATATTCACATAATCAGGGAAAAAGCAGCTTTTTTATGGCAAAGGTTTAAATTTGTTGACCGTTGACTCGGGGCTCGTGCTTGTCAATGCGAATAAAGGAACAAAGGATCAATACATTTTTCTAAATGTAGCTATAAAATAAAAAATGATGATCATATGCACCTGGTTTGCTCACCTGGTAGAGCAGGCGCTCTAGAGGTTTACTCCGCAACGCAGCAGCCGCAGGTTCAACACCGACTTGCGTCCCTTTGGTGCATATCATTCGCCCTCTCTCTAATGTTATAAGTCTACACAGTCCTATACAAATAAAAAAACAATCAGGACCATATTGAGACTAAATTGGCAACTGGCAAAATATCAGCCTTCAGATTCAGTTGCAAGGTTTGTTACAAAGCACTGTTTAAGTCCTTATAATGACCTTTTTTATTGTTTCATCTTGTCAGTGTGAAATCAAACAAATAGGAGGAGGGGAAGGAGGTGGGGGAAATAAATAAATAGAGAAATAAATTATACTAATACTAATACAATAATAATGTTGCTGAGTAAATTCAATGAATCTTTTTTAGTTTTCATGATGTTTATGGGGGACCCAGCTCTTATCCATATCTGTCCATATAATTATCTAACTACTGTTAAAAATGTTCAGCCTGTAGCCAGGTCTTTGAAATAGTAATTTCCCTTGGTAGCCTAATCAGGGCAGAAGAAGAGATTTTAAAACTTATGTTAATTCATTTGCAAGAAAACACACAGCATGAGGATAGAACCTGTGAAGCATGAATGGTTTACTATCCATGTTGGACTTCACACTATTGCCCATTATTGGAAAATAAAACCTTTTTAAATCTCTAGGTAGTCAGGGATAGAATCTCTGGATGACACTTGCAACAGCTTGTACAATTTAATGACTGCTATATAGGAAATAAAGAGGTCCACCATGAGTAAACAAGATGATTACAGTATTTGAAAAAGGATTGAGAAAGTATTGTTTTGCAAGTGGGAATATAGCTCTAGGCAACATATAGCTTATTACCGTTTCACAAGTGCAGAGTGCTTCAACAGGATATCACTCTACCCCTACTTTGACAGCAAATATTTGAAATTCTTTTCTAAATATAACTGTGTTAGAGCTTGTAACTGTAATATTCTGCATTTCTCTCAGAATACAAATGTTTTCTTCAAACAAAAGAAGGGGAAGTGTTTGTGTGTGTGTGTGTGTGTGTGTGTGTGTGTGTGTGTGTGTGTGTGTGTGTGTGTGTGTGTGTGTGTGTGTCTGTGCATGTGTGTGTGTGATCAGCGGTACAAATTGGTCTTGCTGGTTAATTAATCTCAGCATGTGTCAGAAAATACTTTAAGTCTATGAGGATTATAAACAGGATGTGGACCTTTAATGTTACAAAAGCGCGGTCTAGTTGGGTAATGAAATTATGTTCACGCCTATTTTGGTTTTGTCTTCGGAGGCTGCCATGAGACCGACCACATCTGACATGAAGTAACACACCTTTAAAGTGCAAGAGCATTGTGGACACACCGAGGCTGTTTAAAAGCTAATGGAGTTTCCTGGAGGTGCCAGCTTGACGGTAGCGAACACAGGCTTAACATTTCATTTATTATTTAATTGCTTACACTCACACTTTACTGTGGCACAGAGGCAGCTCTAACTGTCAAGATGAAGTTCTTTCTTCTGATGATTTTCTGCTTGATCAATTACCCTGTAGCTGTAAGTACCAACAAATTAAAACATACCTTTTTTTATACAGTCTTTATTATTTTTCAGCTAATATGACAAACAAACCAGTATTTAATTGAATATTTTTTGCAGAATTGTCATCATCATAGCAGCAGTGATTCAGACAGTGATGAGGTAAGAACGAATTCTCATCACTATAGCAGTGAGTCTAACAGTGATGAGGTAAGAATTCAATATTCCAATAATGTATCAACTATAGTGATTTTATAGCAAAATAACTATAGACTGAAATAGTTGATTGTGTTTTTTTTGTCTTGCTACAGAGAAGCAATCGTCACCCGTTGTTTGTTCCCAAGCCGTTTCCTCCTTGGACTTCCATCCCTCTCTGGCCATTTCCTGGTCTGAGGCCGCTGCCACCAGCAGCTACTGTCCCACCTCCACGTCCACCGCCACCTCCACCTCCACCTCCACCCCCCGCCACCTCCACCTCCACCTCCCAACCCAACCACAACCCGCAGCCCCAGCCCGCAGCCCCCCCAGACCACAGTTGTTGTTGTTACCACCGAGAGCCCACGAGGAGACAACAGATGACCTGTACTGATCTAAGAGCAGCGTTAACAGATACTCTGAGATATTGAAATGCATTAATGTGTTTGTGTGTGTGTGTGTGTGTATTTGCATTTGTATATACTGTGTATATATATATATATATATATATATATATATATATATATATATATATATATGTGGCAGTATTTTACCTTGATGAAGCCATGTGTGAACCAGATTTTTCTGACTTTTGTTTTGTCGGCATGTTCTCACATTTCAATATTGGTTCAACAACCTTTCCACAGGCTCATGTATCTTTTCCTTTCCTGAACTTTTCATATAAGTTAATCTGTTACTCTCTTTTTTATGTCATAGTCTATATGAAAGTGAAATGTAGTGTTATATTGTGATTTTCAACATGTACATTTTGAGACAGGCAGTTTGTCTGGATGTCGTTATGACTTTTGTTGGATGTTGGTCTCGTGACGGCGGTGTAGACTAGTGTGGGTGGATGCTGATGACACGCTGCTGTAATATCCACTCAGTGGGCACACATATCACCATCCCTGGATCAACACAGCTTAAGAAAGGGATGAGTGCTGAGCATATAATATATGGCTCTTTGCTTCAGTGAAGTCGGTCACACTGTACTTTTATCATGACTCAGCCCATTCATCACACTGAACTGCACTGTCAACTCTTTGCTGGATGTATTCACAGAAACCTTACTGTACAACTGTATCAACATTCTCATGTACCTGTTTATTCATAACCCTTCATGTTATTCTCAGTTCCTTTTCAAACAGTG
Organism: Percina caprodes; assembly: GCA_013375575.1. NCBI lineage: Eukaryota > Metazoa > Chordata > Actinopteri > Perciformes > Percidae > Percina > Percina caprodes. Next base: position 2,174,151 of record JABXJD010000011.1, on the reverse strand, counting down.
GGCTTTGCATTGCTTCTCATTTTGAATGTAATCTTTTTTCCTAGTTCATGTTCATCAATATCAATTTAATTTTAATCATGCACTGAATAATGACATTTGCATAAGTTATGATTTGTATTTGAGGTTTAGAAACATGTTAATTTTAAGGTCACATTTATGTGGTAAAACACATCTTAATAGTGTCTGTTTGTCTGTCTGTCTATTTTCTGTATTCCTAGAACCCAATATGACTAAATCATGGGAATCAGAAGAACTATCATGTGTTGATCACTTCACTATAATAAAAACAAATTTTGATCTGGAGGTAATGTTGATGTTGTGTGGATGTTACACTTGATAACAGATTGCTTCTGTCATCTCCCTAAAATAAACCCCTTGCTATTTCAGTTGAGAAACCAAATCTGTCAAATATAGCTAACCCTAAGCAAGTTTTAATGTGGTATCACTTAGTTCATTGATAATGTGTTCACCATACATGCTGCAACCAAGACTCATTTAAAATGTAAAGCACTTAAACTCATTTTTTTGTAAATTTAAGTAACATTCTGTCAGAAGTATATCCAGATTTGTCTTTTTTTTTTTATAATTTAATGCAGAAATATTGTATAAGACTTTAATGATCCTTAAAGGTGAAATCACTTCACAGCGGTACAAGAAACAGTCTGAAGAGATAGGAAACCGATGAAGAGGTCTAAGGTAAATTGCATTCAAAAACTATATACATGATGTACAATATATCCCAGGCCATATGTAACATAACTTTAGCATTGTATAGGAGGCAAATATGTGCAAAAAAGTGCAGAAGTAAAGCTTACTCATAATATAATATTCTAATTCAATACTGTACAACATCACATAACAGTGATTCCAATTTCTGGCATGGGATGGACCCCCGAAAACATCTGTATTAGTTTAGGGTTCCTTTTCTGCCTACAACACTAAATCCTCTAGCTGTTGTAGTGTGCACAGCTATTCTGGGATGAAATGTAGATCCTTGACTGACATTAAAAAACTCTACCTTTAGTCTGCCCCCTTGTGCACTTGTGTATTCTTGCAACCCCTGACTGCATCCATCTGAAAAGACATTGCCTACAGTAAATGTTCAAACACACCACTTAGTGACAGTGCTATAGGTTTGCCCAGTCTTCTGTGTATCTAAAATTGTATAATAATAATATGTAAAATCCTGGACATTAAGATATGTTTTATTGATTATGTTGTGTGTTGCATTCATCAAGCACATTTATTTAAATGTCTACTTTATGTGCTTTTTAAAAGGCCTCTTGTGGATTTAGCAGCTTTAGTTATAGGTCATTTCTACCATTTCCTTATTAATCTTTTTTTCTTGGTTTTGTTGCACATATTTAATTTGACCATAATTACATCAGTTGCACACTGACGCATCAGCCGCACTTACCGCTGCTCTGAGTAACAGGAAAACCGTAAATCCTGGGTCCTTATGTGTTTGATTATTCATTTCTGTAGACATTACAGCACCACAATTGAAGGAAAACCGGCAGTTTGGGGCATTTAATGGATTTTCTTTGGCTTCCACCTCATTGCTTAATTCACACAGAAGATTAGGTTGAATCTGTCTGTTTTTTCTGTCTTGTGATTGGTTGTTTCACTCTTTGAGCAGTGCATAAGTCAGTGCCCCCTCTCGTAGTGTTACATTGACTTTACTCTAAGTGCTCTAAGTGGACACTCCCTCAAAACGTTCATTGACCTTGTGGGAACCATTGTGTTTTTGGAAATGATTATCTTAATACTATTATCATGTTTTACCATAATAGCGTCTGCAGTACCAGTAAGTAGGCTCATTTATGGACCATCTATTAAAAAAAAACATCTGAAATCTTGTTTGAGTTTGAACATGTGTGAGTCAAATGTGAAGATGCTGTGACAATGCTCATTTTGAGATTTTTCTTTTATATTTTCAGGTTCGTCCGAATGCTCGTCCTCCCCTGCTTTCACAAGGAGGAGCCACTCAAGCTCAAACAGTTGTTGAAGCCATTAACCAGCAATCTGACACTCAGACACCAGCCCCACTTTGCCCTAATGTGGAGCAACCACAGTCTGGGGTCCAGCAGCAGCCAGGGCCTCAGGCTGGCCCCCAGTTCCTGCCACCCATACAGCACCACACCTGGCCTCCACTAGGGGGCAGTCCAATAATCATCCCTCAGCAGCCGAGCGTCTACGGATCTCAGCCTGCTAACCAGCCGACACTCCCACAGCATCCTCCGGTAGGGAAAAAAAACAACATCTAGAGAAACATGTGCAGTAAACTAAATATGATTAACATTACATTTGTTTGGTTATTTTCTCAATTACAGCAATACAATAAATCCCAGAGATTCTATTCAGTGAATGATAATGCAACTAATTGCAACCTTTTTTTCTTCAGATTTTCCCACCTTATGGATACTTTCCTGTTTTCTCCTCTCCCCATGGGAGTCAACTGGTAAGATATTGTTTTCTTATCATGAGACTGGTCTTCTCATACAAACAGCATGTACTGCTTTGTAGCCTACTGAACTAAAGACTGTAGATGCAAGAATATTTTCCAACCACAACCAAGCTTAATTGATTTCACCTGGGGGGTCTTTAACATATTTCTACAGTGCAAGTTGTGTGCTGTCAACATGTACAATGAAACCTGAAACAACCATAACAGACAGTGTTGTGGGAAAAAAAGACATCTGTACTTTACCCCAATCTCTCCCTTGATTTATGGCTCAGAGATGGAAACTTTAGATACAGTTTTGCTTTGAACATATTTTTCTGCCACAGGTGATACTGTAATTTTGATACTTTGTATGTAATTGTCTGGTGTTTGGAGTAGGAGAGGGTTTGAAGGAAGTTCTGTCTTGTCTCAGTCCAGAAACTGTTGAAATAAATAATTTTCTGTCCTCCAGTTCCCCCAATATGGATTCCCGATGATTCTTGAATCACCTTTTCCACAAACTCCAGCAAATCAACCTCCGAACAGTCCAGTGTTACCTGCAGAAACACCTTCTGAAGCAGCTCCAGGAGATGCAGCTCAGACAGGGCAGCAGCAACAACAGGTGTCTACTCTTATAAATTCTGGCAGTGACAGACAGCAGTGCTCATATAATAAAATAGATAACATATTCTAATTCAAAATGTGGCAAAACATAAGACAGAGTAAATACTGCATTATACTCAGATTGTCGGATTTTCATCCACAGAATCCTTACACTGTATATATGCTCCAGCAACCCAAGGTAAATGCTAAATACACTCTGTAAACTTGAATATAATCATAATTATTGCCTAGTCTGGTTTTATAATATTCTTTCTGAATGTGTTTTATTTGACATTTGCTGTCATTGTTTACTAGAGATCTCTATTTGGCAGTCTAAGCTCTGAGGAATTTCAGGTAAGACAGCCAACATTTGTATCCGTCACTCAACTTGTTTAAACAATCTACTCAGTGAACCCAGTGATCTCATTGATGATAAAAATTGTTCCCCCTCCGGGGCCTCTTAAAGTATCCTTCCTCTCTTCTGTGTTTCAGATGGCAGCTAAATTGCGCCAGCTAGGTGTTTACCTGAACACTGTGCACACAAACCCCACTGCAGGAGCCATTCAACACGTGATCAGGGCCACGGGGCTTGCAAACCCTGAGCAGAAAAGCATCATCCCAACTGTTGGGACCTCTTTATCTGGAGTCTTGCAGACACAAGGTCCAGCAAGCTCTGGACCACAGCTGAACACAAATGTCCTCCCTGGAGGTTTGAAGAGACCAGCGCAAGAGGCAGCCACGGTCCAAATATCTGTTCACCCCAAACTGCAACCAACTCAAGGAAATCTAGTCTGAGACTGCAGCAACCGGCAGAGATAACTTGAAAAAAATGTTTCCTTTTTAATAGATAGAATAATAAAGAGTGAAACTGAATTGTTTCAACCTGCGTATCTGTTGCTGTTTTTTTGAATTTTAGTCTTAAATCTGCTTTCACTAAGTTTTTTGACCAGTTTGAGCACTAAAAACAAGCTGTCAACAAAATATAATCTATTATATGACCTTTTAAGTTTATACATGTTAAAATTCAAGCAGAGACAGAGTAAAAATTCATTTGGTGTCTTGTTTGTGTCCTCCTGATCAATAAATCAATTCTTTTTCATAACACCCTGATTGTGTTTGTAAAGTGTCACACATTTAAAACTACAGGAGTTTTTGCTATGAACACAAGAAAACACATTTTCCATTTGTGCATTACATGTCATTTTTTGATCTTTATATTTAAATTATGTTTCATAAAGTTGAATAGTTCTCACCCATACTGGATGTTGGAAACTGTAGTAACCCTTCCTGATCAAGAATTACAATTAAAGTCAATATGCCTTGTATGGTTCTTAATCAGTTTTTCTCACAGTTTCTGGATTTTGGCCAAAGTGCAGCAGGCTCACATACATGTGACTGTTTCAAGCTCTCACCAATTGACTGAGGCCACCAAATCAGTCTATATTTCACATAAGGAGTGGTGTCAAAATGAGAAAGATCTTAATAGGCCTCAAACATGTTGTGATTGGCATGAAGAAATTTGAAAAATGGTACAAATGGAAATTAATCATAACATTCATTCATCATAGCATTAATAAAGTGCATTATGTATTATAGCAGTAGGTAGAGGTCTGTGATGTTTTAGAATCACCTCCATCAACTAAATTAAATAAATCTATTACAGCTATAGTATATAATGTTAGTTTCAAAAGCTTTACGTTACATCATCTGGATACATTTGACTCCTAATCACATGTAACCCTGATGCCGCTTTGGGCTGATGCTGCAAGGGTTCACCTGATGAAACAGATCAGTGAAGAACTGAATGATGATTGATGGAATGATGGTGATTGATGTGCGTCTCAAGCCAAAAATATGTCACAAGATTTCTCAAAGAGATATGGCTGCCAATTTTGTCATTGTGAAAACGGAACATTTTTGGCCTGCTGCCAACACCTGTCCTAGATTTGCTCGTCGTTTATTCTGTCAGCAAATAAATAGGAGCAAATCTCTCTGCAGGGATCACACCCCTCCTCAACAATCCTTCTGTACTCGTCTGTTGCCGGACAGGAAAGGTAATGTAGACAACTGATATCATATGACGAGATATCATAAAATAAACATTTATTTAAATGCTCTTTCTGACTGACTATTGTCAAATCTAATAATAAAAAATCTCTTTGACAGCTTCATTCAAAATGAAATTCATCCTGCTTGTTGCCTGCATCCTTGGGGTGGCTGTCTCTGCCCCAGTAAGGAAGACAACCTCTATTACTAAAACATTTATCCTTCTTATTTTTCTCTCGTTTATGTTTTAGCACTTCATAATGTAAATATTTGACAGAACTATCTTACCCCAAGGTCCATGTAGCTTTTATGAAGCCTCCACATAATTGTTATCAGCAGATGGAGTTTTATCAGTTGTCCTGGAATTGCGGATCCTCAAACTTCCACTTTTTCTGAGCACTTTAAGGACTTCTTCTGCATGATGGCTGTTGACAATGTTGTCAATGAATAATACTGCATTTACCAATATGTCTAAATAATTGATGTGACACTGATCTTCATTCCATTGATTGTTCAGTATTTTCTCATCTTTTTCACAGTCGCAGATATTCATGGAGTTTGACATCCGTCACGCTCCGGCTGAGGTACAGTAAGTAACTGGTGTAAACTGTGACCCACACACACACACACACACACACACACACACACACACACGCACACACACACACACAAAAAGACACATTTTCAAACATCACTGAATAAGCTCTGCACATAGGTCTGCTATTATGTGTTGACCACTGATGGTAATGTCTATACCTGCAGCCTGTTGATGGCTCTTTTACCTGTAGTTTGGTTTTTCTAACAATTTACACTCATCTAAAGGTTAAAATGAGCTTGTACACGTGATTTTCTTCACAGGCAGCCCAGGCTATCCCTGTTGGAGTCCCACTTAAAAGTCTAGATGTTGTAAGAGCTAATTTACATTGTTTACACCATTTTGTCTGAATTGTATTTAATAGTCACTCTTTTATTTGATTTGATATTCTGTACAATTTTCATTTCCAGCTGCTCCCGGTTGATGCCCAGAGACAGCCTATTGGAGGACCTGTGAGTGACCCAGTATAGTTTGATTTGTGTGTGTGCATATAGAATCTACTTTGCAGATAATATTTAAGATGCAATAAAACCCTACACTTCCATCTGAATGAAAGATAATTAACAGTATTTACAGTACAAACATATTGCCTGCATGTGTTTCATTGAAAGGTCCGTGGCTTTATCAAGCAGGAGATCCTCGAGCCAAACGGTAGAGACACCAAGGATGTGGTAAGTGTCTGCAGATGTTCATTTCTTGTGTGAGATTTAATTAAACTAATGATGTCTTTTCTTTGTTATCTGCTACAGTACTACCCTTTTGGTTTTGATACTGCTGTAGCATCCCCAGTTACTGCTGCCGACCCTGTTGCTCCTGCAGCTCCTGTTGCTGCTGCAGCTTCAATAGCTCCTGCAGTTCCAGTAGCTCCTGTTGCTCCTGCAGCTCCTGTTGCTCCTGTAGTTCCAGTAGCTCCTGTTGCTCCTGCAGCTCCTGCAGCTCCTGTTGCTCCAGCTGCCGCTATTGTACACATCCCTGGTGCTAGTGCCCCTGTAAGAATGACTTCAGATTTTTATTTTGAGCCATTTAGAAGCATTAAGACTTGGTGATTGTCAGCTGTGGACCATATGCATGGTTTGAGTGACTTTTAATGTACGCTAATAGCTTTAAATAACTGCAGCAGTTAGAAAACTGAATTTAATTGAAGTGATGATGAGTGCAACGGATTCCTTCTCATAAATCAGTATTGTGTCAGCAAACTATTTCTGCTGAGGTGTTAAGAAACATCCACTCATCAGCAGACAATCCTCACTTTTGATTGGCTCATCAAAAACCTCTGTCATTTCAGGCTGCCAGACCCAGCGGAGATGATGACGATGATGATGATGAAGATGACTAAACAAACTAAATCTGAGTCAGCAAGATAGGAATGGGTAGGAGTAGCACAGGTAGACATGCACACAAAATACACATGACATATTTACAAGGCACAAGTGGGCTGTATTACTGCATAATTCAAACAGAAGGTTTTAACAATATCATTTATTAAACAAAATCAAAAAACAAAAAAGTGTCTTTCAATACTACAAGAACAGTTAATGTATTTGTTTGCATCCCACTTTAGGTGACCAATGCAGTAAGACCAGCAGCCTACCCCGGGGAAAGATGACCATCCAACACTGCTGTTTCCCAATATACGAAAATATAGTAAAATGCTTTTGAAAAGAAAATGGTGGTATGTTTTCTCATGAAATAAATGGTGCTTTGCAGATGGTGCAATGCTTTTCTGTGGGGAGAAAAGTGGCAAAAGAGTCATGTCTTATAATAAACTTTGGTGCTGATCTGCAATGAAATATGAATGTGTTTATAATTCCAGTCTTGAGTCACTGCATGCTGTTGTTTCCCTGAATAAATATACTTCTATGCTTCGTAATAAATAAAAATGGTTCTTTGCTTCAAATAATGTGTATGAAAAATTACATTTTGTAATAAGATTATTATACAATCCTGTAATGTTACTCTGTGAATCATCTTTTTGACAAATATAAGTGTTACAACTACAAACATAGGCAGACATTAGTATATGCAGTTCATGCAAGCTAACACAATAAGGAAGTTTTAATCTTTTTCAGATTGTTTCTAATTTCTTTTGACTATACATTCATACCCTCAGTTGCCTGGATAGACTTGTCTCTGCTCTGCTGTTCTGCTCTGCTGTAATGCAATTAAAAAACAATAAACATGCAAGCAACTGGAAAACAAGCTATACAACATTTAATATTACAATCACATAAGTAATAGACAGTATATTGAAGATTCAGATGTTTATGCCACAATGTTGCACATAACTGATAAAACTGTTCATGTTAACTGTGCTAATAAAAATGAGGAGTAGGCAGTGTGGAGGTGCACATGGCTCTAGACAGTGTAATCAAGCAGTCTGCTATTACACAGAAAGTGGATTTGACCACTGGTTGTTTAGTAAAGCTGAAGACTAGACACCTGTTCTGCACCTAGTCATTTGGTCACATCACTCCCATTGGCTGTGATAGGCTCTCCGGCCCTATAAAAGACAAAGTAACTCTGTAGAAGATACGATCAACTGCTATCATCTCCCAAATCTACATTCATCATCCTCTCTAGACTGTGAGTATTGAAGAACTTCAACATATTATCATACATCTTTTTCTAATAGATAGCCAACCATCCTGTATAACTCTGATTTTTGTAAATGTAATGATGAATTGTGTTTGTAGGACTTGGACAATCAGCAAAAATGAAATTGGCAATCCTGTGCCTCTGTCTGGCTAGCATGGCCTCCGCTGCACCTGTGAGTTTTAAATAAACAGACAAAGGTTGCTTGACTTCATTTTCTAAATGCAGGAAAGATAAATTTTTCCTTGGATCTCACTATTTCTGTTTTTGCCTTCATTTTCAGTCCATCTTTCATTACTTGCCTCATTATGCGGGTTCCAGACAGCAGGTGCCGTCCTCACAGGTAATCATGCATATTGTGCTGTGTTTCAAAGATTGCTAATATGCAAAAGAAAACAATAATATATAGTACACTATTGAGCAAAGGTTACTTGTGATATGAAGCACAGCAGAAATATTGCTATGTGGAGATGACTGTCGACTGACAATTTTCCATCCATTCAGATGAGGAATCCCTTCGCAGCTGGTCAGTCTCTTCCAAACCCTGGAATAGCTGGCGCTTACAGTGTGGAACTTGTATGTCAAACTCTTTCTTATCTCATAGGCTTTCATTTCACTGAGATGTGTTTTTTCGTGCTCTTGCTGTGATTGTGACAAATGTTTACAATCTGTTTATTTCTGTTTTTCTTTCCCAAGATTTATCCCCACAGATTTGGTGCAGCTGGAGCAGACCCTGCACATGTAAGCATACACACATTTTATGGTAAAAACATCACCTAACTGGTCATTGTGATTTTCATTGATTATTCTTTTTTCTGCTGCAGCCCTTTTCCTCCCAGGGTTTCATTAAATACTCCATTCCTCAGCCACCAGGCAGACAGAGTGTAGAAGTCGTAAGTGATGTTTTTCCCCTTTTTTACGCTATTGGGACTGAAAACACTTTATTATAATGCTTGTAGAAGCATGTTTGATACAATAAACAACTTGGTGGAACCAAAGGTATTGATATTTTTGTGCTCTTGTATTTTTAAACTTGCAGTACTACCCCTATGACTTCTCCCAGCAAAGGGTAAATAGTTTGAACTTTGATATATTATAATGTGCATAGTATAAATATTAAATTACTTGGTACAATACTAAATGATGGTTTGTGCTTTTGTTCCAGATAATGACAAACGTCCCTCCTATGACAAACGTCCCTCACATGTCAAATGTGAGACTTATTTATTTGAAGTTATGCCTTTTACCGTTTGTTTTCATATTTTTCATATACCATATTTTACTCACCCCATTAATGTTTTTTTTTTTTTACAGGTGCTCCCATTTGAATATCCCCCTCAAAATATTCCCCAAATGCCAAATGTGAGGGAAAAGAGAGTATAAATAGAGAGTCTTGTTATAGTTTGAATATGTTACTTTGATTCATTCTAAGCATTTCTTCACTTCTGAAGTTTCACTTTTCTATTTTCAGTATCCCTCATTTGATGCCAATCCTCTTCCATCCCAGGATCCTCTGCAGTCTCTCCAGCAGGACCAGCCCCCACAGACAAGCCAGGTATACTTTGCAAACTATATATGACTTTAATATATTTTGTTATATTACTTTAATAACAGTTGTACTGCAAATCAACACACATATTGAGTGAATATCAACATGAATATATAGCAAATGTCATCTGTGAAATGTCATCTGTGTGAAATTAACAATATTTGCTTTAAATTGCTTTTAATTTGTTTTTGCAGATGCCGGCGAAGGTGTGAGGTGGAGAAGCATGTAAAGGAGGCAAAACTATTTCTTCCTCCTTAACATTCAGACATATGCAATAGAACAAATTATGTTAAATGACTGAATCTCTTTCTGCAACATGTGCACGTGCTTACTTAAGTTAAGATAATATGCTAAGATGATCATACAATAGCCACTTTTTCATTAGGAATATTGTTGTGATAGTAACTAAATCAAAACAAGGTCCTCTGCATATAGAATGAAACATATTTCTGAAGACTTTTCTGCTTAACTTTATAGCCATCATTGATTTTCACTATTTTTGTGTTAATCAAGTTCTTTGTAATGCTGTATATCCACAGTACATAACATATGTGCTGCATATGTTTAATAACTCATTTGAACTTTTCCATAAATGTAATTTTTCTTTAAAATTAAACGTTTTCAAGCAATTTTTGAGTTTCTGTGTTTGATCAACAAGTCTCAGAATTCATTTGGCATTGTTAGTATGTGGTAACGTGATATATACACAGCTGTAGGGCTGCAGGAAAAGATTATTTTAATTATTGGTCAGCCTGCTGATTGTTTTATCAATTATCATTATTAATAAATTGTTTGGTCCAAAATAAAAATCTAAAAACTGAGCCCAAGGTGGAATCTTCAAACAAAGTTTTTTTGTTTTACCAACAGTGCAAAACCCAAAGACTTTTAGTTTAAAATTATCAACAACCTTACAGTTGAATAGATGGTTCACTATGTTTGCTTGAAAAATAACTTAAACAATCAAAATGGTTTCTAATTAATTTTCTGTTCTGTATGGACTAATTGTGTCTGCTCTACACATCTGAAGTCCGCCAAATCATCTTCTGCTTTTTTTCTGAAGAAAATGTGTTTTTGTGTGTATTTCTGTGATCTTTCCAGACCTCCCAGGCAGCCATTGGTTTCCATTCAGTTAACTATATGGTACAATACTCAACATGCAGAAATGTGTAAGTGGATGACAGTGGATGTATCTTGTCAATGTTAATAAGCTTTAAAATATGGGATATGGGCATTGGTTGCCAAACTCCATGCCAATCATTCTTGACCTATGTTTTCTGGAAAATCAAGCTCAGAAGTTAATCAGTAGGAAAACATTGGCATCATGGAAAGAGCATAATGTGAATTTGACTTCTTACATTAAAAGTGGTGCATTTTAGCAGCCAAGTGTTTCAATGTTGCTATTTTACTGAAAGGTTCCCTGTGGAGTTTATGACCTGTAGTAGAGCTGCAGAGCTGTTTCTCTAAAAGTAGGTCTTCATTTTGTTTATCTTGTGTACTCACGCAAGGACACACAAAGACATTCATGCACACGCTTCCTAACTGGTGTCAGGATGAACAGTTTAAACCAAGGTTTTACAATATTCCGCTGATCAGCAGTGTCAGTGTGTTGCCACCATAATATGTTGCAATGCATTAAAGCAAAGGCAAGGAATAAGAAGACTGCTAGCTAATACAATGGATGTGATGCTGTATATAAAATACTTTAAAAATGTGGCTTTGCAAATGTTTTACTTACCCTAACCCTACACATGTATGTAACCTCAAGGACACACACAGTGCATCTTGGTGTTTGTTCACAAGAAAATTCTCCAGGGCACCGTTAATTGTCAATAGAGGTGATTCTACAAGTATGGCTTTAGAAATCGAAATCAGAATCAGGTTTATTGCAAAGTAAGTTTTCACAGACAAAAATGTTGCCTTAATTGTGCATAACAATAAACATAGTAAAATAAAATAAATAGAAGCAAGTACTGCACTGGTCAAGAAACAAATAAAGTAGAATATTTGATATAAACAAATATGATGTTTTCAATGTTTTAAAAATAAAAGTGCTTTCAGTGCAAAGACTCACAAATATATTATGTTCACAGCTCTAGTTTTGGTTGGCTTTGAATAAGTTAGGGGTGAGACATGAGAGAAAAATTAAAGTGTGTATAAATTGTGTTTATGGATAATGCACAAACAATTGAAAATGTAAACAGTGGAGGGCCTCTGGTTGACAACTGTGGAACACATTAGGACAAAGGGCAAGTGAACAAAGACATCATCCTAAAACCAACTTTTGTTTGTGTTGGAAAGGAAAGACACATACACTATAAGTTTCATGTCTATTAAAACTCTGTTCTGTGGTATATGACTAAAGTAACCCTGCACCCAACAGTCAGTACAGCTACAGTATGTGTATATCTTACATACTACATAGGTTACGGTACATCAAAATTACACACAGTGAACATAATTTGCCACAGTGGTTGAGCAAATTCCCCCACAGTGAAAAAATAAATACCATGAGGGTAAAGATCTTCCTAATCCTCGCTCCCCTGGGGACAAGCCTGTCAAAACATGACTTAACATTTATCTCTTTAAAGACACTTAAAATGTACACAGGCGCCATCCTCTCACGCTATAACTGTCTCTTACCCACAAGTCCCCTTTCCTGGAGCATTCATCACATAAATTCATAAGTTCTATCACCCTTCTATCAACAGAGAAGATGTTGACAGCAAGTTTAATAGGGTTAATTTGACTTGCCACAACTAAAGTACAATGGCTTTTCTACTGCACAGCAATTCTGTGACGTTATTAAGACACTTAAAAATGCACAAACATAATCAAAGTGGTTGTAAATAAACGCTGTTATTGGATAATGAGAGGATCTGGGTTTGATTCCCACTGCATACATCAACCAATGTGTCCCTGAGCAAGACACTTAACCCCTAGTTGCTCCAGATAGGTACACTCTCTAACATATACAGTATAGCAATTGTAAGTCGCTTTGGATAAAAGCGTCAGCTAAATGACATGTAATGTAATGAACACCTATTCTAGTGTGATGCTGTCACAGGCAATTTTCTAGATTTTTTTTATACTTTTCAATTGTGAACACATTACATGATCAAAACCTGCTTGGAATTAGTATATATTTGGGAAACATTGCGTTTACAGCCATGCTAGCAGCTTTGTTAGGGTAGCATATTTAGACACAGGAGTGCTTTGAGTTTTACTAAGATGAAGATAAGAACAGTGATTACACAATAATAATTTAATTGACTGGCAATTGTATTGAAATATAATTCATGTTTAAGTGTTAATTGTTTAATATTTGATAAGCTGAAACCATCTTAGGCACTGGTTAACTCTGGTGTGCTCTTGGTAGAGAAATAAGAGTTTTTATTTTAAAGGGTACCTATGTGTGATTCAAGTGTACTAGAGTTTCATATTTAAGTGACATAGGGTACTTGAAAGGGCACTTGAAATCTATTTGCAGATATTTTCTTCAAGGAATTTTCCAGTGCATTTGCACTGGTTTTGACTTTGTTGAGACTGTAAAGCAACAGTAAAGAGGTTTGTGTGTGTAACATAAAGTGGTATCTAGAAGAAGAAAATGATAAAATATTTGAATACAACACAGTGAGAGAAACCACAGTAGTGAAATCATATTTTTGTTTTGTTATGCTGGCCGTCTTGAACATTTCATTTTACTAAAGTTCTTGGGAAATACCAATATAGCTCAGTAAAGCATTAGTAAAGCTAATAAAACTAGATGTTTCAATCCCTTTAGTAGGAAACTCTTGACAGAAGCAGTTGATGTGGAGTGGTGAAACGGAGGGTAAGATGTGTCATTGGGGTCATCAAGTGGGCATCCTGCTTCATCAACTTTTCGCTGATTGAAGTTTACGACGTCTCCAGAGGGCTCAGTGTACCTGGTGTCCCAAGTACACCCCCCTCCATGACAAACCGGTACTCTCTATATCCCTCATTGGCTCTGAATGGCAGGGGTGTCCTTCTCCCTCAGTCGGGCCTAAGCCTGACCGCGTACCATCTGTCTCTACCTTTCTGCCTTAGTTGGGGTCCTTACGCTTGAGCCAGTGCCAGGTACAGCTTTTTTTTGGCAGCACTTGACATGGACTTGATGGATCTTCTCCATACCACACTTTCAGATTTTGGGGGGAGGGTAGCAGGTCCTATGTGGCTCTGATGACATCACAGTAACTTTTTCTAGGCTAAATTTAACTGTAAAGACCGCTAAACTGTCATGTGTTTGTCATCATATGACCAGCCAGTGGTCGCTGTTATTTCGTAGGATATCATGCAACTTGTTGTGCATAGGGTTTCATAAGACATCATAAGAACTTGTTCATGAGAATGCATTGCTCCAGGTGGTGTCTCGTCTCAACAGTAAATTTACAGATTTTTATCTCGTTTCTCTGCTTAAACGGAGTACAATTTGTTGAAGTTGGCAAAAGTTGAGCATTCTTGTTGATACAGGAAATATTCAGTTTATAACCTCCTTACCCTTCTTGCTGCTCAGTTTTTCAAAGTAGCAAACAATGGAACAATCTCACTTCGTGCCAAGTTAACAACAGTAAACATTTTGAAGAACTAATACATTTGTGTAGGCAAACTCATTAGCTTAGCAAAGTAGAAGCAAGATTGTCCAGAATACAGTTTTGCAGATTACAGAGTAATTCCTTAGTTATCTGATTTGGAACCTGAAAAAAAATAAACATAATAAGTTAAAAAGATAAGAGTCCTTAGTGGAGACACTTAACTCCTTTAACCTCTGATATATAGCAAATTGTAAGTTGTGTTGGATAAAAGCGTCAGCTAAAATGACATGACAGTCCTGCAATGTTTAAAATTACTATCTTATAGGACTACACCAGCTAAAACAAACACAGGGATCAGTGGAAACGTAGACACCACAAACCATTGGAAAACAAACTCCTACTGTAAATCTCAACGATTAATAAGAATGTCAGAAGAATCTGTGATAAATGGTCCAATTGGAAATGACAAAATACTCTAATGCAAATGGTCATAAGATACATTTTGGAATGATTAATTGGTAGGTTCTGCTAGACAAATTTGTAGTCATTAATTTATCAGCCTTTTTCTCTAATCTTCTCTAGTCTTATTTTGTGAAATAATGGATAGTTTTAATTCTTTTGGCCTCAAAACATTTAATAAAGGAAACAGTCCAAGAAGTGGACCTGCTTTCAACTCATGGACATCTGAAACGTGACGAGGGGCACCAACTACTACATTTTTATATTTAGAACCCTAAATGTTTTACAGTGTTGAACAATATATAAAGTCAAACCAAGTGGTGTCTCAATCATTATTATTATATGCTTATGTCATGTCAAGTCTATTTTTTTGTTTGGTTTTAGGGCAATAAAGAGAGGCCAATGTGCTAAGCATACCTGCAAAGCATGTAATTACCTAACTATAAGCGGGGCCTAAACCCTACATGTCTTTTTTTTTATAGAGTAAGGAGATTTTCTTCAAACGCATAGCTCTGTGAGTTTTACTGCATGCGATTGGCTGTCTCAGGATCTTCCAGTATATAAATGGCATCCATGTTAGAGATGAAGTAGATTTCTTTCCGTTCCCTGAGAAGACACATCTTAAGTTTCTCCCTGCACAAGGAAACAAGGTGAGCTGTAACAATATATGTCTAGAATTTCAGTCTCAGAAAACAGAATTTTTCAAGTTTTAGCCCACAATGAGTTTAGCTCCGTCAGGGACACATCTAGACTGAGGAGACATTGGCTCTCCTGTTTGTAAATTACAGGTGAAGGTTGTTGACCCTTTATTAATTTACATGAATTGTAGTATATATTTATTGCTATATTTAGTAAACATTGTTCATTTATTAATGTACTAAAGGCCTTGCATTGGTGTCAACTTATTTTTATTATTGTTATTATTATGATTATGATTATTATGTTACCCTGTAGAAACATAGTCCTGTTAAAATAATAGGTCTTAAAGCCATGTTTTTATTTTTCAGAAATGCTTTCTCTTATTTAGTTAAAAGGAAATGAAGAAACAAAATCGTGGTTATATGTAACATAATGTGTTTTTCTGTAGGAATAATCATTATGAAGCGCTTGGTGTTTATGATGTGCCTGCTGCTCACTACCTTGGCTTCTCCTGTAAGTCTTCCCAAAACATGAAAGATGTTAACTTGTCATTAAGTCTGCCAACTGATTACTTTTTTTTTTTTAAATTTTAAACACTGTTTTGCCTCAGAGAAAAATGCATAGAGTCATTGTTGCTTCCTTTTTTCTCTTGCTTGGTGTGCAGGTTCCTGACAGTGAAAGCAATGAGGAAAAAGTAAGACTTTGGCTTTTCTGAGGTTTCTGTGTCTGTCTGCCATGGCATGTTGTACCATGTTTTAGTCATGTCATCAAATGCATTGTATGATATGATGTCTGACAGTAAGAGGGTAATTGGCTTGATTGCATCATGTCTGGATATGTCTGGTATTTTGTCCACAGGTTGCAGCACATGCTAATGAGGCCCTGAGGTGGATGGAGATGTACAGGCTTTACCAGCAGCAGGTAGTGGTGGTTATTTTTACATAAAAAGAAAAAAGTAAACCAAATGTTTAAATCATCATCATCAGTTCAGATAGTTTGGAATTAATCATTCATTTTAGTTATTCATTTTTATTTTTTCAGGGAGTGGTTGGAAACCCCTTCATGCCTGCTGCTGATGCTCCTGTAAGTTAAAATTTTGTTAGACTCTAGGATTACTTTGGTTTTAGATTTATATGAAATTGTTAAAATAGAATTCCAGCCAATTTTTTAATGTTAATCTTGATTGCTCTAAATATGTGAGTACTTTTGATTAAAAAAACCCCAACCTGAATTGGAATCGGCCACACAGATCAACACTGCCAAGCCTCCTAGTCACCAACACCAGAAAGATCACAAAATGGATGAGCTACAAAAACACACGGAACTGATGTTTTATGATTTTAACAAAAGCCTGGCTGAACACACTTATCAATAGCAGCTAGCAGCTAACAGCTAGTTCTAGCAGCTAACCAGGCAAGCAAGCTACCCAACGGCAAGATCAAGACTGGGTAGGTGAATTAAAACAATGTCTGACTTGAAAACGCATCTTGATGTTACATAAGGGCCCTGTTCATGTTGAACAGACATATTAAATGCATTGTGTGTCTGTTAAGAGGCTCAAAGGCACTCTAAAACTTGAGTCAAAAGTACTTGCATATTTATAGCAATCAAGATTAACATAAAAGAATTCTCCTTTAACATAAGCTTTTGCATTATTACTGAAGTTTGTGTGTTACTTATTAATGAGCTATTCATTTGTGTACGCAGATCCAGCTGCGGCAGCAGCGGTAAACATACAGTACCACACAATCTAATCTGTCACAATTCCATTTTCTGTTTTAACTTAATGTGTTTCATTTATGCAGGTGGATGCTGCACCAGACCAGCCAGCTGATGTCGCCTCTCCAGCTCCTGTGGCTGCTGGAGACGCATCAGAGGAGGAGACAGAGGTAAGCAGATATCTTAACACCCAAACTGAACTAAAATATTGTTTGTTAAAAGTGCTCTAAGCGATGTTGGGTGACATTACTTAGTGTTGACATTCAAAGTATTTTCAAATAAAATGAGACTACCTTGCCCCTCCCTCCTCCTCCTCATCCCCGCCCCTCCTATCTGTGCTTTCACGCACTAACCCCTCCAACCCCCACCCCCACCCCCAAATCCTTTTTGTTGGTTATTGGCTGGAAGGCTGGAACGCTGTTTGTGTATGCTTCGTGGTGCAGGTGGGCGCAGTTTGTTTTAATTGCCGTTTGTAGACCCTGGACTGTCTACAGAGACCGTGGTATTTTACAGTGTGTTCTGGGGACAGACAGATGTTTACTGTATGTGACAACAAATGTTCTACCCTAAAAGACATGTGACATCGCTTAGAGCACCTTTAACAGAAGTAAACTATAAATGTAAATCTCTATTTAATATAAACGGCACTACAGGTACTACAACGGAAGGGGCCAAACAAAAAAAGTACATTATGATTTGCAATGCATAAACAACAAAAACGCTTGCCATTGAATATTCGCTGAGTTGAAATTGTAAATTGTACAAGTGCACTTTTTCTGCACTTAACGTCAGTTAGGTGTTAAGGCCCAGTCTAGGGGTGTCTTGGACACAACATGAAAAAGGCCCCATCTCCTCCGTCTCCCAAGTAGCCACAAACAATTATTTGTTTGAATGTCACAAACTTATTTATTTGACATTAAGTAGAAAATATATAATTAAACATAGAGATAGGTAACTTCTAAAAGGCTTCAGGGTGGCCTACCATTAAAATAATAAACAAACAATCCTGTCTAGAAAGTTGACCTAAGAAGTTGCCCCTGTCTAGAAAATTGACCTAAGAAACCAAAAATGGCCGAAGAATGACAAACGACTTACTAATTAAACAGGGGGAAACAAGGGGGAAACAAGATTAACACATCTGGCAGTCCACCCTTACTATTCAGAAGAAAAGGTACCTAATCTGACAAAGTTGAACAAAGGAAAAGTGTGGCCAGTTGGGAGATGAGGAGGATGAGGAATGCAGACAGGCCGCCATCTTGGCTCCTTAAATATCAGGTGGTCCCAAACTGCAGCCAATCACGGATTGGGCATGAATGCTTCCACCAATTGTCTCCTGGTTATCTCACACCTCTATTTGCATGTGAAAAAAAATTAAACACAGGACACACACACACACACACACACACAGCAGACCACAGAAACAAATATGACCTCAGTTATAACATGTGAGCTCTGACTAAAGAATACCTGCAGTGTGTTTTTTTTCCAAAAGCAAATTCAGGAAAAAGGCGTCACTCCAGTGATGATAAAAACCTGCTGAGTCACCTCATGTGTTGATCATTTCATCATTTCATCAATAGTAAGACAAACACAGGCATATCTACCAGCATGCAAAATACCAAGACCCTGAAACTGAAGCAGCAGAATGGAATTCAGCCATAATTAATTGATTAAACCTGTTTTCTTCCTGTTGATTATATGTGCCTAGATACCCTCTGATTGTCAGGACAATAGTTCAAAGTAAAATTCAGTACAATGACCTATATGAGATGAAACTTTTTCATTTGCACCACTTGAGTGTTTAAGTTTTTGTATGGAGAAACTCATTATATTCATTCATATATATTTGAAATAGGATCTGAAAGGTATATAAAAAAAAGGCAATATAGGTAGGTAAGTATTGTACTTATAATTTTCTCCCACTTAACAGAGCTCCTCCAGAGCCACTAATGAAATAACAGCCTTTTTTCACAGACTGTACTCTATGGCTAGTAAACTGACCTTGTTGTTTCATGGATAACCTAAAGTATCTGGACTGTATCTACATCTCTAAGTCAGTTTATTTCCTTGTTACAGGATGACAATCCTGCCCCCAAAGCTGCATCACCTGGTGCTCCTGCTTCCCCCCTAAACTCTGATGAGGTAGAGGAGGCAGAAGAGGTGGAAGCAGCTGAGGCTGCAGCAGCAGAGCCGGCAGCTGCAGTTGAGCCAGCCGACGCTGCACCAGTTGATGCTGCAGTTGTTGATGTGGTTCCTGTTGACGTGGTTCCTGTTGATGTGGTTCCTGTTGACGTGGTTCCTGTTGAAGTGGTTCCTGTTGACGTGGTTCCTGTTGACGTGGTTCCTGTTGACGTTGCCACTGCAGCTCCTGAGGTGTCTGTTGATGGGGTGGCCCCTGCCCCAGCCGATGCTGCTCCTGATGCCGGTGCTGCCCCACTGGCAGCTGAGATTGACACAACTGGCGTGGCAGCGGATCCTGCAGTGTAGTTATATTCCTCTTATTCCAAGCCTAAGTGGTTTCTCTGTTAGCAGCAACAGCGATAGCTGGAAACTAGCAACGGGATGTGTATGCAATGCAAAAAGCTGTGGCATATTGAATTGAGATTGAAGAAAAACTATTCAAGTGTGTTTTTATTTCAGAATTGGACAATTAAAACATTTTGTTGTGTTCTTATTCCTGTCTTTAATTAAAAGACTGTAATTCTGTACTTCAAATTTAGTTTGTTTGTTTGTTTGATTTGTCATGAGTGTGTGCAAGATAAAAAATATGTATCTGTCAGGGACTTTGTATTATCCTTTTGCACAGCAAACATTTTGACTAGTCATAGTAGAAAAAGCACATATACACTAACAATAACATTCATTGTGGTTGTGTCCTATTCAAGTGTCCCAGTGCACAATACCAGGACCCTAAAACTGAAGTGTTACCTAAATGGAATTAAGCCATCATTCATTTTATTACTCACACCTGTGCTTTTTCTACTTTGACATGTTATGTCTGTGGTGAGAAAGGCCTGTACTATAAATATATAAATACTATAAATAAAGACAAAAATGTCAGTAGCTGGTGACAAGTCCATTATTTGTCTTTCCTTTCAAGTGTTCCCATCATCGAAAAAGATTTACAACAAAGCCATATAACACCACGAGAATTTACACTTGTTCCAACAATATTCAATTTAAAATATAACTTCCAGATATGTTCCTCAGTTTATACTGTACAAGAGCAGAGAATCTGTATTGTCATAAAACTGCAAGCACAACATCAGCCAACAGGGAGTGCCACTGAACCACAGGAGGATCCCCTGCTTTTAGGATGCAGCACTCAACATTGATAGAGGTTTAGATTTCATCTACTCTGACTCTTATTTTCTATAAAAGGAACCAGCCCCACCTGATCTGAAATCTGTAATACCCAGCACGGTATAATAGGATCAGAGGTGGATATAGCTGAGAGTGCTGACTGTGTGTATGTGTGTGTGTGTGTGTGTGTGTGTGTGTGTGTGTGTGTATGTGTGTGTGTGTGTGTGTGTCTGTGTGTGTGTGTGTGTGAGACTGTGTGTGTGTGTTTGATCCTCTGTTTCACAAATCGTCAGGAAAATAATTGCCTGTCTTAGATTTAAGAAAAGACATTGTGTCAACACAAACTGTTCAACAGTATAACAACAGGTTGTCAAAATTTCACTTAAACAAATCTCATCACACACTGTAGTGGGCAAATAAAGAGGATGAGTGACTTTGACTCTCCTCGTCTCAGCGAACTCTAATCCACAAATCCTTATCGGGGGCACTAAGACTCTCACACAGTTAGTTAGTCTGAATGCTTATAGATAAAACTGGCTATATTATTTTAGTTAGCATCAAATGATCAATCAAATAAATCTGCATCTGCTGCGAGAGGCACAAGGATAAAAACAAGGATCAAAGGAAAATGGACTTTACATTACATTAACGAGTGGAAAAGGTAAGTTAAGCATGAAACCGAATCGTTTCGCATTGCAAATGATTTCTGTTTTTTTGCAGTATTTAAGATGTCTGGTCAAGGAAATAGGTGTGATGTAGATGATATTTTGCTAATTTATTTTCTGTTTTATCACCATTAAATGACTAACTAATGATTTGAAAAACTGTTCTCCTTTCTGCTCTCTTCAGTGAGCAGACTTTTGTTATGGTATGATTGTATGAGAGGTATTGAAAACACAACACCTTTCGTTGTCATGCAACTGGAAATACAATTTTGGTGCCTGTGTCATCTATTCTCACATTTCTGACTCAAAACATGCAGCAACACCATGGAGACTGTGAGAGGTATCTAGGGATGTATCTTTTACAGATTATTTTTCTTGATTGTTTAGTTCTTAAAATAGTCAAAACTCTCCATTTCACAGAGATTGAGATGATGTCCTCAAATGTCTTGTTTTGTCCATCAGTTTAAAATGTATTCAGTTTGCCATCTTAGAATTAGAAAACCACCAAATATTCACATTTGAGATGCTGGTAATGATAGCAATTGTCTTTATTTATTTTTATTTTTATTTTTATTTTACTTTGCCATTTTTTACTTTAAAATTACTTAAATGATTATCAAGTAATTTTGAAAATTAAATTATCAAAATTGTTGTTGACTAATTTTCTGTCTATGGGATAATCAAATAATAAAGTAATAGTTTTAGCTGTACAGTAGAGACCAATTTTATGTGAAATAGTACTTAACCTCTTTATGTGTGATGTCTTTTCCAGGGTAAACTGCAGATCTGTTGCCATGGATTCTTCAACCACCCTCCCCCCCCTCACTGTGCCACCTCACACTGTACCACAGCTCTCCACAGACAGTGATGAGTCCAGCGAGGAAGACCTGTCAGCAAAAGACTCATCTCAAATTATTCAAAGAGCTTACAATACATTAATGAAAAGAGTAAGACAGTTAATTAATTTTATGTGTAACATGCTGTGTTGCTTCCAGAACTGCGCCTGAATCAAATCGTCATTGTCTGCTCAATATAAATAACAGCAATAACAATGAAGAGTAAGTACAATTGTGGAGTCACAAAGATATGAAGCCCTTGAAAAATAGTTTCTCTTTGTAGAACAAGTCATTTCAATAATTAAATGTGTTAATTAATCCTTTTCCAGGAAGAAAAAGAAAAAAAGGAAAAAGGAAAAGGAGAAGAAAGAGTAATTATGTTTATTACAAATCTTTTAGCAAATTTTGCTGTAAAATAATATTTGATGCTCGGTATTCTCCAATGAATTGATGTGTGTTACAGAAACAAGAAGAAGGAGAAGAAGGAAAAGGAAGCAAAGGAGGCAAAAGAAAAAGAAGAGAAGGAAAAGGAAAAGGAGAAGGAGAAGGAAAAAGATAAGATAAAGGACAAAGATAAGTAAGTGCATCATTCAGATTGACTTCATCAAGGCACCTTTTTCTACTATTAGATATTTAAGTTACAGTTTCCATCTCTCTTTTCGCAGCCCTGGAGAAATATTTGTCATCAATCCGGCTGGGAATTTGTATTACAACTGGCTGTTCATCATCACACTACCAGTCATGTACAACTGGACCATGATCATAGCCAGGTGACCTTTTTTAAACACTGAAATTTCAAGTCAAATGGTCATATGAGTCCATTCAAATCCATCAAGTGCTATCCTCATCTATATGTAGCTGTTTTAAAATAGTTATTATTGCAATTTTAGCAGCGGGCTGACTTTGTGCAAAGAAATAGCCTTGTTCTTTCAAAAGCTGGTGGTGGGTTCTGTAATTTAATTTGAATACACTGGAATAATAAATGCTTTAGCTTGAGACTAGTGAGTTTGCCACCACATTAGCTGGATCAGTGGCATAATACGTCATACGTCATACATAATACGTCATACGTCGTGGGGAAGGTGCTCAACATTGTTAAATTACAAAACACACTCATCGCTGATGGTCTTCTCCTACAAACAGGGCTTGCTTTGAGGAGCTGCAGCATGACTACATCATGTACTGGGTTATTCTGGACTACACTTCAGACTTAATCTACCTGGCTGATATGTTCTTCAGGACCCGAACAGGTGAAAGCTGAGCCTCCAAATCCAAATCTGTTAAAGGGAAATAGTACATTGTTTTCCAAGTCTGTGTTAAAACAACACTCACATACCCACATGTATTGTACACTGATTAAATTATGAGCAGCTAATGTTCATACTGCACGTGGAAAGATCCCTTGCTAATGTAATGGAACATTACTGGTGACCCGTCACATGTCCTGCACTCTCAATATGAGGTGTTTCGATCAGGTCAATGTTATAGGGTCCCAATTAAGCATAATAGATACTTATAAAACCTCATTCATCCCTATATTAGTACATCTTCTAAACTCAGGCCATAAGGTTTAAAGGTGGGGATTGAAATGTATTTGCACAATGTATTGTATGTACTTTATGTTTGTTCTATTGAATATTTCTTTTTGTTTGGCAGCCTTTTGTCCAAGACAAAGGAAATCTAAATTTAAATAGTGTGTAATCAAGGGGCAATTATTGCAATAATACTTTTGATTTAATCCTTATCTTCCTCTAGGACTTTTACAGGCACTTGTGAAGGAAAACCGTGTACATATTGTGTCTTTAAACTTTCTACCTTTTTGAATGCAGGTTACCTGGAGCAAGGCCTGATGATAAAAGATAAGAAGCTGCTAGTTGATCGCTACATCGCCACCTTCCAGTTTCGTCTCGATTGTATCTCCATGGTGCCCACAGACTTCCTCTATTTCTTCTTCGGCCTCGACTACCCAGAAATTCGCATCAATAGGTTGCTGAGAATCGGCCGCATGATGGAGTTCTTCACGAGGACAGAGACTAAAACTAACTACCCCAACATCTTCCGCATTGGTAATTTGATCATGTACATCCTCATTATCATCCACTGGAACGCTTGCTTCTACTTCTCCTTCTCCAAATACATTGGTTTTGGTGCTGATGACTGGGTTTACCCGGCTTTGGATGATCCTGACGAGCCTGCGTTTGGGGAGTTTGGTAGGAAGTATTCATTCAGCCTCTACTGGTCAACACTGACCCTGACTACCATCGGAGAAACTCCACCACCGGCCCTGGACTCAGAATTTTTCTTCCACGTGATTGACTTTTTAGTGGGGGTCTTGATCTTTGCCACCATTGTAGGGAACATTGCCACCATGATCTCCAATATGAATGCTGCCCAAGCTCAGTTTCAGGCCCGGATTGACAACATCAAGCAGTACATGCAGGTAGGTGGACCTCTTTTTTCACTTAAGGGAGCAATGTAATCCGTTCTTTGATTAAATGTTGAATGTTCGTGTTTTCCTTTCGTTTGCAGGTCCGAAAGGTCAGCAAGGACCTTGAGTTGCGAGTCATCAAGTGGTTTGAGTATCTGTGGAATAGTGGCAGGGCTCAGGATGAAAGAGAGGTGATGAGGTATCTTCCAGACAAGCTAAAGGCTGAGATCGGCATCCAGGTCCACATGGAGACACTCAAGAAAGTTCGTATTTTTGCAGACTGCGAGGCAGGCCTGCTGATCGAGTTGGTGCTCAAGCTGCAGGCGCAGGTTTTCAGTCCAGGAGACTACATCTGCAAAAAGGGCGATATTGGCCGTGAGATGTACATCATCAAAGATGGAAAGCTTGCAGTTGTTGCTGATGATGGTGTCACACAGTTCGTTGTGTTGGGAAGCGGCAGCTACTTTGGTGAGATCAGCATTCTTAATATTAAAGGCAGCAAAGCTGGCAATAGGCGAACAGCCAACATCCGTAGCATTGGATACTCAGACCTCTTCTGCCTGTCCAAGGATGACCTGATGGAGTCACTGGTGGAGTATCCGGATGCCAAAGGCATGCTGGAGGACAAAGGGCGGGAGATCCTAATGAAAGATGGTTTGATAGATTTGGACCCAGCTAACATCATACCCGAGGCCAAGGAGTTGGAAGAGAAGGTTGACAAATTGTACAACACGTTGGAGCTAATGCAATTCAAGCTGAAGAAGGTTCTGGGAAATTACAAAAACACTGACGAGGCTCTGAGACATCGCATTGCAGATCTGGAACACCTAACAGGTGAAGAGGTGGAAGATGAGCATGAGGAAGAAGAAGAGGGGAAGAAGGAAGACAAAACGGTGGAAGGAGAGAAAAAGGAAGAAGAAGAAAAAGGCAAGGACATAAAGGAAGTCAAAGAAGAAGGTGAAAAGGAAAAGAAGGAAGAGGAAAAAGATGAGGAAGCAAAAGATGAAGAAAAAAAAAGTAAAGAGGCAACAGAAGAGGAGGAAAAATAAACCCATAGTTTTTGTAAACACTAAGCACTTTTCTAATTAGCCACAATATAGTCTTTATCACAAATTTATCTTTATTCACTTTCTTACTGGACGTTCTACATAAATGACTCAGATAATTAAAAACTGCAAAAGACACAAAATAACTTAAGCTAAAATACTAAATGGAACTTTAAAAAAGTATTGCCATTGTATACAATTAACGAAAGGGGAGGGGGCAACTTGGACAAGTTGTTGAAAAGACTGTCACAATAGTCTAACCCATTGGGTTCCAACCTTTAAAACAAATTAATGTCTGCTCGTGATCCATCTTTACAGGTTGGACATAAATTGTGAGCAGATTTTAAGATTCCTGAAGAGGTGACCAAAACGTATTTCAAAGGAAAATAGAAAAATCTAAAAAAACAACAACCTACTTTTGTTGAGCAGAATTATCTGCTTGGTGACTGGTGAATTTTTCTTGGTAGTCTACCCATTGAGGGGTGCCGACCCCCAGGTTGAGCACCACTGGTCTAACCCATTGGTTACAAATTGTTTTTTGAATGTAACACTCACTGTCAGTCTAGAGAGGAAATCAATTGCTGGTGGAATTGCAAACTTACTGGTGAAACATGACAAGCAGCCCACACAAGACATTGTCTGGTTTTAGGTTTTGAGCTAGTGCATAAACCTATGACAATAAAACATCTGGATATTAACTTGAAAAGTGTTTGTACTTCTAGGCAGAGGTTTTTATGCAGTGGAGAAACAGACACACTTTCACTCATCATGTGTTTAGGTGTGCATTCAAGGAGACTCGGGGCAGTCATGTTGACACTGGATAATATGATAATTTTCTCTTTTGAGCAGATCATGTTTTGAAAGATGCTGTCCTGTGGCTTACTAATATAAATGAATAAAAATGTATACAAAATGGGATGCTGTCCAACACGTTTTATGAAGAAGAAAGCCTTACATTTTCAAACAGCATTAGACAGGCATTCTAAAACTCATGAACATCTTAACATGAAAAAGCTTGACGTGGTTTAACCTAATGTACCTAACCAATGATCAATGATTACCAACTTTCTTTTTCATATCGCTCCTCATAACCACTGAAAACTGTCAAAAAATCTAACACAAAGTCCCATTATTTTTAACGTTATCTGAAATTAAGTGTTTCTGCTTCACATTGTGACATTGTGATTATGCAAGACTAGGAGGGGAAGGGACACATCAACTTGTCTGGCTGCTGTGCTTGAATGGGGTAAACATTTGCAAACAAAGTTTTTCTAGACAAAATGGATTGCACCGTCTACCAACAAATGATCAAAATTGCACAAATTGTAATAGTGCTTATGTGCCAGCTGATGGCGACATATCAAGCTACAATAAGAAAACAACAACGTTATCAACACATTGCTATGATGATGCAGATGCAACTTGCCTTTTATTTTACAACTCTTTTTTGAGACATGTCTCACTGTTTAAATGCCTTCCATTTACTCCAGAGGACGTCCTCCTTTGTTGGCCATTTCCTTTGCAGGTTCCTGAAAAATTTAATTAAAAAAGTCTCTCGTCTCCTCGTTCGTCCATTTACATCTGTCTTTGTTGACATCCGCCATGTGTGCAAACAGAGCGGAAATACTGGGCGGAAATGAACAAAAACTTTTTCTTCGTTTTTTGGTGGGATGCAACCATAAAAAGACCTAAATCTTAAATTCATTATTTATTCGGCAAATAACGTTTCCATCAGCATTTATCGTATAAGCCGTGTATTGATCAAGATAAAATCCAATGAGACCGAACGTATTTCTCTAATGCATTAATCAAATCATTGATAAAGCCTAACAAAGACAAAAATGCCACATATTAGTGACATCTGGCACAGCTGAATGAGTAAGAGGTGCTGATGAATTCTTGCCATTCTTGGGTGAGCTGTGTGCTGCTTGTCTGCTTTTGTCATTTTTTTTGTCTTTATAATTGCCAGTGTGGTGCATTGTAGGAGAAGAACAATGTATTTGCGTTAATTAATGAAGAGATAGTAGATGGTTACTGCACATGGTAGCAATATATAGCAATTAAAAAATGCCCATACATTTGCTTTGTAAGGCATCCTGTTCTGCTATGTTTGTGAGCAGTTTAATTCATGAAAAGACCAAGAACAACAGTGTGCATGGTCCATCTTATAAAACTTACCAACTGCCTGTGGCTCCTAGCCCCACATCCATTGATTCCTACTGATTTAAAGCTTTAGAATGTCATGAGCATATACTTTAATTTTATATAAGGCTTGAATAATTTTCTAGAACAGTTGGCTGCATTAGATTTTAGAAAACATTTCTCAAACAGGAGAAAATAGTGTGACTGTTCTATTATGTTTTTTATGTAATATTTTTGTTTAAACTATTTTCAGCTGCAGATTGACAATTTTGGTTCTCTACTAAGTATATACAACTGCACGGCAGTGTACTGTATGTGGGATTGATTCAAAATAAACTACAGTTCATATTGAAGAGACATGACATCCACTGCAACAGCGTGGCTCATTTATTATGGTTGTCTATGATTTTATAATAAACAACAATGGAGGGCTATACCACAAATAAGTAAGTGATATGTATTGGCTATATGGCGAATGTTGGTTTGTTATAGATTTAGGTTATTGTCATTCATGCATGTTTAATGTGTTTCTTGACTCAGCAGCATATACAATAAATAACAAGTGTCTTAGCTAGAATAACAATAACAAAACCTATAATCAGTCCCTCCAGGATTTCTCAGCCTTATTTTTAGATTGTTGTGGCCCTAAATGACTGATTTTATGGGAGCTTTTGTAAAAAATTATGATAAAATTGCAATATCTTTTGTATGTTTGTTGCAATTAAGTTGTGGGAGATGGAGAAAGTTGCAAAAAAAATACAAAAGGTTTTGTGTGTAGTTCTTTAAAAAGAAACGTGAAAGTTGTTTTGGGGAGAATAGAATTACTCTAGGCTGCGTTTTCCTAGTAACCTTACCAAAAAGGCTCAGGATGCTGCAAATGTTGGTATAATATGAAAATGGCTGGTGGATTTAAGACAAAAAATATTTATTGAATGAATCAAATTTGAACATATGTGTCAGTGGTTTGTAGATCTTAACATTGTTAGTTAATTTCTTGACCTGACCTGGGACACATTCAAATGGTTTGATCAAGTACTTATTGAACTATTGCACTTACAATAACAAGTGTAGCTGTCCTCAATATAGGTCATTCTATACGTCTCAGCTCCAGTTTTTTGCTGCATCAACCGTGTGTGTTTGTGTGTGCACGCATCAGTCGTGGGGGACACTAAGCACCCTGCTGCTGGGATTGGTTGAATGCATGGGAAACTTTTGTAGAAAAGTTGCGTTGATTGGTCAAAATTGCAAGTCGTGCCAAAGTGATTGGTTGAATTTGCGTGAATTGGTACAATCGCAACATTGCGTAATCCTAGAGGGACTGCAATAAATAGAACACAGTTAATGACTGACTGTGGCTGACTATCTTGTGGTTCTAAGATTCTTAGGATAATTTTGTCCTTCTGGTACTTAAAACCCCTGAGCAAATAATAAACTATTACTTTTACAATTACAACAAATGTACTATTACAACAAACACTCATTTAATGGAGCTGTGTTGACAAAAACTGCCAATACCCTGCCTAGTCCTCTCCCCCAGCTCTCATAGGTCATGACACACTAATGCTGTATGTGGGAAATACAAGTATCAATGTGATGTGATGAAAGCTGGGCCGGCGGCAGCAATAGGCAAGGGTAGGCTCTGCCCATCCAAACGTGCATCTTGCCCACCCAATCAAAAGTTCAGAAATATGTTCAGCCAATGGAAAAAAATAGGACAGAAAATACCAGTACCATTTCTAACTTCTAAATGGGTGGCCAGCCTAATCCCTAAACCAGACCTGTCGCTTTGTTCCCACTGTCACTACCTGATGTGAGTCACGTGTAGATGTGAGTTGCGCATGCGCACTTTGCGACAAGTAGCCTACATAATGCTAACGAGAGACTTCTGTAATGTCAATACAATAAAAATGGACCTACGTAACAAAATTTGTTCATTGCTGGCTACAAGTTAGCAATCAAATACAACAAAGGCTGTCACTTGAACGGAGTTTCGAGTTAACATTAGCAATCAAACAATCATACATAGCTTAAACGCTTTTGAAATTATTTTCATTTTTATTTTATTGTTTGTTATGAGAAAAGTTTAATTATTTTATGGATTTCACAAATTTCAGTATGACACGTTAACCGTTTAAATCTGAGCATGCACAACTCACATCTGCTCTTGACTCAGATTGGGCAGAGACACCCACTCTCTCTGTAAAAATAGAGATAAGCAGCATGGCTTCTGCAGTCAGCGTAGCAGCTCCAGTCAATTATAATGGACACGCTTCTGTGTGTGTGTGTCTGCCGCAGACGTGTCATGCTGTGTCAGTGCTTCTGCCGTAGTTTCCACCTCTGAAGTAGAGCAGTATTCAGCCACTTCCCTAAACTTTGTCTCCTCCAGAGACCCTGCCGGGATCTCTGTGTCTGTCAGATGGTGTGGATGAGATACTGCCATATGAGCAGAGCAACAATGCGATGCACAGCAGACTATAGGGCTGGTGGATTTTTTTCTTGAAATATTGTGACTTTATTCTCATGATGTTATGACTTTTTTCTCTAAATAAGATGAGATGAGTTACACTTTGAATGTGCACAAAGTTTTGAACATGAGCAGAAATCTTGTTCAAACACATCTGAGCTATTACAGTCCAGGGGGTTATTAATTAATTAAAATGAATTCATGTTTCATTCACATCAATAAGTGCCACATGCATATTTAAAGATGCTACTTTATCAACTAAAGACTCGAAAGAGGAGGGAGGAATAAATCATAGGCCTACGTGTGTTGACTCAGCCGAGATAACATTAAATAAGAAAAGGTCATTTACAGGAGAAAAAATATTTGAATAAATAAATAAATATATGCCTCCATACATATCTTGAAATAAATCCTATGCCTTTGGGTTGCCAGGCCAGCTGGGATTAAGTCAAAGGTTAGCGCCATGTGACCAGGGTGTGACAAGCTGGCACCCATTGGGCGCTACTGCACTTCTCTAACCTCTGTGCTACCAACCCCTTAAGTTGCCTAACCGTTTTTTTTCTACCAGCCAACCTAATTTAGCAGACTAGAACTGGCAATGGGTGAAAGTGACGTCCACTGATTGCATTAGGGGGGGGACACACTTATAGAAACACTGCATTAATTGAAGGAAGGAGAACTTCATTACCTTCTCCGCATGCAGCTGAAATGCTAACAGATTTATGCATATTTATTTATGCATATAACATATCTTAGCTTGCCATTATCATTACCATCATTGTCAGGAACAAGAGTGCTTTAGTATGATCAGAGTAGCAGTTGATATTCAGAGATGATTGCAGTGCCCTAAATTACATTGCAGGAGAAGTAGAATGTAGAGAATGTAGATTACTTACATATTATAACATACTATACATACATAAACATACATATATACTATACATACATACTATAACACTGATCATTTTGTAGGAGACAAACTGTCTTGAATCTAGGTTTCTGTCAAAAGGTTCCAGTAGCAGAGACATGTCCTCTAAAAGCCTCTAATTGATTAGTGTGGTCAGTCTGTTGGTGGTCAATATTCCCACTTGCCTAGCACACAAAAACTAAAGTACAATAACCTACAAAGTAAAGCTTTAATGGTTTACTTTTTCGTAACGTTACGTTCAGCTGTCAAAATCTGAGGTAAGAACTATATTTATATTTATATTTGAAGAGCAATGCTCTTCCATTATTGCTGTCATTGGTTAAATTTGGAATTGATTAAATCAAATAGCCCAAAGCTCTGAAACGGTTTGTGACACACCACAGAGGCAGCCATGAAAAGAACTAACGACAATGCTTCCGCTGAAGCTATGCAACTGTTGCCCTGATGTTTTGTGAAATGTGCACTGGTATGGACTACATTTCATGTCAAAAATGCTTAAAGACAATCTACACGCACATAACAACGCTGCAGTCAAATATTCAGCCCACAGCACCTCATTATACAGCTAGTCTCTAAATGATCAGAGGAGGGAACAGACTGGGGTCACGACTGGACTCTGTGGACATATACATCACTTGTATTTTTTTTTTTAAATAGTCTTTCGTTACTGTGCTCTTTTACAGAAGTGTTACTGTAAATCATC
The DNA here is from genome assembly GCA_013375575.1 of Percina caprodes. NCBI lineage: Eukaryota > Metazoa > Chordata > Actinopteri > Perciformes > Percidae > Percina > Percina caprodes. The sequence continues at coordinate 2,142,441 of JABXJD010000011.1, read as the reverse complement.
TGCTGCTTGATTTAAAATGTACTCATTCATTTACTGTTTGGATCCCAATAGTGTTTTTCTTTCATTATTTAAAGACTGAACCTTTGCTTTTTACCCTCAAACTTGAGTAATTGCGATCTTTTCTCTCTTTTCAAAATATTAATTTCAGGGGCGTTCTTTTAGCCTTGTATGTTAAGATGCATTCTGGCTAGGGACCTTAGCTGTCTACCAACCCCCTTTTTTGTCCCATGTTTCCAGTCTGTCAATTAAGGCTATAATTACTAGAAAATAATGTACTCCTTTCTTTGAAGCAATACATTACTTACATTACTGAGTGACATTTTCATCATTATAAGGTGGCTATGAAAAAAAGAAAAAAAATGAACACTTTTGATGAAAACCTTTCTGACAGCTTTTTTAAAATTCACCAGGTCTCAACTTGTCAAGTTGAAAACACTGTCAGTCTGTCCTGTAAAGTAATTTATTCCCTTGTTTTTGCACAGTATTTATAAAACTTCGTAATATATGTTTCCACCGTGGTCCTCAGAGAGAATATGTCCATCAGGACACCACTAAATATTGAAATACATTTACTCTGGTGCAGACACTGATCTTATTAGAAATCACAATGATCTATGGTGTGGGTCTGCAGATTCACTGAAGGGAACTACAAAGCTCAGGAGCTGCAAATGTTTGTGATCTACAAAAATGTTTTTCACCCACAGAATCCAAGATACTGTGTGGTCTTTATTTTTTTTCCTTATTATCAAAACCAAACCAGAGTTTTAAAAGAAAGTACTTCTCAAGGATTCATTTATATGTGACTCAATGTATTTATTTCTGTTATTGAGTTGTGTTCTCCATTTTTACCTTGTGGACTAATTCTCTCTAGAAAAAAATATGGTTTTAATTAGTCTTTTCAAACTGATGTCAAACACTGAATCAAAATATAAAAAATTGACCTCTAGCCTACCTAATATCAGTATTCATATTCATGTGAATAACCACTAGTCCATAAATCAATGATTATGTATTGTGCTCTATTTTCACATTGCAAAACACTTGTATTATTAAAATGAATTCCTATCATCATTTACATATCCTCAGGGATAAAACTTCAAAATTGTCAGTGTCTCATGAATTTTAATCAGCATTAAGAAGCAGGATTGCACAGTAGAGCAAAAAATGCATTACGTACATTATATACAATTTACTTATAGGCAGGACTTGCAATAAAATCAATTTTTTTATATTACAACAACATCAGTCATTTTAACACCATCTTGCAATGATACAGTTTAGGTTTTTTTCCTGCACCACACAACCTTCTGAATTACTCAAACATATATCTAATGTCAGATGAACAGTGTGCAAAAACATGACCATAATGTTTTGGTAACCTTTTATGTATCTGTCTGTAAACACTATAACTCACTTAAGGGAAATTCCAGGATGTGTAAAATGGAACAATTATTCTTCTTGTGTCTCGTGTCCCTGCTGTCCCATTGATTGAAATCACTGCATTCTTCTACAGTGCAGTCTGGCACAGCGAAGTGAAAATGTCCCGTGACTGACCTCAACATTTATTTTTTGTATTATGTTGATTCAGCATATTTCTAGATCCAGACATATATCTTATCTTGTTTCAATTTAAAGTGCTGCTGTATAATTTAAAAATGTATGTTTTGAGGGAAATCCTCTACTGGAGTGATCCTACTATAAAGACTTCCTATAGATGTTATTATAACTATGGATGTGTTGTTTCTAAGAATGAAATGACTCTGGATATGACATGCCACTGTATAGTCAGAGACATAGTTGTCTGTTGAATGGAATTACTGGACTGATTGGATTTGATAAGCCATGAAGACATGTAAATGCACTTCTGTAGAGGTTACCATTGCTCTAAAGGCTATATAAGCAGATGAGGGAGGTTTATCTGATGTGAAGAGTTGGATGTCTGGGAGGGACTTCAGCCTGTTAGTTGTGAATATTGATGTGACAGAAAGGGTAAGAGTCACAGCCATTTAGATACAGGATTGAACATTCTCTGTGGTGCACTGTGAGAATGAATAAGAATGTGACAGACACGATATTTTACAGTGTGGAAAAACTCAACTTTATGAAAAGAGTGATATCTTTGTACACACTGCCTACAATATTTCAATATCCTATTTGTGGCTTCTTTGAAATGCTGCTGACACAAGATCATCTGAAGGGTCACAGAAGATAAAGGTACACAGTGTGCGCTGCCGCTGACTGATTATGTACCCCGAAAAGAGACACCATCTGTTATTCATGAAGTTTAAAACAACAGCCACAAGTATCAATCAATCTCTTTTACCACGCGTGCCACTTGTGCGTCACTGAGTGCGCACGGCGCCCTGCCTGCTGCTGCTGGAGAAGAGGATGTGAGCTCCCAACCGCAGTCAACAGGCACTGGGGGATATTTATTATGTTTCCCCGCGTTTTTTATTAGTCTTGTACTATACTGAAAAGGGCGGAACGATTGGAGACATTTACTGTGGGGATCTGGAAAGGATATGTGTATTTTTTAATGATTGTGATTTGCTTAGGTTGCGCGCTATGGTGCATAAAGGCAAATCCTCTCACCATTCTAGCTTTGCACTTCAGTAAGTAGATCCGACTACTGAATCAACTAAATCATTCTCAATATTTGGGGTAAAAGGAGAAGAGGATGGCAGCTCCACATAACGGATCCAACATAACGGCGAACTTCACCAACCAGTTTGTGCAGCCGCCGTGGCGCGTAGCTCTGTGGTCCGTAGCCTACAGCTCGGTACTAGCGGTGGCGGTGTTTGGAAACCTCATCGTGATATGGATCATTCTTGCCCACAAGCGTATGAGGACGGTAACGAACTACTTTCTCCTAAACTTGGCGTTTTCGGACGCGTCAATGGCCGCGTTTAACACTTTGATAAACTTTATTTATGCTGCCCATGGGGAGTGGTACTTCGGGAAAGCGTACTGCAAATTCCACAACTTCTTCCCGGTAACATCCGTGTTTGCAAGCATCTACTCCATGACTGCGATAGCTGTTGACAGGTGGGCTTATGAAATGCTGCAAGAACAATATCTATCGAATGACTATTATTATGCAAAATTTTCAACATGCCCTTACCCCCTCAGATGACGAGTTGTATTTGTGGGCACATGTATTGTGATTTTGTTTTTAATTAAATGAGTTATAATTTAGATTTAGGTTATTCTTAGTGCGTCTACTCAATTAGTTTATGTATTGAAGACAAACTGGGAAAGCATTTAAGCAATTGAGGTAGAATATTCCATTTGAATGCAGACTACATTTAACACACTAACCTACTATTTTTTGTGACTGTTATTGCCACTCTTCATTCTAACCCCAACCGGTCGTCAGACACCGCCCACCACGAGCCTGGGTCTGTCCGAGGTTTCTGCCTAAAAGGCAGTTTTTCTTCGCCACTGTCGCACTGTTGCTTGATCTGGAGGAAACTACTAGAACTGTTGGGTCCTTGTAAATTCTGGAGTGTGGTCTAGACCTGCTCTATCTGGAAAGTGTCTCGAGATAACTCTTGTTATGAATTGATACTATAAATAAAATTGAATTGAATTGAAATTGAATTAACTGTCAAAGAATACATTACATCCAGATCCCATACCATGAAAATTTCAAGCTATACAAACATGTTCTAAGTTCAGCACTTCTGTATCAGGTGCTTCACGCATGATTTTTTTGGACATCTCGTTTTGATTATTCTACTTGACTACTTTCACCAGCATTGGTGGAAAATTGAATCTTGTGCTTTAAAAAAGTGTTATGGCTTGCTTGAAGACACTCCATTTGGCAATACTTATGCAGTTCAAATCATTTGATGTTTTAGCTCGTGCCCTCATGCTCATAAGAACTTACCTCTATGAAGTCTCCATCAGTTTAATTTAAATTCCAAAGATGCCATTGTGCCCACATTATTTTATCGGTTTATGGTCCATGCTGATTGTAGTTTATATTTATCTATTTACTTATTTATTTCAGTTCCCAGTGTGTGTGTGTGGGTGTGTGTGTGTGTGTGTGTGTGTGTGTGTGTGTGTGTGGGGGTTCATGCTTGATATTTGCATGATTATAACTGGAAAGGTGGTTTCCCAGCAGGGGGACTGCTATATCACATCTCTCCCACCATTAATCTAAATGTGTAGGCCTATTAATCTACACATTTATTTTTACATTTCACTGCCAATGAATCATATACTGAAGCTGTTGTTTTGGACTGACTGCACTGCAGCGAATTACTTTGTGCCCCAACACCCTCTCTGAGTGGTTTTTTGTTACATGCGCTCACATTATGTATCTTCTTTGCTCTTCCACGCTTATTTCTTTCTGTGTTCCTGCATCTCTGTCTCCTTTCCTAACGCTGTCGTTTCCAGTAATGTGGTGATGCAGTCATCACTATCAACCAGGCTTTGATACTGATCAGTGGACCAACAAACATCATCATGTTTGAATAAAGGGATTAGACTGATGAAGGAAGCTGCCACAGGCCAACATAATGAAAACAAAATGTGTGTAGAAGCTGCATGCAGGCACAGTGTGTGTCTACAGCTAGTGTCACAGTGTGTTGTGATGCTGCATGAGGTGTTGTCCTTCTCCACGACACAGGAAGGAAGCAATTCCTGAGGCCATGCTCATTTTGGCTCCTCTACAGTAGCTTGCATGGTTTTGTGTTTTTGGTCGGCAGTGTCTGTTTAATTCTGTCAACCGTGTACTGAGAAAGAGAACATCGGCATGACCTACATGTTGTAGATGTAACCTCCGGTCATGCTTTTCGTAACCCCAGTATGGTGCTGTCTCCGCTCTGATTTCTTGAAATGGCATGAGGCCACAGTTCGTGATCATCTGTGAATTTGTCCTTTCTGTTGACTCTCTGCCCTGCTAAGTGTGTTTCCTGAGGCACTGGAGCAAAGCAAACGCAGGTTGCTGTGTGAAAGGTAACTGGTGAAGCCTTGGAGCTTTTTTTGATGACATGGCTGGTGCCTTTTTTCATTTCTCACACCTTTATTTGCATGTGCTGAAGCTGTAGATATGTGGAAAACATATTATCATTAGGTCCTGTATTTTCCTACACACATAACATTAAAGTATATATATTAGGGCTGCACAATGTATTTTTTTTTTTTTATTGCCATCGACTTATCTGCTGGCGCAGTTTGCATATCGCAAAAGGCTGCAACATATTGCGTTAGTTGAAAAACATATCAGTAGAAAAATGCACTTTGTTTTAATTTAATTTAATGTTGACTTTGTTTAATAAAAGGATGTTGGGAACGAGTTCCTTTTATTTTTTTTAAAATTAAACAGGCAATTTGATGTATTTTAGAAGAATACTGAATGCAGCATCCATGCAGAACTGAGTATCTTTTATTTATTTATCCCAAGTAATAACATTATTGCAAAATTCAACAACTTAATCACATATTGCGTTTTTTCCTTATATTCTGCAGCCCTGCAGTGTGTATGTATATGTGTATGTATATATATGTATCTATATATATATATATATTTAATGTTATGAGCAAGAAGAACTGGAAAAGGAGGCACACACAACTGAGAATAACAAGTGCTATTTTCTATATGGGTCATTTCACTATATTTTCACTATATTTTTATATATATATTTTTATTTTTAATGTGTCCAGTTTTTAAAAATATCCATGTGTGAGATTTCTGCCTTCTTCCCAATACAATGTAAGTTAAAGGATTTTTGCTTTGGTAGCAAAACAATAAAAAGCATTAAACAAAAATAATAAAATTCAACAACAGCGAAAGTATCTTTCCATAGACAATGTTCCTGGAGCTACTTTCAGGGGCATAGTCCTTATGAAAACTGGTGACCATCATATCTGCGTATCCAGTGCAATAGGGACATTGTTCCTGGAAGTAGATGGTGTTGAATCTTTCTTTAAAGAATAATGTTTCAATTCTGTCAGCAACACAGATACAAGACTGTTCACTTTAATTTTGTTGTGGTGACATCAGGTATACATCTCAACATCCAAACAAACAGTCTTGGTGTTGTCACATGACGGTGACGCGGTTTCCAAACTATACGTTGTCTGAAAGCTTTCTTGCAGCTTAAAGCATAACAGACTCCCAGGTTTAAAAAAAAAAGTTAAATGATTTATTAATTTGCTGCTGTAATGTCTCTGTGATCATGCCCTGTCGATGTTGACGCCTCTGTGCATATCTGGTTGTGTAATTATATAATTCAAGTGTTATTGGCTTTGCATTGTGGTTATTGCACAGTGGTTACAAGTCTATTAGATCAGCCACCAAGCCTGTTGGAACCCAAATAACATACTGCTGTGGCCCATACTTGATTGGACATCTAACAATTTATTCACACACTGCCAACCACAAGGACCAGCGAGACACACAGAATAAATGCCAATCAATTACTCGTGATAGACGGGGCATCTTTGTTGTTGTCCCTCAGAGACTTCCAGTCACTGAGGTGACAAGGACAAGACCCATTCTTTGCCATCTTATGAAGATTGAATTAGCGCCTCTAAGCTTGCGTCAGCAACAATTGAAAATCATGTTGCATCCTGACTTGGTAATCTCCTGCCATTTCTGAGTGCTTTACTTTGTTATTCAAACTTAATCTCATCACAGATTTGGGAATTAATCATCCATCAATTTCCCGGAAAATCTAACACCACGGTATAATTTGACTTTTACAGGCTGCAAGAAAGAAAATAAATATATTATTTATGAAAATAAAACAGTTAAAAAGCTAAATCATCCATATATTTTTAATTACATATAGTATTGCTTCCCAAGATAAATCTTAGGTGGTGGCTAAATAAAGTGATAAGAAAGAAAAAACATGTATTTCTTTTGCACAGTTATTTTCACTTTTTATACTAGATACACTACTATATTGCCATTCACTAATATTTTTTCCTTTTCTTGTGGAATGCTGTTTACTTTTACCTCTTCAGGCCACTGAAAGTTCTTTCATTTTCCATTATTTAAGCAGGTCACAAGTCACTGTAATGCCATAACCTGTACAAGTAGACGCTACTTAATTTTAATGAATCAAAAGCCTAAACGTTTAGAGAAAAAGATGCAGGGTCTCTTGCAATGTCTATAACGTATCTTGATCGGCTTCCTGGTTAATTATAGATGAAATTAGTAAATCAATAAATTATTAAATATGTTGTTGATGCTTGAATCACTACCTCTGACCCGTAGGTACATGGCCATCATCCATCCCTTAAAACCTCGTCTATCTGCAAAGGCCACCACAGCAGTGATCGTCTGTATCTGGAGTCTGGCAGTGGTTCTGGCCTTCCCTCTCTGCTACTTCTCCACCACCCGAGCTCTTCCCCGCAGGACCCTCTGCTACGTGGCCTGGCCTCGCATGGCTGACGACCCCTTCATGTGAGAAATATTTTGTAACTTGCTTTGATATCAGACAGTGTAGCTCTGTTCTTGCAACATCTTTCACTAAGTTCAAGTTCCTTTTATGCTGTAATTTTCTAACATTTACAATTTACCAACAAGTGTAACCATTAAGTTATTCATTGTAAACTGTTGTCATACCAGAACATAAGACAAAATGAAACTAATGTTAGAAGAGCCAAAGGAATTTATTTTTTTACATATTTACACTGAGATGAATCTTTAATAAATGTAATCACTCTCCTGCTTTCTCTCCCTTTTCTTCCTAGGTATCATACCATAGTGACAGTTCTGGTCTACGTGCTGCCCTTAGTGGTGATGGGCATCACTTACACCATTGTGGGGTTGACTCTGTGGGGAGGGGAGATCCCAGGAGACTCATCTGATAACTACCATGGACAGCTCAGGGCTAAAAGGAAGGTAAGCAGGCTTGAGCGTACACCATTCATTTAAGAATTCAGATATGATCTGGGGCAGCTCATTTAATAACTATGAACATGATGATCTTTGAACGCCACAAGTCAGAGAACCAGGAATAATCCATAATTGTCTGCCAGTGAGCAGCCTGTGGCTCCAGGTAATTATTATCTCACTTCTAGAAGTAGGAATAGGAAAAGAATAATTATAGGCAGTATGCCATTTTGACAGAGATCTGTGAGTTTTTCAATTTTCTAATGTCTTTTTGGTAAAACAAGAAGGCATTCAAAAAGCATCAGAATCCAACTGGCTGTGTCTGTATACCTTTAGGATTTGGAATTAAGCCTCTGTCTCTGTTAATTGAATTGCTGTGGCAAAAACATTTATTGTCTGATGGAGAAAATCCCAGACCACCTCCAAATCTAATTAATTGTGAATGTGTCCTAGTTGTAATATCATTGGTAGATCAAACTGTTTTCTATGTTGATTCTTTCTATTGTATGATACGTGTTTTTACTCTTGGTTTCTGATGTTAAGCACTTGCTGTAAAGTGCTATATAAATAAATGGTTGATTGATTGATTGATTGATTGATTGATTGATTGATTGATTGATTGATTGATTGATAAAACATAACAAGGTAATTCTATACAGCAACACCCTATGTATGATGTTTGTACAATGTCAAGCTTGTAATATAGAAAATATGAATATTTTCCATCTTTAATTGTACCAAAATAACTCCCTATAAGCTTCTATGTTTGTGTTGTTCTTGTGTTTGCTCACTGGATCTACGTAATAGGCTATTTATGCTTTGAAAATGATTGGAAATTGTAGTATATTTTTAAATTAAGTATGAGACATGTAGCAGCAGCATTGTTAAACATTGTTTTCCTTTACTAAAGCAAGAGCACTGGGCTCTTTAAAGAAATGAGTTAAAAATAGGAATATGAGATTGGATTTCCACTGGTGAGATTAGTTATTAATGAATAATTCTGCTTTGCTTTCAGTTTACATCTCCTCTGACAGGTAGAAAATGATTATATAAACCTTACATTTAAAAATGAGACTAGAGCATTCGTATATCATTAAATAAGAAGAATGACTTCTGCCTTCTGTATATGTGTGCAACAAGCAGACACACTGCACTGTGAACATATCAGGGAAGAAAACCTTGATTCCACAGAACACAACCTTTGTGGTTGTCACTTGTCCTCAATCAACTCCTTTTCCATGTTCATGGACAGGCACAAGCTCTGAGAACCAACAGTTTCTCGAGGCATTAAGTTTGTCCGCACTTCAGACCTATTCAGGGGCTCATGCAAGACAAGGTTTTACAATAAGACTGTTTAATGCTACAATGAGGAGTGACCAAAAATGAGAAAACGAGTTACATGTTTGATATTTGCATGATATATATATATATATATATATGTTTGTTATTTGCAGGGTGACTGCCATCTCACCCAAATTGGATTGGAATGGAACAATTCTAACCATGAAAGATCTGTCTGTCCTGACAGAGCCAAGTGCATAGGCTTGAACCATATCGATAATCACAATAGAAGTAATTTCTCAAGGGCCATTTAACATTCACCATGCGGCATTATAAGACAATTTTGGCTGCTTTCTTTGTGAGTGAGTGCAGGCGTTAAGGACTGTGGCTACAGCCATATAATCTCCTGCGCTCTTTCTTCACACCCAGTAATTGTAATGAAAAAAATTTGATAATTGTATTTTTCACACCCTGACAAACGCTACTCTTGAAACACTTAGGTTAAAGCCATTCTGGAAAAAAAGGCTTTTTTTACTTCATTTGGACTCCCCAGTACCTTTCTGTTCTTTCGTGCTTTAATTACCGGCTCCAAACAGGCTAATGGCAGGTCTGGATAAGTATTAAAAATAATTTATATTAATAATCACAGCAATATTATAAAGCCTCATATTTAACTTAAAATATAATTTTCAATTGTTTAATCAATCTATCCATTTTATGCCACTTATCCAAGTCGTTTGCATTGATTTATTAATTGTCTTATTAGGAATTATTGCAGAATTACTGTAAATAAATGTGATAATAGCTAATTCTGAGTCATATCCTTCCTACTTTGGTGAATGATGGTAAAACATGTATTACATTGTATTTTAGGTTGGATTAAATGGTCTTGTAAAGTCTTACATTTAACATGGTAAACCCTGCAGACAACGACATAGATATACAGTGAGGAAAATAAGTATTTGAACACCCTGCTATTTTGCAAGTTCTCCCAGTTAGAAATCATGGAGGGGTCTGAAATTGTCATCGTAGGTGCATGTCCACTGTGAGAGACATAATCTAAAAAAAAAAAATCCAGAAATCACAATGTATGATTTTTTAACTATTTATTTGTATAATACAGCTGCAAATAATTATTTGAACACCTGAGAAAATCAATGTTAATATTTGGTACAGTAGCCTTTGTTTGCAATCCCAGAGGTCAAACGTTTCCTGTAGTTTTTCACCAGGTTTGCACACACTGCAGAAGGGATTTTGGCCCACTCCTCCACACAGATCTTCTCTAGATCAGTCAGGTTTCTGGGCTGTCGCTGAGAAACACGGAGTTTGAGCTCCAAAGATTCTCTATTGGGTTCAGGTCTGGAGACCGTCTAGGCCACGCCAGAACCTTGATATGCTTCTTACAGAGCCCCTCCTTGGTTCTCCTGGCTGTGTGCTTCGGGTCATTGTCATGCTGGAAGACCCAGCCTCGACCCATCTTTCATGCTCTAACTGAGGGAAGGAGGTTGTTCCCCAAAATCTCGCAATACATGGCCCCGGTCATCCTCTCCTTAATACAGTGCAGTCGCCCTGTCCCATGTGCAGAAAAACATCCCCAAAGCATGATGCTACCACCCCCATGCTTCACAGTAGGGATGGTGTTCTTGGGATGGTCCTCATCATTCTTCTTCCTCCAAACACGGTTAGTGGAATTATGACCAAAAAGTTCTATTTTGGTCTCATCTGACCACATGACTTTCTCCCATGACTCCTCTGGATCATCCAAATGGTCATTGGCAAACTTAAGACGGGCCTTGACATGTGCTGGTTTAAGCAGGGGAACCTTCCGTGCCAGGCATGATTTCAAACCATGAAGTCTTAGCGTATTACCAACAGTAACCTTGGAAACGGTGGTCCCAGCTCTTTTCAGGTCATTGACCAGCTCCTCCCGTGTAGTTCTGGGCTGATTTCTCACCTTTCTTAGGATCATTGAGACCCCACGAGGTGAGATCTTGCATGGAGCCTCAGTCCGAGGGAGATTGACAGTCATGTTTAGCTTCTTCCATTTTCTAATGATTGCTCCAACAGTGGACCTTTTTTCACCAAGCTGCTTGGCAATTTCCCCGTAGCCCTTTCCAGCCTTGTGGAGGTCTACAATTTTGTCTCTAGAGTCTTTGGACAGCTCTTTGGTCTTGGCCATGTTAGTAGTTGGATTCTTACTGATTGTATGGGGTGGACAGGTGTCTTTATGCAGCTAACAACCTCAAACAGGTGCATCTAATTTAGGATAATAAATGGAGTGGAGGTGGACATTTTGAAGGCAGACTAACAGGTCTTTGAGGGTCAGAATTCTAGCTGATAGACAGCTGTTCAAATACTTATTTGCAGCTGTATCATACAAATAGATTTTTTTTTTTTAGATTATGTCTCTCACAGTGGACATGCACCTACGATGACAATTTCAGACCCCTCCATGATTTCTAAGTGGGAGAACTTGCAAAATAGCAGGGTGTCCAAATACTTATTTTCCTCACTGTGTAAAGGTGATCTAAGCGATGTTGTGAGGCATTACTTCTTGTTGACGTTCGAAGTATTTTCAAATAAAACAAGACTAGCTTGCCCCTCCCTCCTCTTCATCCCGTCCCCTCCCTTCTGTGCCTCGGCGCACTAACCCCCCACCCCAAATCCTTCTTGATGGTTATGACTGAAACGCTGGAACACTGTTTGTGTATGCTTCGTGGTGCAGGTGGGCACAGTTTATTTGTGTTGCCGTTTGTTGACCCGTTGTTGTGTTCTGGGGACAGGCAGCTCACAGATAGTGAGGAGATGTTGCTGTATGTGACAACAAATGTTGTAGCCTAAAACACGCGTTACATCGCTAAGAGCACCTTTAATGTGCATTCCAAATATGCATTTGAAGGAATGTAATTATCCAGGAAGTGTACTTTCCTGTGACACACAGAGGTCATAGGGAGGTGGTAGGGATCTGTTTATGACCTGCAAAGCACAGGACTTTGACACCAGAGACCAGTGATTCATGTTGTGCTTCCCGTAGGTTAGTGGTAGACTCAAAAACATTTTGTTCATGGTTAAGGGGAGGTTTTTGTTAAATGGACAATTCAGCGATTTCCAACCTTATCTCTATCTGAATGAGAATATGGTTTGAAAAAAGCCTGTAGTTCTTTATAATGTTCTGTGTTGCCACATGTGCCCAATGCATCCTGGTACATGTGGGCACAGCTGGCACTTAGTACTGATTGGACATTTACAGTAAAGGTGCCAAATTTTCCCTTTAGATGTTTAAAACGTTAAGGAGTCCAGTCTTCTGCTTCAAGTCATTGTCAACTTTTCCAATATTTAACCAAAATCAGAATCTAAGTGATTTTGGTGCCTACACGTAATCATACAAATGTTTCTAATGCACTAGTTGCTATATGTAAATTGTAAAAAAAAGTTTTAAAAAAATTAAGCATTTTGTCAGTAAATGTTTTGCACTATGTTTTGTACTATCCTGAGTAATCAAAACATTTGATGACTTGTTATGTTGATTTAAAAAAAATGTATGGCAACAGTACGTTTTAATTCAAATGTTTTGGCTTTTGCAGATTAGTGTGTACACTATACATAAGATACTGTTTTTTCCAGTCCATTAAGTGTGTTACACTGTTGTATTGCATAGATAGTCAGTGTTGATGGATAAAATGCATCTGAATTTAAAAAAAATATTTTTTTAAAGTAAAAGTAAAAAAGCACTTCCTTATGTGGATAAAAATGCATAATCATTATCAAATATTGTAGCATATTATTATTTGCAAATTAATAAACATATTTGTTAGTAGACAAGGTTGACCAGAGGGATTTTATTTTAAATGTTTTGTTTGTGAAGCAAACGTTTGGTGGGACTCATTTTCATTCTCTTTCTTCAAGTTAACTAATAGGTAGTCATTTACTGGATAAATTAAGAAACATAAATCTAGTGCTGGCACAAGCCCCAAGTATGGTTGACTCAATATTTTGTGTATTAAAAAGCTCATAAGCATGCGAGATTTATTACTTTTTATCCAAAGTAAAATCAGCTTCCAACTAATATGTTTTCCTCATCTACTCCCATTGGTTTCACCTCATTTGAATATATGTGAAATGCTTTGGAGATTTTAATTGCAAGGTACAGTGAGTTTGTATATACAGTGTTTACTTCAGCTTCTTTTGAGTTCTTCTGTTAATTATGTTTACAATAGTCATTTGACTTTTTAAGTGTTATACTTTGTAGTAACATTAGCAACACTTTATATTAGTCCTATATACCTGAAAAAACTATTTGAAAGCCCATGGATAACTAATGCTCTTGAGGCCTCATGATTCATAAACTCCACTGCAAGGCATATCCTATATTAAGGAATTAGCTAATTTCGCAAAGCGTTTTACATTTAAAGGCCCCTCATTTCTATAGTAAAGGCACAATATAGTCACGTATTTTGCCTGATTGCATCTCTTCTCAGATCTGTCTGTTTATGTGTGTACAGACATCTCCCTTACTCTATTAGCTTTGATACACCTGTTACGGTGTGACAATTTACACTTTTATCATTATATTACGTAGAGGAGTCCTTATGACCTTATGTAATGTCCAGCATAGCCTTGTCATCCTTTATCTTAGGGAAAGCTGTCTCTCCCTTGTCTCTATAGAAATTGTATTTATATACTACTAACTTGCAACAGCAAATACGTTTTTCAGTGTATTTAAGTTTTACGTTTTTATTAATTTGTTACACCAGCAGACCAGTTCAAATCACAGTAAATGTTCACTAATCTGGACTACATTTTTATACTATTTACTGTAAATAGATGGATGACAATAACATCTCTTTAATCCAATAGTTAAGCCTTGAATTCACCAAAAGGAAGGTGCAAGCGCTGCTTTGGCAGAGCAGTCAATAGGAACACTTTCTTTCTTGATATGACCTGTGATTGGCCAAAGTCTCCTGTCACGTGTTAAATTTTCTAAAGCCTGAAAACAGAGTCAAAGAGGAAAGTAACTCTTGAATTATAATTCATGAAAGATTATTATGGCCAACATGTTAATCACAATTATTTTGATCAATATTGAAATCATGATTAATTATCACGATTATTTGTTGATTTTAACCATAACCAATTTTATTGTTACATAAAGCAGTTATAAATAGGCGATTTATACCTCCTTTATGTGACAATAAAAAGCCTATAGGCTATATCTAACTGCTTTCCCATCCATATTGTCCATCCATATTGTGCTAGAGATTTTCTACTAGTCCAGGACTAAAAATCATATCTCTGTATATTTGGATGAATGGCGATACACGATACATACCTCTATATTTTTTTACAAAGTGGGCTAAATGTTCAGTTTAAGGTCAAAGCCACTTTTTACAAGATCTTTTATTAAAACAGATTGGGATTAAAATTAAATGCAAAAACAGGGTCTCCTTCCCAGATTGAGAATATACAGGTTTGAAAATAATCTGAAAAAAAAAAAAATTATCTCTGAAAAAGCTCCTTCACGTGTTTTCAACAACAGTAACAGACTGATTAAAAGAGATGTGGGGCGGGGCGTATGGGTGCGTATGTTACTCACAGAGTGACGGCTGACTCATTATGAATTTGTCCAGCACAGGTCGAATGGCGAGTCAGCAGAATTACACACATACGTATGAAATGTCTGTATCAGTGCGCTGCATTTTTATGAACTATGATATTCCGGCCATGGTTCACATCTCTCGCCCAGGTCAAGCAGGCTCCGTCTCACACGCTATTACTCTACAACCTGAAGTTAGTTGCATTCAATAACTTTTTCTCTGTTTTTCACCGTGGCCGCCGCAATAGCAGTTACCAGTTACCAGCGGAAACACTGGTATAAATACAGGTTTGCCTCTCATGCTTAACAATATACAGCTGTGTTAATAACAATTAAAACTGTGGACAAAGGTCAGAAGTGTCTCTGTCTCTCCATGTTGCTGGGAGCGGGCCATGTATGAGTGAATGAGGGCGGGGTGTACTCTATCCTCTGTGACTGTCTACATCTAGAAACTAAGCTGCGCGGTGCAGGGAACAACACTGACTGGCACGTGATCAGACAGTGGTTTACGGAGCGGTAGATGCGCTATGCAAAAAAAAAAAAACCCGGAGCATTCAATAAACGTAATGACGCATTTAAAATATTGCTTGATCATGCAAATTTGATTGTGGGAATTTGATTAATTGAGCAGCCCTAACAACACCAAAAATAAACTGCCTACTTTAAGAGTTAACCAAAGCTAAAATATTTCCCTAATCCCAAAACTAATTGCTAGTTGCTCAGTTGCGAGTATGTGTTACTTGGGAAGGTTTTAATCCAAACCACAATCTTTTTCCTAAACTTAACTAGTCATAAAGAAGAAAAAAACTCTTGTCTTTGCCTCCCTTTTCCATGTCGCAGAACTAATATTAAATAGCCTTTAGATTACACAGACATGTGTGGGCTACTTGGCTTTAGATTGAACCTCCATATTTGAGAGGCCTGAATGCAAACACTTTAAATTCTACTCTCAAACCTGATGGAGGGGCTCAGACAGTAGTAACTGCAGGCCAATTGCTTGCACTTGTCTCTCCTGGGGAGCATTGGTATCTTCTAACAAGAAAAAAACACCTCTAGATATTTGCAAAGTCCAATGATAAGACAAATGAAATCTATTCTACCCTGGGCATCTCTCTTGATGCCTGCTTCCCCCCTGCTATGTTACAGGAAAATTGCCATTGTCATTACATGATATGGAACTGGCAAGTAATTCATTCACCCTCTCACAAACATATTAATTCTCTTACAGCAGGCAGGCTACAGCTTATACTGTATGTTTGTTTGTTTGTTTATTTGGATCCCCATTAGCTTTAGCATACACTAAAAGCTATTCTTCCTGGGGTCCTACAATCTTTCCTTGACAATACTCATTATGACATTTCATTACACACACAAACATACATTTAACAATACAAATCATAAGTAAATCATACAGTTAACGCA
Organism: Percina caprodes; assembly: GCA_013375575.1. Lineage (NCBI taxonomy): Eukaryota > Metazoa > Chordata > Actinopteri > Perciformes > Percidae > Percina > Percina caprodes. The sequence continues at coordinate 2,126,296 of JABXJD010000011.1, read as the reverse complement.
ATTAATACAAGAAATAAAAACAAAACACTACTCCGAATAGATAAATCTATTTTAAGAAATAAAATAACAAAAGCCTATACCCAACTAATTTTATGTTAAATGTTCAATTCCTTTGAAATAAATATGTCTTAAGTGATTTTTTAAAACCATACTGAGAGTTGTGTTTAATAGTTGTTGGGAGAGAGTTCCATTCACACATTGCTCTATACCTAACTGAACGTTGAATTAATTTAGTTTTTACTTTAGGTAAAATAAAACTCCCTCCTACTGCATGCCTCGTTGGATAGTGATGTGTAGCAGTACTAAAGGATAGTTTTGTGTATAAAGTAGAAGGTGTTTTGTTTGTTATAACGTTATATAAGAAAACCATTAGCGAATACACAAATCTATTTTTAACTTTAAGCCATGAGAGTTGTTCATGCATTTTATCAACATTTTATCTAAACCCACACGAGAATCACTTGTAATTTTTTCATATTAATTGCTGAAGTGCTGGACCACACCACTGAGCAGTAATCCAGATGTGAAAAAAACAAAGCCTGAAGGACTAATTTAACTGTTAGTGGTGTGAAGATGTTTGCACACCTTTTAATAACTGACAAGGTGTTGCCCATTTTAGTTACCAACTTCTGAACATGTTTGTCCCAACTCAGTCTATTGTCAATCATAACACCCAAGAGTTTAGCCTCTTCTCTTTGCTCTACAGAAATTTGTTCAATATTAAGTTCAAGTTTCGGTTTGGAACGTAAAGAAAAATGAGTTCCAACTACTAAACTAGTAGTTTTAGATCCATTAAGAATCAGTTTATTACTCCTGATCCAGTCCACCACTAACTGTAGCTCTCTCTGTAGGTCAATATTTAGATCACCAATATCAGTTCCTGATAAATATATAGTAGAATCATCTGCAAACATTGAGATGTTCGCTTTATCTAAAACAGATGGTAAATCATTAGTGAAGATTGTGTAGAGGAGTGGCCCAAGACAACTTCCCTGAGGCACTCCATGTTCCACAAGCCTTATTTTTGAAAAACTTCCATTAAAGTAAACTAATTGTCTCCTGTCAGTCAAATAACTTTCCATCCATAATAATGCTCTTTGTGAAAAACCATAATATTCAAATTTTTTTAACAGTAAGTTGTGGTCAATTATATCAAATGCTGCTGTAAAATCAAGCATTACAACACCTATTATTTTCCTCTCGTCTATATCCTTAAACCAGTCATCAACCATCTGAGTCAAGGCAGTAGCTGTTGAGTGTTTTCCTCTGAATGCATGCTGAAAAGCTGTAATTAAATTATTACTTAAAAAATAAAACTGAATCTGTTCATAAACTATTCTTTCCATTATTTTACCGAGAAATGGTAATAAGCTTATTGGTCTACTGTTTGATCCAGAGAAAAGCATTTTCTTATTCTTTGGTATTGGCACAACTTTACATATTTTCCATGCTTGCAAACATATATTTTCCATGAAACAGATATTAATTATGTGAGCAATCATAGGAGCAATGATTGAAACTATTGGCTTAATCAATTTATATTCAAGATAGTCCACACCAGGTGGTTTGTTTTTACAATTCATCAGAAGTAATTTAACTTTTAAGACACTGACACTCTTAAATTTAAAGCTACATATTTTACCTTCCATAAACTTATTTATCAATGTTTTTGACAAGTCCGTGTTATGTAGCTGTGTAGTATTTTTAAGATTATTTACTTAATTTATGAAATAATCATTGAAATAATTTGCTATATCACTTGGTTTAGTAAGCAAATCACCTTCATTTTCTAAATAAGCTGGAGTTAATTTATCATTTCCTCTTAATATACTATTTAATGTATTCCATAACTGTTTACTATCATGTTTTATTTCTGTAATTTTCTTGTTATAGTACAATTTCTTCTTCTTCCTATTTAAGTTAGTTACACAATTTCTAAGTTTACAATATATTTGCCAGTCCGAATTGAAAGTAAATATGTCATGTAAGTATGTCATGTATTTATTCTGCACAAAAGCCAAAGCGGTTGTTTTACAAAAGGGTAAGTGTAGGACTTGTTCTTGGCTGGCACACAGTAACTTTCTTTAATATTGTCACAATGTTTTGTTATATTCTTTATCTCAGCCCAATAGCACCAGTAATCCTGCTGCAGGGTACAGTACGATATCCGTTATTATTATATTATTATAGTTTTTGTCCCACTGTTCTTTGTAGGACAGCAATCATGAAACATCAAAGTGGTAAAAAGTGATAAGACATCCTCCCTTTGAGGTCTGCTCTACTGTAGGTAAATTGCATATATTAGTTCCTCATTCATCTCGTATTGTCTCTGCTCTGTCTGATCCCATTTGTGTTCGCTTTTCAAGTTTAATCCAAGTATGAAATGGTGTACATATACATTCAAAAACAAATCTACTTGCACTTGCATTATGTACTGTATATTAACTAGGTGCAACTGATTTTCAGAAAACTTGATCAAAGTATGCATCTTGTTCTGTTCTGCCATCTTTTGAAATTGGTCAAAACATCGCTGATGGATAATTCATTTTTTTTTTCTCCAATTCATTTTTTTCTAAATCATATTGTGGTTTCCCCATTTATTCAATCTATTTTATAAATCCTGCAATCCTGTCTTTCAGCAACCTATAGTAGAAAAAAACCTTTGCCAAAATTAAATCATATTTTTTAACCTTACTACACAATTACCTTAAACCCCATCAGTTGAAATTAAATAAACAGAAAGAAAGCTACAAAAAGACTATTTGTTTTGCTCACTGTTGCTCTCCTTTAGTTGTTATTCAAGTCCACTTGCTTTCCTCAGGCAGACAATTGCTGGATGTGGGATAGGTATACGTGATGGGCAATCTTATGGTTCCCCCAGTAGCTAGTCTTTCTTCTTTCCTTTGTCCTCTGGAAAATGACTTCTGCATCAGGAAGTTTGAAACATATATAGTTTAATTAGTTTAGCTAATGATCATTCTGTTTGATCCCAAATCAAAACAAACCAGTTGAAGACCAGTCTGGTCCAGGGGTAAGTTGGTAGAAATAATTAAAGACTTTAGTATGAAATGTTAATTCTTATTGTTTATTGGCTACCTTAAAGGCCTTATATTTCTTTTTTGAACTCCAGACATGAAATACTGACAGGTTAAATTATTTTAGACAAGGCTGTGTGAATACCACTCTATAGATGATAGCCTGTCCCCTCTAATACAGATGTGTACAAAGCTGCAAACCTAACAATCCTATTTTTTTTTTTTAAAAAGCCAACCTTCCAATATAGAAAAGATGCATTATTGTGTTTTTTAATCAGTACCATTAAAAAGACAATTCTCAAGACGATGCCCTAAGATGACATATTTATTTATTTATTTACACAAGACCTTTAGTTGAATTAACCTACAACTTATTTCCATCCCATTAACTAAACTAACATTATGGAGCATACATGTAATTTTGTTCAGCTTTTGCTCTTCTTTTGTTTGTTTAATTATGAAGCATTTTGTAACAGGGTAACATATACTGCAAACAATAAATGTAAAAACACAAACCCTTTACACTACCATTGTTTCTTTGTTGTTCTGCCCTATTTGTGCACCAGTCAGGCTTTTACTCTCATTCGCATTCTGAATGATGCTGTTTTGGGCATATGTGTAATGTGTAATAATAACAGAGTGAAACAAAATGTAATTTCCCTTCAGGGGATCAATAGTATGTAAAAGTATGTCTTTCAAGAATCCAGCCTCATAGGGAATATGCTTTCTGGTACAAATTATATGTAATATGGATTGTATTGAGTTCTCTGGCAGTACAAATATGAAATGGTTTATTAAGACCCAAGAGCATTTAGCAAATGTGTTTCTCCTCCTCAAGTTTATTACCATATTTAGCCTATTAAGAAACTGGATGTGTCTTGATGGTACAGCTTAGCCTTTAACCAGAGAGTACACAATTTTAAACACTTGGTTCTGTCTGTGACATGAATAGATCCCACTGTGTCTGTAGCCAGTGCCTGGTATCTTATTCATTTGTGCCGTAGACCTCCAGTGTTGTTGAAATAGCATGTGTTGTCATTGTAACAAATATGAACACTGAAGTGTAGTTTGAGTCAGTCCCACATACACTGTCCTGCTGCCATGATATTGAGAGATGGACTAACACATTGTTGGTTTTGGGATTTTTTGACAATAATAAGAATATAGATTAAGATAGCATTGTCCTTTTAAGTAACACTCCAATAACATACAGTATTATTTACATAAGATTCACAGTATTTCTCAGTTAGTAGTTATTTGTGATGTGTAGCCAAGCTTTGGGAACACAATGAGTTGTTCAAGTTAACTCAACAACGAGCATGTATGTTCTGCCATCCTCTTACACCTGGGATATGAATATGTAAACTGAATTTAGTTTCACTACTACAGAACTGTAGACAGTGATGCAATCCATCCATTTAAAATAAACACAACACTGGACTCTTCACCTTTCCCTCTGAGTGTTCTCCCTCTTCATTGCTGTAATACATTGTTGGCAATGGAGCATGTCACACGCAATGGAAAGATTTACACTGCACCCATAACGACTACTTTGTTCTTAACGTCTTTTAATTAGTTAATTAATCACTTTCAAACCTGACTTGTATCTTCTTGAGAGAATCAGAGCCTTCATTTAATGTCAACACTGTCATCAAAACAAAAATACTGATTGACTGCTTCACAACTGTTTAGCAGCCACCTAGCACAGTTTACAGCATGGCTTGTGTAATGTCATAAACTTCTTTGAAACATGCATTCAACACAGGTATTGCCAGGACTTCTGTTTGGATTCCAGGAAGGACGCAATGTCTGTTTTGTCTCTGGAAGTGTGCCTCTTCAGCCTTCCTCTGAGGAGCCAAACACTATTATACAGTAGATTGTGTTCCCAGTTACCACCCAGGGACAATACACAGCAGGTCATTATCTTCACATCCAGTTAGAAAGAGAGATTAAAATATAGATAGATAGATAGATAGAGAGATAGATAGATAGATAGATAGATAGATAGATAGATAGATAGATAGATAGATAGATAGATAGATAGATAGATAGATAGATAGATAGATAGATAGATAGATAGATAGATAGATAGATAGATAGATAGATAGATAGATAGATAGATAGATAGATAGATAGTTCTGGGACCCAATTGAAAATGAGATGATACATCTCAAGGAGTTAATCCTAATAAATTATAATTGATTTGAGTTTAGATTTTATTATTGCAGTGCCACTGTGCTTCAACGTTTTCTGGCGTACTGAACATGTTCATGCGACAAAGCCCTCCAGACATGTTATAAGGTGAAAGGGACTAGAACATACTATCCTGCTTTCCATTACAATTTTGAGATACATCACCTAGCCAGGTGCTACCAAAGTGCTGCAATGGGCTAAAATTACAAGTTCCACATTATTCCCAAGAATATGCATTAGTTTTAAAGACCATGACATGTTGGCAGTGATGTTTTCTTTTGTAATTTCATCTGGCTTGCACATTTCTTTTCTTCACTCTGTCTCTCTCAATCCTTCCAGGAATCCTGAACACCAATAACAATGACAGCATTTGCATCATCACCTTTCTCTTTCCTCTTGCAGGTGGTGAAAATGATGATCATCGTAGTGGTGACCTTTGCCCTCTGCTGGCTCCCCTATCACGTCTACTTCATTGCAACAGGTCTCAACAAAGGTCTGGTTAAGTGGAAGTACATCCAGCAGGTTTACCTGTCAGTGCTGTGGCTGGCAATGAGCTCCACCATGTACAACCCAATCATCTACTGCTGCCTCAACAGCAGGTGGGTAACTACAGGGGGGTGTCGACAATCTAAAACATGGAATGTTACAACTGAACGTACTGTAAGGCTGCTACTAAATAAGAGAAACAAGTGGGATTTAGTTAGTTACACAATTGATCTCTTTTTCATCACTACACAAACAGTTTGAAATGTGCCAATAACTTCAGTATTTTGGTGCAGTATTGTAAACAGTAAACGCTGCTTCTCAATTTATTAACCCTCCTGTTGTCCTTGGGTCAAATATGACCCCTTTAAAAAATGTCTATATCTGAAATATGGGTTTCTTTTTAAACAAATTACCAGAAATACAATTGATCACTTTCATTCCTGACTAAACTCATCTGTTTTTTTAACTCAAATATTAGGTATAATTCTATATAAATGAGGGTTATTGACCATGAATTCCAAAAGGTACTGTAAAACTATAGTAGTAGTAAGGTGGTGTTGGTGAAAACTAAAAAAAAAGTTTTAAAAAAGGGACGGAAATGTCAAATTTGGGGTTAACAAGGGTTAAAGGAAAAATTCTTAGCAAAAAACATTAAAAAAACATTTACTTATATTTATTTCTTATTCAATCTTTTTTTTCAAACCCGAGGTTTCGAGCTGGCTTCAAGCGAGCTTTTCGATGGTGCCCATTCATCAAGGTATCCAGCTACGACGAGTTGGAACTTCGCTCTACGCGGCTGCACCAGACACGCCAGAGCAGCATGTACACGCTGTCCCGAATGGATACCACTGTCGTGGTGGTTTACGACCCTGCCGAGGGTGATGGCGGTGCAGGCGGTGGCTCTGAAAGGAAGCCCTCCATGTCCACTAGGAAGAGAAGCTACATCACGTCTCGACACACTGAGATCGTGGGATGCAACAGTGGCGGTGAGAAGACGCAAAATGGAGGGGCTCCAAGCAATCAATCTGAGGAGTTCTCTTAAAGGTTGTTCTCACAGACTTACACACAGACATATACATGCATGTCAGAAATGTACACACAGGGCACCCAGATAGCTCAGTTGGTAGAGCCGGCGCCCATATATAGAGGGTTAGTCGTCGACGCAGCGGGCCTGGGTTCGACTCTGACCTGCAGCCCTTTGCTGCATGTCATTCCCCCATTTCTTTCCCCTTTCATGTCTTCTGCTGTCCTATCACAATAAAGGACAAAAATGCCCCAAAAAATAATCTAAAAAAAAGAAATGTACACACATGCGTAATACACTGCACATACAAACAGTGCACAGATTTTTGCTTAATTTAGACATAGGATCAATGTATCATAGCGTTATAATAACAAAGCGTTTGTATAACAAAGAAGGCCATATGGATAAAGAGATTATTAAATATTTTGGATGGATAATGGATAATATTGATTTTTTTCAGATACTCCGGAGCATGGATGGATCACCTGATTCTTTAAAATTGGTTATCAGCTGATACCAAGTGTGATCCAAAATTATATTTATTATATGCTTGCCTATTTTTTCCTACATAATACAACTGACAGTAATAGGCAATAGTAAACCTACATAAAAATAAGTAAAGCAATTTAAATATGTATGCACAGCAGAATAGCTCTGCTTTAAAGGTCCAGACAAAGAAAAAGGATATTGAAAAGAGCATCTGGCTACCATAGCTGTAACACGTACTTTAAACCGCGTGGCGTGAGAGAGTTGATTGCGATATATGATCTCAATGCTAGATGGGAGAAATTCCCACACCTTTAGAAAATGCATCAGGTTTTTTTCAGTATATTACCATAATATTTTGTGTATCATCTTGTATTGTTTTGTATATTATCTGTGGAGAGGAAGGTCAGGCCTGTTTCACAAATTGATTTGTTAGCATTATTTACACACAGATTCCAAAAGATGGCACCATCACAGTTCACAAAGGATTGTTTGCAATTTTCAGATGAATTTGTGAGTCCTCCGGGGCTCTTCCATCCTCGGGTCGCAAATATGGTGTTTGTTTGGATTAGTGAGATGTCTTAAAAATCAACAGGAGAGGAAATAATCTCATGTTGCAAATTGCTGCTTGGTGAAACAGGCTTCTGCTTTGCCAGGATGCTTTCCACACAATCTCTAATTGCTTCCAGCATAAACAAACTACTGAAGTTTAGGGTTTGTGCTCAAACAACAGCATAACTGTGGAGTCATGGGTAACACTTGCAAGTTAGCCCAGAAAAAAGCATGAATTGATCACTAGCAACTGGGGCTTTGTTAAGGGGCCCTTTACATGTCATGCTCGGGAACAGCCATAACAACAAAGAAGGTGAACAATGCTTAACTTGAACAGTACGATCATCTAAATTCAAAAAGCTTTGCCATTGAGTGCTATGTTGAAGTTTTCTCCTTATCCCATTAGTGTCTCTCTGAATTACTGAAAGACTGTATGTAGCTGTTTCCTTTAAGTGCATTCAGAACATTCCACTCTAATTAAGATTAGCATTGAAACACAGTCAGGGCAATGCTGTTTTGGTAAGATTTGGTTCCCCAGGGGCGTGGAAGACCATTTTACAATGAAGATAATCTGAAAATACGCAATGGTGATTGTAATCATGTAAGTATGTCATATATTTCATTTCCAGCTATAGGTAACTGTGAACTTTATGTGATGCAGAGGATGCAATTTCCGCCAGAAGCCATGACTGAGCAGCTGCTGAAAGTCTCCAATGGAATAGCTGTTGATTGAACTCCATTTGGCTTTATATGTGGCTTTGAGTTTGTCTCTAAAAGTACCGTGATTGAGTTTGGCTTTCAGTTATGTAAGAGTTGTAAGAATCGTGTTTCCTGTAACTGACAACAAGCCAGAGGCAAAATTCAGTACATTTGCAGCAGGCCAAATAAACAGGGTGCTGGAGAATGTGCAGATTGAAATAGAACTAAAGAACAAAGGAAAAAATAAAAGAAGCAGTACTGTGAAGTGCAACAGTTGTTTTACTGTTCTATAATGTTCTTTTAAATGCCTTCATACAATGTGTAATGAGACAGCAGGATAGCATTTGCCTTTTTGCTTTTGTTGGTTTCAGCATGCATCTAGTGTTGCATCTATATTTAGCTCCCTGCTTGTGTGCACATAAAGTTACACTAGCCTGTGCAATGTTGGGTTTACAATAAGATAAGTTGAACCATACAATGACAGGATTATATAAATCATAGGACTAGTGTATCCCCTCTGACAACACATGAACATGACTTAGTGCTGGAAAATAAGTGTAATAATAGATTTGTTTAACTTATTTTATCAGTAGTGTTGTTTTTTTTCACCAAATAGACCTTCTTTAAAGAAAAAAGTATCCTGTATAAAGTGTGATGTATTTTGTATAAAACTGAATTTGGAGATATATATATATATATATATATATATATATATATATATATATATATATATATATATATGTGTGTATATATATAAGAAATATATAAGAAAGTTTAAATCTCCTAGATTGTCCAGAAATTGCAACCATAGTAGCACATTTTAAATGTCCTTAATTATTCTTACCAACAGTTCTGAATGTTAGAAGACTTCATGAAAGTATTTACTCAAGAATGTGAAGAAAATAGAAGTTGTGCATTTCAGTGTCAAGCTGTTGTCAAATCAGTATATTGAAGTTGGTTAAATATTTGTATGTAGTAATCTATTTTCATGTTTCTCTGTATAAACGTTTGTGTTTTCTATGAATGTACAGTACAATGTGTGCCTCTATCTCTGTCAAGTGGTGAACATATTATTTGTTGTACTTTTAAAGGATAATTTGTTCATTTCAACCTGAGCCTCATAGCTTTCATTTTTGACCATCACATAATTCCGATGTCATCACTTGTGCTACTTTCACTGCTCTTATTCAGAAACAGGACTCAGGTTGAAGTAAACTATTGTATTATCCTTTATAATAAAAATTATGATATTAGTATTGCTAAGTATTTTTGGTAATTTGAGTATAGGAATTGTAGGATCTCTTTGCTACAATTCTATATCATATTTCTTATAGCCCTCCAAAAGGGTTTTGATTGCTCTGCATTGGTTGGTGCTGATGTATTTACTTAATGTAAAGTAGCTTCAGTGCAACAGCCCTTTTTACAATATGATAAGTGTTTACAGGAGACATGACATGCTTATGAGGAAATGTAGCTGTGACTTGTTGCAAACACAAAAATCAAACAGCTGAGCGATAATGTTTTGTTTTATGTTCATTGTCAGAAACAATGCATGCTATTGTAATAATCCGATACTTGTAAAATATCTCAATTTTTTTTTTATTTCACACCATACAGCATAATATATTTGACCCTATGGAAGCAAACTGCATTCATGAAAAAGGTTTTTTTGCAATTACCTCTACCACATCTCATAACTATTTGTACGTCGAAACATGTTGATTTTGTAATTTTAAAACACTTATTTTCTTATTTACCTCCATATTTACCTATTCCCGGCTTGTTAAACATTTTACATATGCTGTTGCTAATATCTATAAACAGGAAGCTCTTGCATCTTAGCCATGAGTGTTTGGGTATGAGCAGAAAAGACCGAGAATTTAAGGGAAAAGAAACTGATTAATTGCCACTACTGCCTTTGAGATTAAAAGTACACCAACTGTGTTTTATATGTATAATTGTAAACATTAATCTGCTCAGACAGGAATTTTGTCATTCTGTTATGTTCATTCCCTTCAACCACAGAACGACAACAGAACGTTTGTTCATTTTGTGGTTCAGAAGCTGCTATCAGACCATTAATATGCAGTTCAATGACCACTTATCACCAAAATTGAGATCAACGCAAATGTTGCGGATTACAGTTACAGTTGAACAGTTGATCTTTAATAAAGTGTCAATGTGTGTTGTTGTCTCTGTCTTGCTATACAAAAATAGATCAATAAACTATTCATACTGTAACACAGAGTATGAACATTGGGCGAGGCAGCCTAGTAGCCGATTTTAGGTAACCATCTGTTCCGTTAGTTACACTAAACAAAAATAGCTTTTTTGACCTCCACTCCAATCCACAGTTTATGGCTATATAGATAACTAGATAAACAACTCTGTTATTAGGAGCATTTAAATAGCTTATAACTTTACATGGAAGAGCAGCAGGAAAATGGTGAATTTTGCTAGTTTTAACATCTATGATCTGAAATGTTCCTTAAAACTTAATTACATTTTACAGCGTTATGTTTTTGTAAGTGAAAAAGAGGTGATGTTCAGACCCCATGCTTTTCAGATTCTACTAGCTAAACTAATCACAGATTCAGAGCTGAAATAATAATTTCTCGGGCACATAAAGCCTAAGGTTGAATTATTCACCGTGGTTGTATTAAACTATTATTTCACTCTACTAAATAAGGCAATAGGCATGCAGCTGCTTGTCTCTGCTGCTCAACACTGCTTTATAGTGCAATCTGGTCTGTGGAAATGCGGGTATGTTTTTCACAGTTTTATCAAATTAATAATTATATAAATGTGTGTATAAGAACAAAAATATATAAATACTGTTTATAGATGGTTTACAAAGTATTTATTAACTATTTAACAAGGTCAACAATAGTCATCTGTTGGCAACTTTATAATAACCGTGGTTATTACAAAGTGTTACCCCAGAGCTTTGTGATATAGACACGTCTGTCTTTGAAGAAATACATTTATAGGAGACTTTATTCAGATCAGTTGAATTCATGTGTTGAGGCCCAGTAATTACTCAATCTGCTGGATGCTGAGTAGAAAACGTCAAGCTCATGTTTTGACACCATGTCCTGTTTCTACAGAAGTGCTGCTATACTGCTAAGAACAAGCATGGATCTGCACCACTAACTAAGGTCAGTCCACACTGCATATGTCTAAGGAGTTGCAGGTTGGTCATTTTAGAACAACCTCTAACCCACAGCACTGGAGAAGTAAAGTATTAAAAGCTGGCAATTGCATTAGCACTGCTGCTGTACAAAAATACACACTTTTCAGTTAATGCTTCTGCCTCCAAAAGAAAAGAGCAATGAACAGTCAAAGTGTTTTTGCTTCTCTCTCCGTTTCTGCCTACAGTAAAACTGTAACAATGGAAGTATGGAAACTACAATTGTAGGTGTTCTATACTCACAGCAACATCAACAATTTACATACAGTATCTCGATATCTGCCCTTGTTAAGGAATTCATTGCAATCAATTTTTTTAAGCATTCACCAACACTAAGGGGTCTCGTCAAAGCCTCTGAATCTGAGGAGACAAAATGTGCTGCAACAACTTGTGATATCAAAGGTGTCTGTTCTGTCAGAAAACCTCTAGCTTACTTTTTTCTCAGATTGAGAAGGATTTATCATGCTGCTACAGTATATAGGATATCCATACTAGTTTAAAAACAATATTTTTATAATTTGCAAATCATGTAAAATACTTGTTCAATAACAAATTGAATTTAGTGTGAATATCGCAGAGGTTGATTTTCTTTTTGTTTATGAATGAGTTATTTCAGGTTTTGTAGTACTTATACCAATATGTATTTTTGTAATGGTACAGTATAGGATGTCTTATTATTGAGCTTCATCTTAAACCACTACGTGTCATTTAAGAAACTAGTGCAGTGCCCATTTAAAACGTGCCTGCTGGAACAGCTGATTGCTTGGCCCTCAGATACTAACATGCTGTGTTACTATCAATCTTTTGATCTCTTGTTGTATTCATTCTCTTTCCCTCTCAGCCTTTGTCATCTGCTTCAGCTTCAGTTGGTGGTTTCTTACATTTCCTAGGATCCCTCCTACAACCTCCAGTAATTAAGCCATGATTTTTTGATAACAAGAAAGAAAAAAAAACAATCAAACAGGAATGATATCACCAATAACAGATTGGCAGCTTTCTCAAGAAGGCTCATCCAAACAACAAAAGCATTGATTCCCAAAGTTACATTGCTGATGCTTAAAATGTTTGAGTTTGTTACAATGCAATATTTCTGGTCTCAAGAGCTCGCACTCAACATTGCATTTCCTCGGGTCCTCAGCAATTCACCTGTCAAGAGTGAAGTTGATTGGATGATGGTCCATATCCTCAACGTTCCACTTCTTCCACTTATATTGCTCTGGAAATTCAGCCGTATTTCACTCATTTAGGTCGGATATCTGTTGCCTTGGACTTCCTTTATGTTGGCAGTTGGTCAATTTATGAGGACTATGGTTAACTGCTTCTCAGATCTCTGCAGGGTAAATCCAGACAGCTAGCTAGACTATCTGTCCAATTTGAGTTTTCTGTTGCACGACTAAAACAAATTTTGAACGTACTCATGTTCCACCAAACAAGTTCCTTCCCGAGGCGATTTTGCAGTGGCACCACAGCCTTTCCCGGTGGCTAGCACCAACCAAGACTATTGTGATGGTGATTGGTTTAAAGAAATGCCAATAAACCAAAGCATTTTTTTCTGTCATCCCGGAATGCTGTGTGGACAAAGCAAGACTAATTGGATGAAAGTCAGAGGACAGAAAAACTACTTCAATTCAATTAGAAGTGAGAAGTTAACTGGATGCCTGTGTGAGTGTATGCAGGCATTATTATTATTATTATTATTATTATTATTATTATTATTATTATTATTATTATTATTATTATTATTATTATTATTAATAATAATACATTTAATTAATTTAATTAATAATAAAAATAATTGATATAGCACCTTTTATAGACAGAGTCACAAAGTGCTTCACACAATACACAAACAAAAAATACAGTACAATCCAAAACAGAAAATTAATGAGCAAAAACAAATGAAATACCAAAAAGATTAAAAGACTAAAAACCCAATTACAAACATGAGACAAAAAAGAGTTGAAACAAGTGTGTCTTCAGCTGCTTTTTTAAAAGCGTTAACCAAGACTGCAGAACGTAGGTTAATAGAAAGGCCGTTCCACAGAGTCGGAGCTACTGCTTCAAAGGAACGGTCACCTTTAGTTTTCAAATGATAAGACCAAACTGTCCACTGGCGAACAGTTTTATCGAGTGAATCTGACATTTTCCCTCCTCACTCATACACTGTGGTCTGAAATCTGACATGTAGTTGGTTTATGCAAGGAAATTTCACCAGTCTGATCTTACACCCAAGCACTAATCATCATAGAAACAGCTATCACAAAAATCCATCTCTTTTTGTTTTCTTCATTTAATTCCTATGTTTTGTCAATTTAAAGCCAGGGTTCACTCCACATTAATATGCAGTGCAAATTAATTTGTACGTGAAATATACCTCTTCAAACTTCTAACATAATGTACACTAAAATTATACTTTCAGTATGGCCTAAATACATAAAACAGAATCACCATATTATAAAACCATTGGAAATTAATATCACACCTTTCTTAGTGACACTGACAGGTCCTTTTTTTCTAAATACATTTTAATTTTTTTATGTAATAGATCTCCATAAACACAAGGCACCATGAGTAAACATTAACATATCCCTTTGTTACACTGAGTGTGTCATCAGACATGTTTATAGGACAGTGTCAAGTTTAATTTTACCTAAAACATCTTGGATTTTGAAAAGATACAAACTCTGTCATCACTGGATGAAAATCAAGGTTGAGGCTATTAAAGGCCCTCGTACTTACCTTGATGGGAAACACCTGGGGTTGAGGCCGTTGGAAGACATTTTGACATTAGTGATGGCAAATTTAAGTTGACAGATCTATGATGAAATTGTTTTATCGATCTTTAATTGAGTCAGTCTTCACTTCTTCATGTATTTGCTGGTAAGCATCTCTCAACTTTAAACAGAAAAACCCATTAAGGCAGCTGAAAAATGACTGGCACTCAGATGAATAATCTACCTGATCCATTATATTTGACAGCACCCACACCTTGCACTCAGACTTTAAGTTCCTGCCCTCTGGTTCCTGCCGAAGACAAACATTAGCCAAAACTAACAGGTGTACAGTCTCTTTCATTTCCTCTGCCATTCACTGGCCAACTCTGTTAAATACAGGTAGCAACAGCACCCCATCTCCAACCATGCCTGGTTATTCTTTCTTTCTTTCTTTCTTTCTTTCTTTCTTTCTTTCTTTCTTTCTTTCTTTCTTTCTTTCTTTCTTTCTTTCTTTCTTTCTTTCTTTCTTTCTTTCTTTCGTTTGAGTGATGTTGCGAGCGGGTAGGTCTAGCATTGTTTGCCTGCAACCAGCAAACAGGTTTTCTTGATAAATGTGTGTGTATATTCTGGTGTGGTTTGGCCTGAGATGTTTACAATTTCAGGTCTGTCCATGTAAAACCGAACTGAGAGGTTAAGGCAATATAGTGACAGATGTGACCTTTCTCAGCAGCATAACATACATTTTGACTTGTCCAACACCAGTGTAATAAATAACAAAAATATTGGCATTCCATTTAGGTATTCCAGTTCCCGGGCCATAGTAATGCACCTAATATGAATAAAGCCATCACTAATGTTATAAGTTACAACTGTGCTTTCCCTGCTACAATGTCTGCTGCAAGAAAGGCTATCAACAGGGGAATTTTAAGTGTGTATATATTTGACAAAAAGAGCAAGAACATTTTTTCATAATAATCATCCTCAGTGAAATGTTCTGAGCAAACACGATGGTTGTTGAAGGTGGCTAAAGGTGTATTTGAATCCATATCCAGAGCAAGTAGCCATAGATTCAGCCAGTCAGCATTTTTGGTTGGAATTCTATGAAACATCATGGTATTACCTGGTCTCCCCTGTTTATTGTCACAGCTTTACTATACAGTGAACACCTATAATTGAAAACTATGCTTTTAGTATCTAGTAATTGTTGACTCTATTACTCTAACTCTGTGCAAACTCCAGGCGAACTCTCTGCTCCATGACCGGGCATATCAGGTGCGGCAAGCAAATCACTCCGCCTAAGTAGCAGAAGTACCAGTGCTTTGCCTTTCTGAGAACATAATTTCCAGTTAGTATGCGGTTAGAATATGTCTGTGTCTCATTTGACCTTGTTATTTGTACACCCTGTGACTATACAAATCACAACATGTAAATAGGAACATGTTGGCGTTATTTTGTCACTTATTCGGAGCAGTAGCTAGTTGGAACCAGTTACCAGCAGGATCTGTGCTAGGCTAAGATAATACTGGGGGCGTAAGACAGAGTTACAGCACGCATGGAGATGAGAAGTGTATGTATCGACTTATCTAACGGGGTAACGGTGAATAAGCTAAAGTCCCAATAAGTTGGCATGTTCCTTGAAGCAGCTGTTAATAAGTTATAGCCCTGTGAAGAATGTTTAAGCTCAGCGGCATCCTCATGAGGATCCCTGTAAACACTTTCTTTGAGTGTAGGAATGGTAAATAAAGACTTCAGTGTGAGTTAAGTCTTACATGACATAATAGGAGGAGTGTCAAACTGTGATTTTTCAAAGTTGAAGGTACTTCGGGAGCTACAGTATATTTTACCTAGGAAACTAAATGGGGCAGAGATTCTACACTTAACAAGAAATAAATTAGGGATGTAGTGAACAAAAAACAAAACAACTCCTTACTTGGACTGAATAAATGTTAATAAATGTATGAAACAAGGTGTATACAAAAGTTGACTCTTAAAAACATATTTACACTCTCCAGATGTAAGGTCCTACTTTTAATTACAAAACTGTTGTGCAATGTTGTAATTATTTAAAAAGTAAGTTATATTACAACAAATCTAGTAAAAAATAACAGACAGAGAGGGTTTGTAGCTGGCTTGGTAAAAACAGTTGAAACTGTTAAAATTAATCCTGTACTTAATTGTCGGTGGATTTTTCACTGCCAGTGCCATGCAGTGCAAGCTACAGTATTCATCATTCATTGGCCAACGTTAATTATCTGCCTTGGCAACCCTGTGTGTTCTTGAACAACATTTAACAGTTGATAATCTAATCGCCAGTTTATTCTAGTAAATGTGTGAGCAGAGGCTTGACAGAAACACTTTTAACCAATATATGTTAAATCAATGAATGATAAGAGATATTTACAGCAAAGTTCTCAACACATACAAATACAATCTGTCTACAAATCTGCTAAACACAAGCTAAATCCACATTTCCGAACTTTGCCACATTTACAGACTTCCTGACTTTAAGCGGTGGTAGGCAGTATATTTTTTTGTGTCAATGGGCAATAATTCCATAATAACCTTTCAACACATTGTTACTCAAGTGGTATGAGAGACAACCAGGCCTCTGCTCTGCACCTTCTCTTGGCTCAGTTGTCAAGCTTTAGAAAATGTATCCATGACAGGAGACTTTGGCCAATCACAGAACCTTTTAGAGAGAGAGAGAGCATTCCTATTGGCCATTCAACACATGCAGACAGAGATGGGAGGCATGGAGCTGCAGGAAGATGTAAATGGACTGTATTTATACAGTGCTTGTCTAGTCTTAACAACCATTCAAAGCGCTTTTACATTGTATTGGAACCATTCACCACTCACACACTGGTGGCCGAGGCTGCCATACAAGGTGCTCATCAGATAAACATTTATACACAAGCAAACACAGATGGCACAGCCATCGGAGCAAATTCTTGGTTTAGTGTCTTGCCTAAGGGCAATTCAACATAGTACTGCAGAGCCAGGAATCAAACCACCTACCTTCCGATTGGTAGACAATAGCTCAACCAGTTAAGCCACATCCACCCCTCGCGCTCTACTTGAAATTGCCGTTGCAGCTTTAATGGGTGTGTTGTTGCAAGTTTTACTAGTGCCAGGGGCCTCTTGGAAAAGATTAGCCATAGTTTATAGCAAAATAGACATATTATTAAAGTTTCAGTTATATATACTCTGGGGTATATTGGATGAGAATTGTTTGTTTTTTTTGACATGGGGGTTCTTTTTGAAAACATGCCCAAAAACAAGAGAGTCTAATCTATTACAGATACTACCTGTTTATATGTATGTAATTTCTTATAGCAGTCCATGAAAGATAAGTAAAATTGTAGGATTTTGCAGGTGGGACAGTGGTGGTAAATACTGTATTTATCTGAAAAATGTTTTGTTCTCAAGGGAAATTGTTGGGTCTCTATAAATTATATAGAGTGGCCTAGAGCTACTCTATCTGTAAAGTGTCCTGAGATAACTTCTGTTATGATTTGACACCATGAAACAAACTGAATCATTTAAATGTGGTCTGTCTTCCATGTGTGATGCGCCCTGACACAGTCTGACACATATATCAAAACTATGGCATGTTTATTTCAGGATGGCACTTGCTTGTCAATCTATCTCGGAAGCAGCAATTATGATGAATTGTTGTGTCATTCTTGGCAGAGACAAAGCTGGTCTGGTCAGTCAGAAACCACATTGAAATTGGGCTCTTGGGTAGCTCACCTGGTTTGAGCAGGGGCCTATATGCAGAGGCTCAGTTCTTGAAGCAGTTGCTCAGTGTTCGCCATCTGCTGCATGTCTTCCCCCTTTCTCTCCCCCTTTCCTGTCTACAGCTGTACCATCTATTACATGTTAAAATGCCTAAATTGTTTTCAAAAAACGTTGAAATTCAAAGAACAGAGAAGAGCACATAAGTCATGTTATTAAGGTTTATTTGAAAAATAATGAATTACTTCATTATTTGTGTTTCATTTTTGTCAAGGCAGCTTTATTTGTATAGCATTTTTCAGCAACAGGGCAAATCAAAGTGATTTACATAAAACGATCAAGGGAATTAAAACAAAAATTAAAAACAGATAAAATACGAGAATAAAACTTACAGTATAAGAAATTCAAAGAACAGAGAAGAGCACATAAGTCATGTTATTAAGGTTTATTTTGAAAAATAATGAATTACTCCATTATTTGTGTTTCATTTTTGTCAAGGCAAGGCAGCTTTATTTGTATAGTATTTTTCAGCAACAGGGCCAATCAAAGTGCATTACATAAAACGATCAAGAGAATTAAAACAAAAATTAAAAACAGATAAAATACGAGAAAAGAACTTACAGTATAAGAAATTAAATATTAAAGGACAGTTAAAAAGAATTTAAAATATAAAAGCAGATAAAATATGACATTTTAGGCTGCTAGTGTGGGACAATGTGTAAGACATTGCTCTATACATGTAATCCACCCGCAATCCTTGCCCTTTCCAGAACGGGCCGGTACCACCAGTCTTACTTTATAATTTTCTTTGTATGCTTATATAGATTGTCATACAGTTTCAACATTGCAACTTCAGTATAAGAAATTTTTTTACAAGGAAAACATGTGACTGGGCCATCAGCAACACTAGCCTGAACCATAAAGACAGACCGTACCTGCAGCAGAGGATGTTGGAGATAGGAGCCAACAAAGCACACTGCAGATTGTGTTGGGTGCTGGTGTTGACGGCAGCACGGGTGCAGCAAAGTGCTGTGTTTAACAATGGGTGGTTTGACTTACTCCGATGCATGAAAAAACAAACACATCTCAATTTAATACGATATGTGTTGCTTGCTTTATAATTTAGCTTAGTTTAGGTAACTTATTACACTTAAATGCTGTGGGGGATAACAAGTTTAAAAAGGTTGACCATATGTTTATTTTATGGCATCTGCAGGTACCAGTAATTTTACTTTATACCCTGTTTTCTTCCCCCCACAGTCCCACTTCCCAAAGGCCCTGCATCTCCAAATGTAGCTGAGCGTAAATTCTGTCAGGGAGACTTCAATAACTTTATCACTTATATCCTAAACTGATCAGCTATTTTGAGGCACTACTTTCAATTATAATAATAGTAATAATGAACCAATCAGTATTGGCCATGTGTTCACAACCAATCACAGCGGGACATCAATGCTCTAAATCTGTTCTCTTCTCTGCAGCTGTCACTTGCCATTTCAGAAAGAGTGCGGCCCTCCTCCTTCCCTTCTTCCAGTCATCTAAGCTCAAGGCACCCTGGGTCTTCTTCCGGCTGTTAGATCCATTAGTTCCTTCGTTCCCGTCTTCATGCTCCTTCACCTCACCACTGGTGTCTAGACTCCATCGGGGGATATGTCTGGGTTTCCCTAACCCTTGAAGACATATTTTGTACGATGGAGTATAATCTCCAAAGACTTTGTACATTACATATTGTTGTACATTTCATATTGTTCACATGTCGCTTACTAATAAAGTTTTGCACATCTGCAACAAAGTCTCTCCTGATTGAATATGCTTTATCGCCATTCTCCACTTGTCCACTCATCCTGGCCACCACATCCTTCTTCTTCTTATTTTGCACGGACGGCTGGCTGATCGTAGCGTGCTTATTGAAGGGCGGGTCTTACCTAGAACTGCAGTGGGTTCCATGTTAACGCTGTCCTGCCTGTAGGCTTATGTATCTTTACTTCTTCAATTAATCACTGAACTGCTCCTGCCTGGGCTACTGTATCTGCATTTGGATCCTAATAATGTTGACAACTCTGTACTGTAGCTGCTTCAATTGGGGTTTCCTTATTGAACTACTTTCCAGCCCTGACTCACTTACGTCCTGATTTTTACTGACTTTTACATTGATAAGCATAAAACCATGACATGATGTGCTTAGGGGTTAAACTGATAGATGCAGACAGCTCTGTTCACCAGCTGTCAAAGCAAAGTGCTCGTCTGAAAAGGATGTGAGACAGTCACCTAGATTGTTTATGTACGAGACTCACACCATTCATGGTCTTTTTAAATCGCAAGTACAGTGGCTGACGGGCAACCGCCCTGAAACTTGAGAAAAAACAACTTCAGTAATTTGACAAGAAAACAACTTCATTTAATTGATAGCACATGCGCAGCATTCAGCAAACGTGCTGCAAATACACACAACACAAGCAAATAAATAAGCAGCTGCAAGTACAGAAACAATGCAAAAAGAAAAGCACACAATCCCCGATAAAAAGAAGTGATGCAAAAAACAACAGCAGACCAACTCCCAAAGCAAATACAACAAAAAAACGCTGCATCCAGATTACACAACAGACGTTCTCCAGGCCTCTAAGGGGAGCACTAAGTGGATCAGCTTGATTTTTGACCCCCTCAGCACATTTACTAAATGTTGCGCATGTGTCATCAAATTACTGAAGTTGTTTTCTTAATTTGCTTGTGTTTTGTCTATTTGCATGTGTTTTTTAAGTTGCAGGGCGTTTGCCCCTGTCGGCAAAAGCAAGAACACACAACCCACTTCTTATTTTTTTAAACATCAAAATTATACAGAGTGTTATTTCTTCTTCAATCAAACCATTTTGGGCCAAGTGTAAGTAATACTGCTGAGAGAGAGCATGTCAAATTAACTCTACAGCAGAGGATTTTTTTTTTCACAAAATAAGACAAATTAACTACAATTTGCAGAAAACAGCTGTTATTGTAGCATGTGAAATCAATGGTTTAATTTCTCACTTGGAAAGACAATGACAATTATTATTATTATTATGTAAATTTAGATTCAAGAATCACAAATCTCGTGTTTTGAAAATTGGAACCTTTTCAAAATGCTGCAATAAAATTGATTGATCTAAAAGCCATATTTGTTGTCACATAGCAGTTTAACAAATTATGGTGACATCCACTGCATTCCTTTTCTTGCTGAAACATGACAATAAAGATGAAGGTCTGTTTTAAAGTGTAAATGGTGCAGAGAAAATATGATGTGTAAAGAACGTAAGTGCTGTTTCATTGTCTTACCTCATAGACCTTCCTCAAACATTATTTTCAAATTTCTTATTTCAAACTCATCCCCAGCATGACTTGCCTGTGCATGCCACATGTGACATTTTGCAACAATTCATCCATTTTCATGCCTGACATATTAACTCACAGCATGGTGCTCTTTACATTAAATCAACTTGATTAATTTGCACAAAGATGTGTTATATAAGCATGTTAGTCTGAGTGCCACGTTTGATGAAGCTATTAAAGTTTTCACTGCTTTATTTTTTCATAAATTCATTAACTGTTACATGAAGATGGTACATCATTTCACCCAACATTGTGTTCATGGCATTTAACAGCTCCGCAATCAAAAGGAGTTCAACCGTGAACGCTGTATTGCAGCAACTTCTTTGTGTGGCGCCCTAGTCTGGCTTTGCCAGACCCTCCTCCAAAGTGTTCTGAAGGAGGGTCTGGCTAGTCCACACAGCATTCAGGGATGGGAGGAAAACGTGTTCTGGTTTATGGCAATTCTTTAAACCAATCTGAATAGTCATGGGCGGTGCTAAACTCCACACAGAGCCGCTGCAAAATAGTCGTGCGAGCGAAAACTCAGATTGGACAGATAGTCTAACTAGCTGTCTCAATTTACCATGCAGAGATCTGAGGAGCAGTTAACCATAGTCCTCATAATCCACTGAATTTAAAATCCCTACACAAAGAAATCGGAAGAAAATACATGACATGGAATTTCCTGCAGCACTGAAGCAAAGGAAGTGGAACACGAAGGATATAGACTAGTGGTGCTTAAACCCTAACCCTTCTTTGTGTGGCATGCTTGTGATGATTTTGCAATGCTGAAAATGTAATACACCTGGACCTTAGCCATATAGGGACAATTAAAAATACACTATATGAACATGATCTCTGCATGGCTACTGCTGCTCATATAATCCCTCTTTTCTTTCTCTTTTTGGTCTCTGTTGAGAAGAACTGGGTTAATTTTTGCTTAATTGTTATGTAATCTCAACATTATGTGATGGCAATTTAACATTTTCTTCACACGTGTGAACAAACACCCAACTCATCTTTGCATTAAAATCACGATGACAGTCTAATTTGATTCTGTAACACCTCCAACACAGTGCTCACTAACAAGTATGATCTGAATGCCATCAGATCAATGTATAGGTCACCACAGCCACAGTAATAATTGCAACAGCTGTCTCCCTCCTTATATTTCCAACATTTATTCATACCATCTCCATGGATGAAATCAAGTTCCAGCAATACACTTTGCATCTATGTAAATTTGTTTAAAATGCATTAGTGATGTGGCCTGCGCAAGACCACATCGCACTCCTCCTTTATTACCTGCCATTATCCAGTACCATGTTTAAATGAAGCCAGAACAGACATTTACATAATTGAATCCTACAGAGTTATGAAGTGAAAAGAGCTTGTTCGGGCTCCCCTCGTGCTTTGCAGTAAATGTTTGATTAATTCATAGTCAGTTTTAGGTGACTCAATGTTGCACCACCCCCACGGCTCGGATAAAACTTTCCTGATATAATTATCAGTTTAAAAGATGAACAACTGCAATAGAAAATATCAGGTTATTTAATAACAAAGTTGAAGATTAGTAGTCAACTTTAAATGTGTTTCCATCCTCCTGTTATATGTGCATTTTCAATTGTTGGATTTAAAAGCCTGTGTCGAAATGTTGGCAATTTAATTTTAACTTGTTGTTGGCCTCGTCATCTGCAATGGTTTAATGGCACCCAACTTTAGAAAAAGCACCATCAGCGGATTATCTGGATGCAGCCTACTCCTAATGTTCCCATAATTGTAGTGGATGGAAGTGGGCATCATTTGCAATTTTGCATTTGCAGTTTTACTAAATTTGGATGGAAACTTGAAAGACTTGTGAGAAACAACAAATCATTGAGTCATTGTGTAATTTGCATTTATTAATAAGGTCAAGATTATGCTGTTAAATAAAAACTAATAATATAATCGGCTGCTCAAATAGACTCTGGATCCATTTTGAATGACTTATTACCCAGAACTTTAAACTCAAAGCATTTGGTGCTAGTTTCTTTGAAAGGCTCTTATGTGAGAGATCCAACTGTGTTAACACAGGAAAATGGATCTTATTACAACATTGGGCGATTCCCCTGCTTCTCCTGACCCCTGTCAAGCTGCTATGAAAACGAGTTGGCTATGACAGAGCATGTTTAACTATGTTGTTATTTATGTCTCATAGGCCCTCTTCTCCAAAACAGAGTGCAACTGAGCTCAGCTGTTGTTACCCTGCAGTCGTTTGTCATGTCAGTTCTTGAAGTCATCATCCATCTCACACAGACACAATTCCACTTTAAAGATCCCTCAGTTTTACTTGCACACAGTTTCCATACAGCAGTGTGTACTGTTAGATAACACTTTATGGGGTTTTGTGAATTAAAGGTACAATTCCTGATTGTTCATATAAACCAAAGTAGGGTTAAAACCAGACCAGAGTAACACAAACAACAGTTACATTTAATAATTTTCTAATGCTATAAAAGGCATGTGCAAATTAATAATACTTTCCAGGTTTAGAAGTTGTTGAACTTGTCTTAAAAAACATTTTAAATGAGTTGCTGTTATTTGGTTGGTTTAATGTGGCAATTAATTTACTGATACCATCTAAATTGTTTAGCATCTAAAATGAAATTATTTTGGAAACAATGAGAGAACAGTTCACTCTCTGTGGCTGAGCTGATGCCTTGAAATTAAAACTTGCAGCAGATTTTAGATGTAGCACAATTTCCCTTTTTCCATTTTCCACCTACTGTTGTGTTATTATAGTATTTTGTGTATTTTCACTCTTCCAACTATGTTTTGCAATGCCTTCACAGCAATTTCCCTGTGGATAAATAAGTTGTTGTGTCTGTTTCATTCCAGAGGGCATGGACAAATGTTAGATTTTGTTGTTTAATTTGGAGGACTAAACTCATTACATGCCTTAGTGGAGGTGAGTCAGGGGCAACTATTACAAGAGCATTTATCAGTTCATCAACAGCAAATAAGGTACATGTATTCATATTTTAATTTACAATATTAAACAACTGTTGATGTGAAGTGCCATGAAGAATGTGGAGTTTAGGGCTTGACTCTCCAACACGTTATTGTAGCTTTAATAATATGATATTGTCACAAACCCTTATCTGTGGAAACCTTTTTTTAGCAGAAATCAATAGACAATAGAAATACTTGTGATTTTGAAACTAAAATATTGACTGGTGTTCTTAGTATTTTGTGATTATACTGCATAACGTTTAAATGGGTGTGATAGTCATACACAAACAAAAAAGATATGAAAACAATCACTTTAAACAGAGATATTAAGACATTAAAATATATGTGGTGCCATGTGCTCAGTCAGTCCAACATTATTCAAAATGAAAGAGAATTGTTTTGGTGTTTATCAATATAGTTTAAATGATGGAAAGTCTGCAAGTTCATTAAAAAAAGTCAGCACAAATATTTTGATTGGCTGTACAATAGATAAGATACAGCATATATGTGAACAGCAAAAGCAGCTTCTCTACATCTTTTTCTTATTTCCTCTATGGGTTTTGTGTGTGGTTAGAGTAACCTAATTGATAGAATCTGAGGTCTCAATTGCTTCGCTGTTGTTTTTTTAGTATCGGTTTGAGAAGAGGTTGCGAGCTGGAGGCGAACTTTTCGTGACCTTGTTGACCTTATCAGTCTCTCCCGCCTCTCTTTGTCACATTCATTATTAGCAGGGCTTGTGGTGCAGCTTTTGCTTGGCATAGCAAGTCAGAGAGGAGGTAGACGACGGGGCAGGGCCCAGTGGTGAACTGGAGTGGAAGACAAGGAGGCAATGAGCGGTGGTGAGTTGACAAGACAAAGTGTTCTGCTGACCGATACACATGGAGTGTTTAAAAAGAGTTGGGCTAGTGGTTAATTTGATGACAGCTCTTTCAGTTTCACTGTGTATCCAAACAGTGTTGAAAGAGTAGGAATAGAAGTAAGAATACTGACCCATGACCTGGCAATCAATAAGCTTAGGCTGTGTTGTGTTGTCCTCATGGTGCTGCTGAGACTGCTGCCTTGAATGTGAATGAGAGTGTTTACTCTGGGAGTGGATGGGTGTTGTCAGCCCTGGTGTAGTCCGGCATCATTCGAACAGCAGCTCAAGTGATTTTACGTCATCGCTGAGAAAGGACAACAGCAGTGTACCGCTTTGGAGACGTAGAGGACATAAAAATAACAAGATAATAACCTCTTCTGAAGAGTGTGTCATGTTTTTTTCTGAGCCTCTGTGTCCTCCTTGATTTGACGAGATAAACACTATTAGCAACTACGTGGAGGAAGGGTGGTGGTGGGGTGCAATCACCGAAGGGTTGCATCATATGGATGCTCCGACAGTGTTGTCAATACTTAGAATTCGTCATAGGGGCTACAGAAACTATCGTACGCACTACAGCTTTAATGGATACGGTTGTGATTGGTTTGAAGAAATATAAACAAGCAAGAGCATTATTTCCCCTGTACCAGAATAAATGTAGCCAGACCGTACTGACAGCATTTTTAAAGGGGTTTGTGTGCCCTTACGTCATGTATGAATCTTAATGATAGTATTTTTGTTTGTTTTTGCAGTGGAATTAACTGGTTTGAAGGCAGCAGTTGCCACTATTTGTTCTTCCTTACAGATTAATTCTTCTTTTTTTTCTTCTTTTTTTTAATTGCTGAAGAAATGGTTAAGAATACAGGCATTCTACAAATGCAATGCATTCAAAGCGTCTTGAGGGATTTCTACAAAGTCCCACATGCTCATGAAACTTCTTTGAATTTCAAGATGCGCTGTTTCTGTTTCAAAGATTTTTGGCTGTATAGGTCTTCAGCACTCAGTACCAGGAGCCAGGTAAATGCATTTTAAATGACATTTTGGACAAGTACCATCAAGTAATAGTATATTGCAAACTGTTGTAGTGATTGTTCTAAGATCACCATCACAAGTCTTTTTCTCCTTTCAAAAACTAAGAGAAGCGTGTGCCCATACTTCTGCTTCAGCACACGAGAGAAATGATGTCCACTCTCTGCTTTCCATTATCTACATTCATCACTTGACCTTGGTACCTACTTTGACAGGAGGTCTGATTGCAAGTAACTCTTTGCCTGTGACATATTTTTTTTGGTCTCAGACGCCTCTCTTTGCCATAGTTCAAAGAATCCAATGGCAGAATAACCAGCTGATGTGTTTTCAAAGGCAACCGCCATGCTGGTAAAGAGCAAAGTCTGGAAATGCTGTAGTGTAACAAGTATTGAGGGGCCTTTGACATGTTTCAGACATTGCTCAATGTTTGAAGTGTTTTCTCTCATCCACTGTTGACATGTAGACAATAATTGTCACTGTTGATATGAAAACCAAATCTATCTTTGTCATTGAACTGCCCAGTGCTACTTAACATTGAGTGGATGAGTTGGATGGTTGACACATTACAGCATGCACTCAAGATGTGTTCTACATTGTTTCTATCTGTCTAATTCATGCCATTTTCTTCCACTGTTTTAAGTTTTTACCACAAAGGTTAGAGGTTAAAAAAAAAAGGGGGAGCTTGTGACACCGTACACCGGCTGTCTATTTGCAGTGCTTTGGGGATGTGTTGTTTTGCCTTTTACTCACCACCGTTCAATGCAGGGTTAGGTTGCATGGGTTAGGGTTAGGGTTGGGTTAAAATGCCCTGGATGGGTGCTGCGAGGGGCACGGGCACAAGGGGACATTACCAAATAAATCATTAAAATAATATATGATATAATAATATATATATATATATATATATATATATATATATATATATATATATATATATATATATATATATATATATATATATATAGAGAGAGAGAGAGAGAGAGAGAGAGAGAGTTCTATGAATAAATTGCCCAGTGCCACAATACAAAATAAATTCTATTTAAATATATCAAAATCATTATTTGACGGAAAATTAATTTAAAATAAAATTTAAAAGTTCTAAAATACTGTTGGAATTACTTACCCCCAAGGTTAAAACGTACACATCCCATTAAAAATTAGTATAAGTGTTTTGTTAAAAAGTGCTTAAAAAGTAAAAAGTGCCACACAATAATAAATAACAATAAATTATTTAAAAATACATCATAGAATAAAACTACACTGTTAGTAACATCCATAAAACCAATGGCATGTGTATCCTTGTGTTAAAACCCGGAGGGAAGTAATTCATGGTGTAAAAATCAATTAATATTAACAATAAATAAAGAAGTCCAATTAAATTATAAAATATAGATACAGGGGAATAAAAGTTATTAAAGACCACCAAGGGTTAGGGTTAGGGGGTTAGGGTTAGAGTTAGAGTGTTAGGGTTAGGGGGTTAGGGTTAGAGTTAGAGTTTTAGGGTTGGGGGTTAGGGTTAGAGTTACAGTGTTAGGGTTAGGGGGTTAGGGTTAGGGTTAGGGTTAGAGTTAGAGTGTTAGGGTTAGGGGGTTAGGGTTAGGGTTAGGGTTAGGGTTAGAGTTAGAGTGTTAGGGTTAGGGGGTTAGGGTTAGGGTTAGAGTTAGAGTGTTAGGGTTAGGGTTAGGGTTAGAGTTAGAGTGTTAGGGTTAGGGGGTTAGGGTTAGAGAGTTAGGGTTAGAGGGTTAGGGTTAGAGGGTTAGGGTTAGAGTTAGAGTGTTAGGGTTAGGGGGTTAGAGTTAGAGTGTTAGGGTTAGAGGGTTAGGTTAGGGTAAAAATGCACCGCCCTGGATAGGCGCTGCGAGGGGCAATTTTGCCATTTCAGATCAGGTAGCAGGCAGACCAAACGTACTGAGTGGCTGATGAATAGGACTGAGCATGTAGCAAACTTAACAAACATGTTTATCAATAGTGAAAACTGAACCAAAGCTAAAAAATAAAAGTAATAAACTATTTTCTAAAACATTAGACATAACACAGTGAGTTGGGGATATCAGCATCTTTCTCAGCTTGTTTATATGTTATTCTGCCCTTTAGTGGTCAATACATTTAATGAACGCAGCTTTAACATACTGTAAAATACTGCATGCACCTGTGTAAACACATGTATACCTACAGTATATGATGGACACTGTTTTGCATGGGTACATTTTACTCACTTTCCATTAGGGTTTTATAAAATAGTTTGTAATAGTAAGACCTATTTTTCATGAAACTGGGGCTAAATTAACTGGGGGTTTCAATTAACTCTTATCTTACTTTTCTGTTTCCCTTTTTTCATCTTATGTTCCAAGAGGGGAGGGAAAGGTTAGTCTGCCATCATCACTATGCATGGATGTTTCCTAATATGGACTACTCTTCCTCCCTGGGTGCTGCCTTTATAGTGTGATTGTCAAGTTCATTAATTAGCTAGTTAGACTTGAAATAATGCAGACTTGCCTTAAGCCTTAGGAAGTGTTGACAGCATTAGGAGAGGAGAATTTCATGCTACTGAGAAGAAGCCAGTCTGTTGATTGTGACAGGAATATTTAATGAAGAAACTGCAATTATTTAATAACATCAAACGGTTTTCATGAGCAGTGCACATTTTACCAAGGACTCAAAACAAAACCTCACTAAAGTTTAATTAATGGAATTTTGTGCAATTTCGAAATGGCTCAAATGTGAATGTCAAAAGTTTTTTGCTAAACTGAATGACAAATATTTTTGGTGTTAGTTAGAGAATACAAAAGCCTGTTTCCACTGCAGCTCTTATTTCTCTGTCAAACATGCAAACCCACATTAGAGGTCTGTGTAGGTGTAGATATGCTATTCATGAGGTTCACACTACATAAAGCTCTTTCTGGCATAGTGGACAAAAAATAAAGCTGATAGGCTTATTTTATTTAAGTTTAAAGGTGAGCTTATTCTGTCAAATCTCTAATATTAGCTAATATTACAAAGGGAATAAAACAGTATTGCCTTAATGAGTAATTCGGGCCTGTTTCAACATAACTTTGTCACTAAGTTAAAAAATCACGTGTTTTCAGAGGGGACTCTCTGCTTTAATGCACAGCAGAAATAATCCTAAAAGTGTTGAAAGAGTATAATTTATAATAGAAAGAACACCCTGCAGCGAAATCTGGATATAACATTTTAATTTAGCTTCATGTGTTTCTTATATCATTCAATTAAATACTAATTGAAAAGATTTTCTTTTACTTTTACTCCAGGTGTGTGGTAGTCTATATTCACGACCTTCCACTCATGGGATTGCTCAGTTTCACCGTATGTCCTTCTTTTCAGCCAGATGTCAGTTAGCTTCCGCTTCCTTTGTGGTGGAATATTAAACTCTGGTGGATTTATGAGGACTATGGTTAACTGCTCCTCAGATCTCTGCAGGGTAATTTCAGACAGCTAGCTAGACTATCTGTCCAATTTGAGTTTTCTGTTGCACGACTAAAACAACTTTTAAACATACACATGTTCCACCAAAACAAGTTCCTTCCTGAGGTTATTTTGTTGCAGCTCCAGGGTTCAATGCAGAGCTTAGCGCCGCCAATGACGATAGTGATGTTTAAAAAATGCCAATAAACCACAGCCCATTTCTCTCCCATCCTGGAATGCTGTGTGGACTAGCCAGACCCTCCTCCGCAGTGCTGTGGAGGAAAGTTTGGCAATGTGAGACTAGGCGTGCAGGGTTTTCAAAGAACTACACAGTTTGTTGCTAACACTTTCCAGTTTATCCCTGTCTCTCCTTTCAGTCACATTCCCACTTCCCCAGGTCCCTCCATTATTATTACACCTTTCAGCCATTGCCATTCCCTACCTGGCCACCAGATGCCCTCAGACCTTTCCACCTGTCCCAGTCACCTGACTCCCACATCCACATGCTCCCAAGTGTCCCATTTTGTGATTACCTTGCCAATATTTATACTGAGCGTGTAATTGGAGAAAACCTGTACCTGCAAATGTATTTTGACCAGGGCTGTGAAAAATAACAAAATAATTTAACATGATAAAACCAGTTAAAGCAAATACCTTTTAACGGCACTATTTATTTTTGATGTGTGGTTGACAAGTGTGTGTTCTGTGACTTGGGCCTCAGGCTTATGTTTGGTAAATTAGGAAGCAATGCAGCAGTAACTGCAGATCTGAAGTCAACATCTCTGTGTTAGTTATGCATTGTACACAATGCATAACTAATTTGGTTTGACCACGGCAACAACATATTTTAAAAAATATTTTTTTATATTACATTCTTTTGAAAAAGTCTCTGCAATTGTTTTTCAACGTATTTACAGCATGAAACATCCCTTAAATCCACAAATTAAAATCTTTATTTTTGTGCAGATTAAACAAAACTTATATAACATGTTAAATAGGGATCTTAGAGGAGCTGGTGAAAAGGGCATTTTCTACAATGGCAAATGTTTCCTTTAACTTTTCAACAAAAACACTTTAGATTTAGTAAATACAAGAAAGGTGTAATTCATTAGTTTATTCCAAACTAACTGCTCACAGGATTCATATAGTCACAGTCGTAGTTCACTGACCTCTGGGCTGACACTGCCTATAATCCTCTTCTCTCAGTTGTCACAGAACTGGAGCAGATATGCATATTTGGTTTGAAGATAGCTTGCCAGATGGCAGTGTGTGGAAAAGATATTAAGGCCTAGAACAACAGACTAGACTAGACAGGTTATTTATCAAATCTTGGGATATTTTGCTGCTTTGGGAAAATGAAATCTTTGAAGCTGGAATCAAACTCAACATTTCTCACATTTCAAATAATCAGGCACTGCTTGAAAGAAGCCTAGTGTTTACAGTGGCTATGTGACATTTGGGTGGCAGTTTTACTGTAATAGAAGAAATAGAAAAAATCAATCTTGACGCAGTGTTGACTCATATTCCTACAATGATAGAATTCAACTCTGGCAGATTGAAAATTGTTGATGGGATTTTCCAGCCAATCTACGGCAATCAACTCTTCTTTACCTCTCTGTCCAGGGCTGCTGCTGAGTCCGTACACTAGACACTGAGCCATCAAGCATGTTGCCTCTTACATAACCTGTTCTCTTTAACCTCATTTAATTCTGAAATGGAAAATCTCATATCTATATAAGGGAAACTGGGTAAAATAGAAGTAAATGCTCAACATAATAATGTGTATGTCTATTTCAGTATGCACAATATAATTTAGAGTTAGTAGTAGTAGTGCTTAGTTTTACATACACAAACAGCATTAATGTATACAAGTCCAGTATTGAAAATTATAATACCATAACATAATTACCAAATAATTACCAAAATCAAAATATTTACCACCTTTTGACACGGTACATATATTTTTGGCATTGAGCTGTGACCTAAACTCAAGCACTATGATACCCAAGCTTTAACATGGTATGTTAAATTGTGTGTTAGCAGAGCACTAGTCGCGCATTGCCAAAACAATTCCACAGCATTGAGTCAGACCTTCAGATGGGGATTTGTCAAATTGCCTGTCACAGTCAAATTACCTGGATACTTAAATTTTAACCCTTGAACCACCTACAGGCAATACTTGTTACAGCTGCTATTGAGTGTTATTTATAGTTTTCAGATAGATTCCTCATAAACTCATACATTTCATGTATGTACAATAAAGCCTTGTGGGGGAAACACTTTCATTTTCTCCTCCAACTCAATCAATAAGTAATTAAAGGTTGGCTACAAATCACTTCTAATGCAGTTTCTTCATTGATTCTTAAAAATAATTCAATTCATTGTAACAAATTAATAGAAACATTGTTAAAGGTTCATTACATTTCTTTTGATGCTTGGGGCTGACTTTTTGAATATATTAAGAAATAAGTCAAATGAATACTGATGATAAAATCAAATCCCTTATAAGCCCATGATATCCAGCATCTCACTCAGTTGAAACACATGCAGGTGTATTGGGTATAGTATTAGGGTAAACTTGAGATTGGGTAACAGAAACTGTAATGTTTTACATCAACATTGGCACTCACTCTGTTTTTCCCTGTTATTGTCCACTGATTTAAGTGTCACTCAGGTGTGTAACAGACTGGCTCACCTATGGCAAGTGGAGAATTGTTCATGCATATTTTATCATTCCACCAACCCCAGTCTTTCAACAGGTCACATATTATAGCCACAATCTGCTAAGTGTTTTTAACCAGAAAATGACAGGAAAGCAGGAGAGATTGTGGCCCATCCCTCCCCATCCCATCAACAAGGCCTATGACCCCATTTACATATTCTGACAGACTCTTAAACCCCCTAGCCAAAGTCACTATTTGTAATATTAACACAGATGCTGGACTATTAGCCCTGACCCTTGTACATATATAAACTGGGAGCTTTTGCACATCACCTGATCAATATTTTTGCACACCATGTCCAAACCATAGAGCCCTGACTTTTTTCACTTTCAACAGTCAGGGTAGCTGTGGCTCAGGTGGTAGAGCAATGGCCTTCCAATTGGAATGTTGGTGGTCCAAACCCTGGCCCTGCAGTCCTATGTCAAAGTGAACTGAACACTGATGCTGTGCCATCACTGTAAAGATGTGTAAATGTTTATCTGAGCAGATGGCCCCTTGTATGGTAGCCTCGGCTCTGACACACCAACCGTCAGCAGAAAAGGCAGTTGGGCTGATCAGTCGGCTCTCAAAAAAGTGTCTCAGAACACACCAAAGCGACACCGACTTGAACGTACGTCTCCATAACAGCAGGCAGCAATAATCTACATTGTTGACCAAAAAATGAAAACCGGAAATGATGGAACATCTCTCTAGACCTGGTAAACACTGTCGTCACTCATTGTTTTCATCAGAGAGTGTTGATAGTAGTCAAGAAATACCGTTGTTGTCATTACTCGCTGAACAGAAGAAAATATGATGGCTAGTAATAAAGAAGACACTGGCGTTGTCAGCTTCGGGTTTCCCGTGCACTGATTTGCTAATCAAGGGCTAGCTCTCAACTAATCAGATTGGTCATTGAGTCTGACTGCCCACAAATGGATGCCGACGGCTCCACCGGCACGGAACACACCAAACAGACTTGAGTCACTGACCTCGCCAGGCTGTCTGACGGCCGATAATTGGGTTGGTGTTTATATGATCTGATTTTTATTGTAATATATTTATTCCGTATTTATATTCTTGACTGTAGCAGTACTTTTCTTTATTGTTTATTCTCTTTTTAATATGTTTATTGTATGCACCAAATAAAGAAAACTCCTTGTATGTGAAAGCTTATTTTGGTCATAAACCTGCTTCCATGACAAGACATCGACAACCTTTTGCAGTAATTCTCGTCATTGTAGCATGGACTGGTAGGATAAATGCACATTCATTTTCCATACACGTGCACCATGTTAAGTGATTGTATTTATGTATGAGAGATGTGCATGATGTAAATCGGATTATTTTAAATTGTGCTTTAAATGTAAAGTCAAAAAACATAACTAACCATTACTATGCAGGGTAAAAATAACACAAAAATTGAAAAGTGTACTTCAAAAAACACATTTTTACAAAGTTATGTTATTCTTATCATTATCCTTAGAAATCAAAGATTGCAGAAAGCAATGATAGAACCTATTCAATTTAAAGCCATGAAACTCACATGTAATGGGTTTCTGACCACAGGGTGTCTTAAAAAAGCAAAAATGTACAGGTCATAATTCAAGAATAGGAGTGGAAAATAATTGGCATTGAGATAAAATAGAATAAAATAACAGAAAATGTATTGACTCACCAAAAGCCATTTATAATTTATTTAGATTCATGAATGAAGGTGGCTCACTCGAGTTTAGGATACAAAACAACAGAGAAAGACATTGTGCTTCAAAGTTCATTCTTGACCTTTAAAATAGCATTTGACAAAACAAATTCATCTCAAGCTCCATTGAGTCACTGTTCTGGAGCTTTGATCTTCAAGCTTTTGATCATATCACATGATCTCTGTCAGCAGATCGGAGTTTGCCCTGTTGTCATTGCAGATGTTCACGTTTACATTTTTCCTCTGAGCACTTTAAAGGAGCAGCTCATAGGATTCAGAGGAATCTATTGGCAGAAACAATATATACAATTCATAATTATGTTTTCATTAGTGTATAATCACCTGAAACTGAGAATGGTGGCGTTTTTGTTAGCTTAGAATGAGCTCTTCATATCTTCCATGGAGCCCACCATGTTGCACCACTATGTTTCTGCAGTAGCCCACTAAATCGGATCTACTAGAATGGTTGACATAGTTAGGTGTAGGCATGGGGAGTAGGGATTGGTTAGGGTGAGGGTAAGAATACCTTTCATTTCCTTTATTTTATTTGGACACATTTAATTGCTTGCCCTGCTTTTTCTTTGCACTCCACACAGCAATTGTCCTTCCCATATTTCAAACCAAACACTGGCTCCACAGAGGGCATTTCACGTTATATGCTACCTGAAGGGCTACTGCACTTGGAAAGGGAGGGGTAAGTGGAGGTGAAATCTGCAACCTCACCTCAACCTGTAGGCTACATGCCACTCAATTCTCACACAAAAGTGCTCTTTTTAAAGACTTGGTGAAGGTGTCATGGAAGCTTTAACGTTTCTGATCAAACTCCATCTGCAGAGATCTTGTGCAGATCATGTGATATGATGGAAATTCCCATAACAACTAAATGTTAAACTTCAAGGTAAAGAATGAACTTCCATGCTCCAATTGTATATGTGCACTGGAGTTGTTTTTCCCTCTTACAATAGAATTGGCTGATGATTGTCTGACTTGGATTAAAAATGGACATTTTCAGTTTACACCAGCCCTCAATTATTAAAATCAATTATAACATTCTATGTACAAACATCAACAATTAGTGATAAAATTGGACCAAAGAACACCTTTGGGCAGATCTCAAAGATCAATTTCTAGGTTTTTTCAAAGAAAAATGAGCTCCTGTATGTTTTTAATAGCACACTAATAATAGTTATTTGTCTCTAATATAGCATTTGCTGCATTTAAAAAAAATGAGCCTCTAGGAACAGATTTTAATTAAAGAGAAAACTTAAGTTAAGTATTGTCTTGTAGGAAAATTATACAATATTCTGCTATTGGCTAAGAAGACACTGCACAATGGATGTAGCACCACTCTCTTGCTCTCGATTTTATTTTCTCAAGACAAACTGCTGTCATGCACACTTCCTAGTATAGAACCAATAGTATAGCATGCAGAAGGTCACATGTTGGTGTGCTCTGCTTTAGTGGCACAGTATAAGAAAGGTGTGTGTCTGACTTGAACAGAGGGTGAGTTTCCAAAACGATGTTTTTCTAGGCGTGTAAAGTTAGTTGATTTTGCAATCTATTAATTGTAAGTGTACAAATTCCACAGCGGATGTCGTCACAGTTTGTTTAGCTACAACCTGCTTTTTCCGTGCTGCAGTTATTAAGTGTACAGTTGGTAGGTGCGTTAATAGAACCATGTTATGCAACGAAAGATCTGAATCAAGTAACCTAACAAGTATTTTTCATAATAACGCGGAAGAAATAGGCCTATACTCAATTTTCTTTGTACGATCAACAAGTAGCTTAATGCAACACCAAAACAGTCAAAAAGTCCCCATGAAAAACTTTAGGCCTACTTTTACTTTTGATAAGTGCGTCTTCCTTATTCTGAACTGGACGGTTAGTAATGGTTAACGTTAACGCTGCTCGAAATAAAGACGCTCGCGTAACTTGCCTGCGAATCATCACGTTTTAAGTTTTCTTCAGTATTAAACTAATCCAATAATAGTTGTCTGAACATTTATGGGTACATTGTAACTAGAAACTTGTTGGAGCTATTTCGGCATACTTTTTATGGTACCAATTAACCCAAATGGGTGTTTTCTATTAGCCTAACGGATGTCGAGGGGGTGTGCTCACATTGCTGAAAACACACTAGCTAGACGACTTACATCTGCACTCTTTCAAACGGCCTTGGTGAAGTACAGCAGACATGTAAAGTAGCCTACATCGGGATTTCAAAATAAAACCTACAAAGTGTATTTGCTTTTGAATCGCATTATGTACTATATTGCCCTCAAGAGCCACTGAGGTAATCATATTATAATTGCAGCTCTCATTCATATATCTGCATCAGTAAAATCTGTTCAAAAGCTCGACATAATTGTGCCCAAACAGGTACGTGTGTTCACTGGTATGTGTACATTTACTAGAGTATGAGAGATCATTTAACCTATTACACAGGGACAAGGGCCTTGACAGACCGATTCAACAGCAGAACACTGTGTCTGCATCTGCATTAGAGGCTATAATAACTATAACACATTTATACAATTTATGCAAAAATTCCAGGCATAAATTGAGAATAATTTTTCTTTTTTACTTGCATTTACTCAAGCAAAGTAAAGACAAACGTGGGTGTGAAAAAAAATTTGCGTTTTAATAAAACAAAAAGATTTGTACTGTAATGTATAAAATTGGTATAAAAAAACAGTGATTACTCTTAATAAATAATAAAATAAAATAAATCTGATACTACACCATGTAATCTCTGTTATAGGTTTTTAGTTCTTAGGTCCAGTATTTGGATCTATTTTGTGAACATCTTTCATTCATTACTGCAAACTCACAGCTGAAATACTCTTTCACGAACACATTTGTAAATATCAAATGAATGCACAACGGGAGATTTTTTCATGACAAGAAAGAGAGTTAATAAATGAACCTGTTGTTTTTGTGCATTGTGCAATATTTTCTGTTTGTTTTGATCACAGCAGCAGTGAAAGGTGCATTATGGGCCGCCTCAATGGGAAAGTGATTGTGCTGTCAGCTGCCGCGCAGGGGATTGGACGTGCTGCAGCAATAGTAATGAGCTATAAGAACTTCTCATAGTTCCTACCAAATTACAGAGGGGATTGTTTATTGAATGGATTGTGGTGCCATAGCAGTGTGTATTTTGACTTTACATATTTCAACCAGTTTTTGTGTAATGCAAATGAAAGATGTTTGTGACATCCTGTCGTACGTTATATCTTCTGTCACAGCCCTTTGAAAAGGTACAAATGTCGCACTGTAACAATTAATTATTGCCTGAAGTCATAGGAAGGGACTGTACATTTGGATGGCCATTAAAGTCTGATGAGAAGTGGAAAACGGGTCTGCATCTTACTGATCCCAGATTTTAGTTTTTTCATAGTCAAAATCTTATATAGCAAAACAGCAGAAGCCATTTTTCTTAATTGAAATTTGTGTGAATAATGGATCATTCCGAAATACTTAAACTTGTTCTACAATACTGGGCTACAAGTTTTACACCATGACACGTGCAGACATTGTGTTACCTCTGGGCACTGACTCAAGTTTTTTCTCAACTTTGTAGGCATTTGCAAAGGAGGGCGCCCTAGTCACAGCAACGGACATCAATGGAGAGAAGCTGAAAGAGCTGGATGGCATTCCAGGTATAAGAATTCCTTGTGCTGGTCTGGCTGCCATCTGCTGGGTAGCCAGTGTGATGCAGCCAGGATGGCCGAGCCATGTGTTGAACCATTTGTCAAATTCTTTAACAACTTGATATGTTACTTGGTAACTTTTAACAAGATGAATTTGATACATTACCATAGCTCTACGTCTTGTTTTTTAAAATTTTTTAGGGCTGCAGCCAATGATTATTTTCATTGTCAAATAATCTGCCCATTTTCTTTACTTTTACTATTATAGAAAGATATAATATTATATTTGAGAAGCTGGAACCAGAGGATTAATGTTCATTTTTGCTCAGGAAATTAAAACTGAATTGATTAATCATTTTTAAACATTGCAGTATTGACCAATTGGAGCTCCGATGCAATTTTGTAATTTTCCAAAAATTTCTGATCACCTAAATAAAAACAGAAAATTGGAAAAACAGTTTAAACATCCAATTTTTAATTTGTCAAGGTGGAAAAAAATTATATTTTAACCCATTTTTCTGTTTTTCCAAATGTCCGTTTTGGCTTAGAAAATTGAACTGATAAGCTTTTCACGGACAGATTACCGATATGCTGCAACCCGGTCTCACGCTAGTTTGTGAAATGGTCACGTAATTTTGATTTATTATTTTGTGTACATGTCATGATTTTTGAATGTGACCATTTCACAAATTGCCATGACACTGGGCTGCTCTGGGGGACGCAACAATCAAACGCCACACGTGGGACGGTGACAACAACTCATGCCGGGACACGATCCACAGCCTCTGGGGGATGCAACGATGGGGAAATGAAATGCCACACGCCAGCCACAACAACGGGACGGACCTCCACACGCGGGAGGCGATTTCCAGGCGCAGGGACACGATCCGCGGTCTCTGTTGCACGCAACAACGCGGAAATGACACGCCAAATGCTGGCCACAGCAACGGGACGGTTGTGGTTAGGACAAAAATAAACAGGGATAGGAACTGCAACACGCAGGACACAATCTCCGGTTTCCGGGGTGAAAGTCCTGTGTTGTTTGAGCCATCCATCACCCCGACCAACCTCCCTTTTCAATACTACCCGCTACCGTAATCGTGCTGTTATCACGAAATAAGCTTCCCATTGAAATACATTACTTTAAAATTTGAAATCAACACACGAAAATAATGACACTAACGTGATCTGTACACAAATCGATAGATTAAATAACGTGACAATTTCATTGAGACTGGGCTGAGACAAAGTCTCAATATTCAATTTGCTGTGTTTGTAAGCAGTCAGCAATACATTTGACAAGCAGGCGTACTGCAGAAAATTGCCTCAGCTGGACCAGGTTTAAAGAAATAGGATGTGATCAACAATCACTGATCTTCTTTCTCACTCAACACCTCCCTATCAGGTAGTTCACAAACAAAGCAATTCTACAAAGCAACCTCTAACGGCTTCCTGTAGAGCTGTTGGCTGGCCAGCAGGAAAAGATAGAGGTTGTCCAGCAGCCGGTTGTAAATCTGTGTGTAATTCTGCAGATTTGAGGCATTCTTGTCAAAAAAGAAGGTGATTTTTGTCTGTACATGTAGTACTTCACTTGCTTTGTTAGGGGACTGACTGCCTCATCTTTAACTAGTATCTCCTGCAATGATATGTTAAATACTAAAGACATAATGAAGACAAAATTCTAAATCAGAGCAAGCATCATTAAAGTAATTGGGATTTTGTCTCCACAATCAAAGCTCTCTTTTTCTCTTCACCAACAGGAATAAAGACCAAGATTGTGGATGTAACTAAGAAAGACCAAGTCGAAGCTCTGGCCAAGGAGCATGACCATGTAGATGTGCTGTTCAATGTTGCTGGGTACGTTTTTCCTCTTTCCTGTATGTTATCCTGATTTACCAGAGCAGTAATACTGATTACTGCTTTGAATGCAGCCAACGGTGTGCCAATGAAAGGAATAGATAATGGGCTTACTATATAGGTACCTTTCTAATGTATATGAAATGTTTTTCATGTTTGTGTTGCATGACAGTTTGTCCTGAGAGATGCTTATTTCCTTATTTCCTATAACCACTTTTTTTGAAAACCTCAAGCTCATTTAGTTAATAAAAATAAAGTTCATAACGCATAATTCTTGAGCAACAGATGTCAATAAATCACAAAAACTCAGCTGTTCTGCTGCTGCACTGGCTACACACTTCTCTGTTCACACTGCATGCATACATTCTAAAACGCTTAACATGAAAAAGCTTAATGTGGTTTTATGTATTTAATGATATCACCAAATTTCTCATGGCCACATTGTCAAAAAACTAAACCACTATCTAACTATTATAGAAGTTATCTCACATGACGTTTTCTTCTTCATTAGCACTTGGCGAGGAAAAAGCTTAACGTGGTTTAATGTACCAAAACCACTGAAAATTGTCAAAAAAAACTGAAATTTGATGATGATTGATCGTTGTTTAGGTACATTAGATCACATTAAGCTTTTGACTTATAAAGCGAATGTGAACCGTGGGTAGTCAACCCATAGCTATTCCGCTTCTCTGTTGAAAAAGTGAAGTAGAAATGCTTAATGTTAGGTAACGTCCATATAAATAGGACTTTGGGTTAGATTTTTTTGACAGTTTTCAGTGGTTATGAGAATCAATATGAGAGAGAAATTTGGTAATCATTGATCAGTGCTTCGGTAGGGCCTACATTAAACCACTTTTATTAATTTAGGTCTACATTAGTAAGCTACAGGACAGCATCTTTCAAAACATGACCTGCATGAAAGAAAAAACAATGAATGAGTCATTGTACTTTGTAATTCACTTTTGAATGCATCTCTGTTCCAAGCACATTTTAAACCAAA
The DNA here is from genome assembly GCA_013375575.1 of Percina caprodes. Lineage (NCBI taxonomy): Eukaryota > Metazoa > Chordata > Actinopteri > Perciformes > Percidae > Percina > Percina caprodes. The sequence continues at coordinate 2,085,630 of JABXJD010000011.1, read as the reverse complement.
CTGACGTTCATGCTGAAAATAACCGTTAAAAAAATATAACGGCGGTTACGTCAGCTGTAGCCTGCTTTTCCCAGTGTTTAGTTTGAGTTAACGTTATTTGAGACTGAATCAAGCTGTCAGCTAGCGGTTAGCCGAATTAGCTTTTACTGTAACTAAACTAATGTTTCCTGGTGAAGGCTAACGGCAGAAGCATGGGAACAGATCGAGATTCGTGAATTGTTGTAAATTCTCGTAAAACATCCTCTTGCGTATGCGCACAGATCGGGTACCGACAGCTCCCCCGCCTCACAAGCATGAGTTCCACCAATCAGAGGGATTGTTCAGGATTGTGGGTAATGAAATACTTATCCAAGACCTTGCAAATAAAAGACTCAAAGATCTCAAAGATCTCAAAACAAGGTTGGTGCCCCGTGAACCTTTGGCATCTATATGAGCATTTACAATCGCTTAGTCATGTCGTTGCTGGTTGCTGGTTTTAAGTCTACCATCGACGGTTATGATTTTATGGCTTATATGCCAATTGTTAATGGAGAAATTGCATTGTACTTTTAATTCCGGAACCCGATCTGTGTTGAGCTCTATGAAGTATATCTTATCTTAACTCGACATGGAGCATTGACTCTGAAGAAAATCTCATGAATCAATTACCAATGTTTCCCAAACTTAGGGTCGGGACCCAAAATGGGTCACAGACCCGTTTTATTGGGTCGCCAATTGGCAGAGTAAAATGAGAATCTGGCTTTTCGACTCTAGCGTACCTGAAAAACAAATACAGGAACAGACTAAATGCTCAGCATGACCTCAGAATGGCACTTTCAAAAACCGAACCTAGAGTAGATCAGCTGGTTGATATCTTCAACCAGACACATACATCTCATTAAATTCAAGTCAGCATTATTAAAAACATGTTGGTGTCGGTACTGAGGGATGATGTGAGGGGATAGAGACACATAAAGGACAATAGAGACCTTTTCTGTTTTTGATTACTTTTATAATGGAATAAATATACTTCATATACATTTAAATTCATGGTTTGTTCCGTCTTTTGTCTACAGTTTAAAAATGTAGATGTTACAATGATTCATGGTGTATTTTTGTAAATTTGGGTCCCAGGGAGACACCAAATTTCTCTTTTGGGTCGTGAGCTGAAAAAGATTGGGAACCACTGAATTAGACAAACAGTTGCACTGGGTGAAATGTTCCATCATTACCCATTAAAACGGGCAATGGGGTTTATTAGAGTTGATCCCACATGCGCTATCATGCTGCTGAAAATATTCATTAACACTCCAAATCCACGGTTGAAAATAGTCCACAACAAATGCACTATCTATGCCTGTTTAAAATGTATGGTAAAAACTACAGTGCCCATATTTTTTATATAATTACCTAATTTAAAACACACATTTAAAGGGCAACAGTTTTTAAAGATTTATATTTTCAGTAGGGGAAATCAGAAAATATTGAGCTACAGACACATTTTTGGGTTTGTCTTTTCAAGGGGATTTGTTAATGATAACAAATATATAGAATATTGAAAGCCAGGGTTCACTCAAGGTGCTTGAAATGCTTGGATTTTGAGGTGGAAAAGAATCTGGACTACCTTGACAAAAGCCCCTTTCTTAACAAAGTGCCAAAAAAACTTCAAATGAGTCACATACTGTAATCTTATCTTATATTTTGACCAAAGTTTTGTTCATGAAGTCATTGTAATTAAGTTGTTAAGAATCAAAAGTAGGGAAGTGTAAATTTAATCCAGCATGGCGGGATATTGATCTGTATAGCCATTGGCTTTTGCCAAACAACACCAAGGATGAGCTTGACCTATCGAGTATGGGTGAGTCGGCCCTGAAGAGCCACATGAAGTCAAATTAACACCAGGCAGTCCTTGCCGTGCTACAGCCTCTGCCTTGGTTTGAGATTTCTTCAGGCCTCACCCGATACGAACCTGTATGTAATATTTGAGCCTCAAACAGTGAAAGGTTCAATTGGTGAATTGTACATGACTAGCTGTACAGTAAGACAATGATAACATCATTTATTTATGTTTAATGATTTAGGAAAATGGATTATTGGCTCTGAGTGAAGTCCTTAAAATGAAAAACTAGTACTTTTTGAAAGTCCTTGAATTTAATTTTGTGGTATCTATATGAACACTGGCCAGGCTTATCTTTTGGCATACATACTGTGTGCATAGTGGTTCTACATGTTTTGCTGTCTCCACCTCCTTATTGACAATTCTTAAATCCCTATACCTGAAGATTTAACCTCTACTTCTATTTTAAATCTCCTCAACAAAGGTCTCTAAGTTGACACCTTCTAAGGCTCAATAAAATGTTGACGGGGTTAACGCAGCATTTCAACCAGCATTTATTTAATAATAATTTAAATCTCATATTGATCTCTAATGCTCTCCTGTTTTGATATGGATTGACGTTATGAGGTATTTTACCTCTTAGCTGAAGCTATATAGTATATAGATTATTACATGTAATATCCTTTGTAATACCATGAAATCAAAGTTTACATGTCATCTACTTCATACAGGTTTGTGCACCACGGCTCCATCTTGGACTGCGAAGAGGCCGACTGGGACTTCACCATGAACGTGAACGTCCGGAGCATGTACCTCATGAGCAAGGCTTTCCTACCTAAGGTGACCTTTTGCCCACTTTACCAAATGGTAACACTATTCAACATGTTGTTGGTGTAGGTGCTGTTGTAAATTGAGTGGCATATGCTTTTCTTTTGTTCTCATCCTTTGTCTGCTGAGATTAGCTGTATTACTCTAAGCCTGTGACATGATGGCCAGTGCCCATTCACTAATCCAGCTTTAGTAGCGAACTAACCAAACAATGTCAAAGGGAAATTTATTGCTTGGATCATAGCACAATTCTAATTTATTTGTTAAATCAAAATAAAGACGGTTGCATAATTGTACGTTCTGTTTAAATGCCACTTTCCTAAAGGATTTTGTCATTCTAGATGTTGGCAAAGAAGTCAGGAAACATTATTAACATGGCATCTGTTGCATCAAGCATAAAAGGTACTTACACTTTCACAGATATATTTCACTGTAGATGATTGTAGAAGAAATATGCCAAATTATAGGGACAATAAGTCGTTGAAGTATGGCCATGTTCAATGTAATCCTCTTAGCTCAGATAATTGCTCTGCGTGTGAGTGACATATGTGTTTCCTCAACACAGGTGTTGTGAACCGGTGTGTCTATAGTACCTCCAAGGCTGCAGCCATTGGGCTTACCAAATCTATAGCAGCTGATTTCATTGATCAAGGCATTCGCTGTAATTGTGTTTGTCCTGGTAAGTTTAGAACACCCTACAATGTAAAAGCATGTGTCCTTTTTATTTTACTATTTTATGTTACTAGCATTGATCACAATTAGATATTGTAAGACCTGAAAGACTGTATGCTGTATTTGCATTTCTATTTACTTTGTGATTGATTGATTTTTAAAATAAGGGGCAGGACCAAATAAGCTATTTGCTTTCACCTGCTCCTTCTCTAATTGCTAACTAATTCTTAATGTTTTTATTTTTATTGATTTTTTTTTATTCATAGTTTTAAAATGTTTTGTCTTGCAACATTGTTGATTGTTCGAGATAAATAAATAAATAAATGAAATGTACTGTAGACATCCTTGAAAACAAATTAAACAACATTTCAGTTTGTCCCTTCAAAGCCAGTCTAAATAACTGCTGTGAAACTCATTACTCATTAATACAATCAGTGAAAGGGTATACAGATTTAATTGTGTTGTTATAAAATTGTGTTATAATGAAGGTTTCAGAAGAAAGTAAAGGTTTTTATTTTATGTTTTCTCAGGTACTGTTGATACTCCATCACTAAGGGGTAGGATCCAGGCCCAACCTGACCCAGAACAGGTATGGTAGGCTCTGATTTTCTCCAATCTTAATCTGACAGTAATGCCTGCATTTACCAGGAACATCTTATCTTGTTTCCACAAGAAGAAATTTATTTGTATTGGATATAATGAATGCTACAACGGTAACTCCTCTCTCTCTCATTTTCCGCAACTTCTCAGGCTTATAACGATTTCATGGCAAGACAGAAAACTGGTAGAATGTGCACAGCTGAAGAGGTAGCATACCTGTGTGTGTACCTGGCCTCAGATGAGGTGAGTGCTTGCAGATATGAACTTTAGTCATAATTATGTTATGTGGTACACTACATCAGGCAGCGTTCGCGTGGCCATAGCGGAGGTCCATGTACCATGTATTCTAATCTAGAGATTTGAGGGGTTTTACAACCTAGTGAGAGTTAACACAGACCAATAAAACTATGTTAAAATAAATAAAAAGGATTCACCAGAATTATATTCCTGGCAATGGGAAGAATGCATTGAAACTAAATCGAAATGCTTCAGATCCTCATGGTGGGAAATAACATTTACAGACAATAGTTAATGAACTTTTTATTTTTTATTTTCACAATTTCAAATAATCAAAAGATTTCCAGACTTTATTTTTAGAGTCTGGTAAGAGAGAGGAGAGCTAAGTAAACTTTAAGTACCGTAGTTATACATGCAGAGTTGCTTTTGATTTGTTTGGAGCAGTGAAATTATTTCCCAGTGATTTGATGGTTCTTGGCTCCTTCACAGTCTGCCTATGTGACTGGGACAGAGCAAATCATCGATGGAGGATGGAGTCTCTGAGAAAACTGCTCATTATGACCATTTGAAGCCCAAATAAATTGCACTTTTGATTTGTGTATTATTGTTTAATGATTTTGTGGGAGACATTACCCATTTTCTATTTGAATCTATGCTGCAAATGTGTGCAATGTTAATATGTTGACTGTAATAAATGGACTTTATCACAGCTACAGTGTATTATTACCTAATTATAAATCAATCAAATGTTAAATATTTTACAAAGCATACTATGGATGGGATTACTAATTAAATGTTTAAACATCTATTAAAAACGTCTTCATAAATACCTTTGAGTGGCTTTTATAATTGTCCCCCTTTTCCTCAACCAAGCACTCCTGAACGCGGTAATTTACATACTTGTTTGGCCATCACTAATCCGTCTCATTCCCAGCTGCTCTATCTGCCCCATGACTGCCAGGAACGCTGCACACTGAAAGTTCACACTCGATGGCGGTATTTACGGTATAAGGTGAGCTTTTTTTTGTTAATTGACATTACATATTCAGGGCTCCCCGTCAGAGGGGTCTAGATAGCTACCGTACTTTTGGAAAAGTCAGTTGGTCGGAAGCACAGTGCCAGTAACAGTTACTGCCAAGGAATCCAATATAAGACTCCACTCTTGCAGATGGATGATTAAACCCATATGTGTCAGAATAGAAAGTCCAATTGTGCTTTGCTTTATTTACCGATAAATTATTTACAGACTGGTCAACTGAAAGCGTCAAGTCCACGGCGTGTTTATACGTACTGGCAGGAGCTTCAGTAACGAGAGTGGCTGAAATTACAGGCTAATATTTTAAGTAAGCCACTATGATTATGAGGACCGTATGTTGGTTGTAGCGGTAGCTGGTTATCTGCCTATAATGAGCAAGCATGTTCTTGTCCGACAATAGATACATTGCCATGGTTTATCTTGAGGCGGGGACCTCTTCAGTAACGTAAGTAGCTAACGTTAATGGTACGTCCGCTACGGTTTCGTGTGGACGCGCTTCAGCAGTACACTGAAATCACATGCCAGCACGACCCGACCTCAAACATTTGATTGGCTTAGCTCGATGGCTAGCTAACGTTAGATACCTACCGGTGCCAGTTGCATAGGTATGTTGTTGACAGTTGCTAGTTAACGCTAACCTACTTGCCCAAGCATCCGCTAGCTAGCTAGCTAGATGTGCCATATGGTCAATCTGTAACGTTAAGCATTGATTAGTGTGATCGCAAGTGGATTAACCGACGTCTGTTGCCATAAGCTATGGAAGCCCATTTCGGCCAATGTAATAAAGATCCTGTAAATCATAACAATCCTTTCCTTTATCAAAATAATGACCCAGTGTCTCATAATAATGAGTATCTTAAAAATAATGAGTACATTATAAACAACTGTCAAAACCAGTGTAATAATAAAACAACTTTGTTTAATGTAAATTATTTGTCAATGGTGAATAACAGCCTGAGTAGCTAAAGCTATAGCTAACTAAGTAGAGCACAGTGTAGTATTTTTCCATTGTAATGAGTTAGAGGTCAATTTCATTAAAGTAGTGCCATATGTTAAGTAAACAGCAACCAGCACACAGTAACCAGCATGTAGCTACATATTAGCCTCACAGATCCTCATTTAGACAAGAATCATGTGGCTTGAAGCCTTGTTTGTTTTCTTTTCCTAATTAACACCTGTTAGTCAGACCCAGTAACATTATAGTATTTGTTTACTAAAGGAAACTATTATAAAACGGTATATCAATTTTGGGATATGACTCTAGATGTGTTAGAGGTGGGATATGGTGATATGGAATAAGTGTCTTTTCCTGGTTTTAAAGATGAACTGAAAGAATAAACAATAGCTTGTTGGTTATGATAATTAAAAATAAATTACACTAAAAATGTTAGTTAAACAAATCAATATAGCTTTTTTTAAGCAACACAAAAATTGCGTTTGTTAGTATTAGAACACTGACAACACTGGCATGATAGGACCTGTGAAGGTATAAAGACAACGGTTGCAGCATGTTATATACAAACGAAAATGAGTAATTTTTAATGGCACGGGTTACGCACTTGAGCCTGTGAGGGGACAGGCCTGTAGTATCTGACTACCACCACATGAAGGACGATCAGTTTCAGGTTCCCCCTGTTTGGGGGGGAGTGACAGTGACTGGTGTGTGTGTGGTCCCAGCCTACTGTCATGCCCTCTCATTTAATTTATCCAAGCACATTTTGCATTTTAGGAAATAGACTGCTTATATATTGTGTGCATTTAGAGAAAATAGACAAGGTCAAGGTTAAGGTCCTGTTCGTTTAAGAAAATAGAGGAAGATAGAAGAAAATATAATTGGACAAATTAATCCAATGGGATCGCTTGCTAGCTGCACGTAGGAGAGTTACTCCCGTTTGACCATAGATGCACGGAGGATTTACGAGTTTTGCCATTTTTACTTTAGGCTAGTGCAGAGTTGGCAGATACTTTACTATGGAACTAGTAGCTGTTTCTGCATCAACAATGTGCTCTGAGACGCCGAACATCAGCTAGCTTCAGAGTGAGTAAAAGGGACGTTGGATTCTGTGGTTTAGTTAGCCAGTTACCATTTTATTCCTTTTAACAAATTCACCCATTTTAATAATTGTACCAATGAGAAGAAATAAAGTACGTGTGTATGTGTTATATTATTCAAATTCCAGTTCAGTTCATCTTTAAAGGCAGAATTGCAGTTAATCAATATCATTTTCTGAACTTACCAGACTTTTCTCGCAGTTTTATCATGTGCCTTTACCCACTAGTCATTACTGATGATTATTTATGTAAAAATCTCATTTTGTGAAAGCACCAATAGGCTACCCTACAATATGGTCACAGTATATCAATCTTATCATTTCATGCCATGCCAATTTCCACCCTTATACCAACACCACTGTTTTCATTATTTATTAAGTAAACAGCAATTTGTTTATCTACTGATAAAACCGTATTGTATGAATAGGGGCCTTCAGTCAAAGCCAGACATACTGAAGCAGAAGTAAAGGAACTGCCCATCAGCGGCCGACCCCACCCCTCGGCTTGATGTACTGTGAGAGAGAAGTGAGGGCACCAGAAAAACTGTAGCCATGGAGGACACTAAGCCCAAGCCTGCTACCCCGGGTCCCAGCCGTGCACCCAGTCCAGCACCTAGTCCAGCACCCAGTCCACTGCTGGACATCATTTCTTTTCCTGCCGCAAACCATGTAGAGGTATAGTATTTAATAATAAACTTTTTTTCCATTCACTAAATAAGAAATTTTAAGCTGCATATAAATAATTTGGTTACTGTCATGTGTCTGCTTCTTTCTCTCACTTTAGTCCGCTCTGTTGTTTTGCTTCTGTTTTAACATACTCTATCCTATCCTTGTAAAATTAGTTGTTTGCCTAAGATAATTTGTCGTGTAATATTTTGTAATTTGTTGCAGTAATTTTAATATGAGAATTAATTCAAATGCAGCCAGAGGCAAAGTCAAAACCTTGGTCTACTCACCTGAAAACATGACAAAGAGGGTGTTCTAGGAGTCGCAGTAATCAGCAAGTTAATATCTTAACTCTATTATTTGCCAAGAAACATTAGCCTGTAATCTGCTGGCATGAAGTACCTCTTTGTCAACATTACCGATAGGGCACAATACTTAATAAGGGTTCGGCAGTTAAAGCGGCAACAGGGACATCTAGTTGCCTCCCTCCAGTTTTCTTATCTTTCCATAAGAAATGCATTGGTTACACTTTACATGAACATATCTACATATGAGTGACATTACACTGTCATCCATCCATCCACCCATCTTCATCCGCTTATCCGGTATCGGGTCGCGGGGGCAGCAGGGTTATGGTTAGGGTTCATGTGGCATGACTATGTCATGACAGTGCCATGTGTTCATGACAGTGTCATGTCCCTCTTATGTAGAAAACGTCAAGTAAAGTGTTACCATGCATTCATATTTGTGTCATTGTGACACCTTAGATCTGGTGCTCTGTGTAAGATGTCCCATTTATATTGACTGCTCAGCTAATTATTAGGGGTGGGAATCACCAGACGCCTCCCGATACAATATCACCACGATGCTTATGCCACAATACGATATTATTGCAATTTTAAACATACAGCAATATTCTGCCATATATTGCAATTTATAACCTTTTTTCCAACTTCTAACTTTTCCCTATTTCAAATGATGTCCCCAAAAGGAAACTTTGGCAACATCTGTTTTATCTTAAAAGATACATTTCTCAGTTTGTTCATATCACTTCAATTTTATTGCTGCAATGTGTGATTGTCAAGCAGACAAACTGACCAACACATGTATATAATAAAAGATACTTGGCGTTTGTGTATCAATAAAGTATTGCCAAAGAAAATATTGCAATACTATGCTGTATTGATTCCCCCACCCCTACTAATTATGTAAGGTCTGGTTACTAAATATTTTATGCTATAAATGCATTGAACGTTGCTCTCTTGTCATTTTGAAGGCGTCAAAAACTATTGGAACAGTAATCTGCATATTAATCCAGTTAGTGAAACATGACTGGTTTTATTCATAAATGCAATACATTACAACATATTTTAAAAAACTAATTCAAATTTGAGTTTGTAAAGCAAACTTCATCATGTATTGCATTTTCAGATGTGGTGTTAGGGCATCTAACAAAATATTACGCCCACCAGACAAACGTGAACTGATCTTGTGCATATTCTGATCCTCCTTCTCCAGCACCTAAATGTAAACCAGATCCAGTTTGTGGTACGGCGCAGCTCTAGTCCAAATGCCACAGAAGAGACCACCTATTTTATTCCTCGAAACCCTGTGGTGGATGCTGGCACTAACACAGACCCACCAGTGGTCTGCTGCCCCTTGCTCCACAGATTCTGCCCTTGTCCACCACAAGGCCTTCTGGCCTCTCTCATTACTAAAGGTAAGCAAGTGGGGTCTCTTGTTGGCTCAGTGAGCTCCTACTCAGGAAATGTATTACATGTCAATCCCTCCTTTCACACAGGACTGTGAAAACCTGCAATCACATGAGTATCTTGTATATATTGAACTACTTACTAATCAGCATTTGTTTAGATAAAGAAATGCATACATATACAGTATATAGACACACACCTTTGAATAAGTTTAAGAGGTAAGCACGTATAACAAAACAAAAATACATACATAAATCTTGTCACCAAAAACACACACATATGGCATGACACTATAATCTAATGTCAGTCCCATGTGTCCTCTCCAGTCCTTCTGGCAGCTGTGCTCTTTGGAGTGGTGTGGTCTATCACCGAGGATCAGTGTCTTCCAGGGGGTAACCTGTTTGGGATCACAATCCTCTTCATCTGTGCACTCATCGGTGGCAAAGTAGTGGCTCTCATCCATCTACCCAAACTTCCACCGTTCCCACCTCTCCTTGGTAAGGCTGAGAACTTATTGGTTATGTTTTATGCGCTGGTGTGTTTGCACAATACTGTATTTAGTATTTACTTACAGAGATGCCTCCATCAGTGTGATATTTATTATAATATCTTTACTTTTTTATTTCTGCCCAATTATAAGCCATAGAGGCTACTTCAACTGTCTGCAATTTGCTCCAGTTGCATACCAATTGTATGCCCATCTAATTATTCAAGAAGCATTTGATTTACATGAGTTGGCCAAGCAAAATTATAATGTTGTAAAAACTTCATTCATATGAGGGGAAAAAAGTATTTGATCCCCTGTTGATTTTGTACATTTGCCCACTGACAAATAAATGATCAGTCTATAATTGTAATGGTAGATTTATTTGAATAGTGAGAGACAGAATAACAAGAACAAGAATAACGCATGTCAAAAATATTATAAATTGATTTGCATTTTAATAAGTATTTGACCCCCTTTCAATCAGAAAGATTTCTGGCTCCCAGGTGTCTTTTATACAGGTAATGAGCTGAGATAAGTAATGAGCAAATGTACAAAATCAGCAGGGGATCAAATATTTTTTCCCTCACTGTATTCTCTACTTCTGAATCATCTACAGTTGATGTAAAAAGTATTGGATATTTTTAAGCCATTGATGTATTCATTTGGTGAATTGTAACAAAGGAATCAACTGACTGTGTAATTTCAGTTTTGTCATTTAGTAAAAATATTGGTGAAATGGGAGTTTCTAATACTGTGCAATCATGTTATTCATTTGTTCCGTTCTTAGCAGAGTACACATTAGCTGCTGGTGCACTGGATTCTGTTGGTATTTTGTAGAATATTATTTTACTTCTGTATGCATAGTTATTGCATTGTTAGCCAACTTGTATTTTCAAGCTAAAAGGACCATTATCATGGCAGTGATCTGCTATTTATCAAAAGATGTTGGAGTCAAAAATATATGTTGTCAGTAATTATGAAATATAAGAGAAGTAAGTCTTGGTCAGGCTCTGGTTAAATAAGCCCTGTTTACCCAATGTGATGGAATACCATCTAATATTTTATTAATACTGGCTTTGAATAAATCACAGCATTGATTAGAATGTAGTGTAAGCATTGGCAAAGTTTGAAATGTAATATTTTAATAGTGAATTCCTGGTGTTATGAATTTGGAAATGGAAATCATAAACCATCAGCAGAGCCCCTAACAAGATAAAATCAAGGGAGCTTGAGCCACACATTATTCACAAATAACATCAAATGGTAGATTGAAGTACAATTTTTGAAACAAACTCCCAAGATATATCTTGTTGTCAGTCTGAAGGCTTAAACTATTTGCTCTGTATGAATTATTTCCCTTGTTGCAGTTCATCACTGTTGCATTTATATAAGAATTGGCAGATGAATTGTGGATTTTTAGAGAAGGTTTGGATATTGAAACTTCAGTTATTAGTGCTATAAGGCAATCATCACAGTCCTACATTGTGTCTCAGATGTGCAACTTGAGCGCTGTCAGTTCAAAAAGCAACAGGTGGTCTTTAGTCTTGTTCTGTATCTGTGTGAGAGACAGTCCTAAAGGATTATCTTTCCTTTCCCACACCCTCTGCTGTGTTGCAGGTATGCTGCTGATGGGGTTCACGCTGAGAAACATCCCAGTTATAACAGACGGGGTGTACATTGACTTCAAATGGTCTGCATCACTGAGGAACATCGCTCTGGCTATCATTCTAGCCAGAGCTGGTCTGGGGTTGGATCCCATGGTAGGCTACATACTCCATTATTCAACCTTTCTATCTGCACAGAGACATGTTTAGACAGATATAATAAACATGTGTTCGTCTCATCTCTGTGCATAATCAAAAATCCAAAGTATTCATTTTCCAGTGATATTAAGAAAAGCAAGCACATCTGAGCCTTTTAGAAGATGTAATTAGGTTAATGCTGTTTTTGATTTAAAAAAATAAAAAAACTTAATTGCTTAGTAGCAGTGTTATCAAATAATTTTCTCTGTCAATTTTCTGGTGTTTCGCTCAATTAGTGTCAATTACTAAGCATCACTACACTAAGTACACTACTTCATAAGTTAACTATTATTACTGTAACAAACTCTTGAATGATATGTCTGTGTTGTCAGGCACTGAAGAGACTGAAATCTGTGTGCATACGTGTGGCAGCTGGGCCCTGCATTATAGAGGCTTGCACCACAGCTGTGGTGTCGCACTTCCTCATGGACTTGCCCTGGGTTTGGGGCTTCATCCTTGGGTAGGTAAAACACCACCCACTAACCCACTCCATCTCCACTCTTCATTTTCTGCTTAATAGCAAGCTGTGTATTACCAAAACAGTATGTCTAGAACAGACAGACAGTTCATTTAATGAATCTATTCCATTTTTTAATGGACCAGTAAGAATGAAAAAAATATGTATAAATATTTTATGAAATAGTTTGACAGTGAGGATACAGACCGGAAATGCAAGGACAAAGAAAGGGGTGAGATATGTGACACAGGTCCCCAGAAGGAATCCAATGAAGCCAGATGACCCGATGCCCAGAGAGCAGTGTGCAGCACAGCCCCAACTGGGGGCTATACAAAGGAGACAGGATGTTATTCCTCGCTTTTAAAAAGGTATAGGGTTATGTTTGGCAGTGACTTTTAATACAGGAAACATGGCAATGCACAACATTTTTATTTTTTCGTAGAGGACACACGCTCTCCCTCACAGCCTGGTTCTGACTCATGAAAAAAGAGAGAATTTGTGCTGAGCTTCATTAGGGTGTGATATTTAAATTACTATTGTTTCCAGCTGCTGCATTAATCAGTGTACGATCATTCTTACGCTCTGATTAATATAATTTCTACTGTTTATTGATGGGGAAATGACAATTTACACTGTTTTTTTTTTCTGATCAAAAAATGAATCCTAGACGAAAAGATAATCTTCAGGCACTCTCTGGCAGAGTAAAGAGTCACAACAGGGTTGAGTAACAAAAACATTGACTACAATGACAACAAGATGGATGATGGGCTTTTTCTTTGCTAATTTATCACTTCAAAATAAGTGTGTGTGCGTGTGCGTGTGCGTGTGTGTGTGTGTGTGTGTGTGTGTGCGTGTGTGTGTGTCCAAAATAAACCCCAGACTGCAGGCTTTCCACACAAACGCACACGTCATTAGTATGAGAAAAAATTAACTGTCGGGCTCGAAAAGAAAAATGCAGCCCGATCAGCACTCTAATCTTCACATATGGCATGCTTATCAGTGGATGGGGCCAATACAAAAATTTTGTACTGCCCAACTACATTTTTAAGAGTATCATTTTAGAAGAATTAACAGTGTAATTTTCTGTTCATTACCTTCGCAATGTTTTTTGCCTTCTGGCAGTCTGGCAGCAGGTTTACTAAAAAACTGCTGGCCCAATTTTCATGAAACCTGGTGGAAGGGTGTAGCATGGGCCATGGAAGAACCCATTACATTCTGGAGCAGATCAGAATCACGGAGCAGATACACAAATTATTTTTCACTTTCAATAACATTGCAACATCGGACCTTTGTGCTGCATGGATGTGATAATCGGAAAAATTAGATCCCAAATGGGAAAATTCATGTGAACGTCCCCTCAAATCAGAATGTTAACATTGCCAGACAGGGCATGCCTTGTCGAATGTCTGCGTTCTCTGAGTTCCCTTTAGTTCTTTTTTAAGAGTGTTTGCAGAATTTGAATGATTGGACATTTCCAAATGTATAAACAAAGTCTGTGTTTGCAGCTCAGTAAAATGATTATCATTAGAGAAGGCCTGGTAGCACAGCTCAGCTACAGTATAAACTACATATCATGCTGCAGGAATGCCTGCCTTTTGAATATGTCCAAGTGCATTTGAAGGGTGATGCTTCCCAAGGATTTCCAAAGACAATTCTTTGTTTGTTTTAAATGATCCATCTCCTCCACATTGTAGCTTCGTGCTGGGCGCTGTGTCTCCAGCAGTGGTGGTTCCCTCCATGCTGATGCTGCAGAAGGATGGTTACGGCGTGGAGCAGGGCATCCCCACCCTGCTGATGGCTGCAGGCAGCTTTGACGACATTCTTGCCATCACGGGGTTCACCACATGCTTGGGCATGGCCTTCGCCACAGGTAACCTGCTGGGGATGTATGTGTTTGCATGGGTGGAAAGCTTAAGGGAACAAGTGTTCTTGTTCTTGAAATGCATCACCACCTTATCTCCAGGGGAGTGGCAACACGTTAAGTATACTGCAGTGTAGGTCAACACTGAGAAGCATATGAAATAAGGAACTTCTGCCTGTAGTTTGTCAGAAGCTCAGCAGAGGGTGTGAGTGTGCTATTTTCTGTACTCCAAGTAAAAACATTGAATTTGTTTGTGCCAAGTCACAGTGCATTTTGTGTTGTATGATGACTCCAGTTTACCATATTGCAGAGCCTCTGTATGGCAATGATAAACTGCTTTTAAAACACAATTAAGACAACTGAATCAGTCTATTGTATTCTAGTAATTGTAAATCTTCTCTTCTGTTCCTTTTAGGATCCACTTGGTGGAACCTCCTGAGAGGTGTGATGGAGGTGTGTGGTGGGATGGTTGCTGGGATTCTTCTAGGCTTCCTCATCCAGTACTTTCCTAGTGTTGACCAGGTGAGTCTGCTCATGCAGCTTTACAATGACATTAGCTAGTTTTACTATTGCATAGTCATCCTTGCACCACTTGAGACCACAGCCTCTGTGAAACAGTTTAAAAAGAGCCAACAAAGGCTTGTGGGGGAAAAAAACTTTCCACTTGAAATGATAAACGCTGAGGACTTTTGATGAGTGCACTTTGGATTAAATAAGGAAGTACACTGGAATATTATGGAAGAGATGTTTTTGTGGGTCATGAATTTCCTCACATTACAGTTAGGTTTATGCTATTTTTAACTCTATCATTGTATTGTAATAGCCTGTCTGACTCAAAAGTTGTCAAGAAATCCTTCTGTATGAATCAGTGTAGGTCAAACACAGCAAGTAAATAACATTTTAAAATGAACCACTACTACATATAAAAGGTTACGACCTACGTAATACCTGCCAACAAATGTAGTGTTTTGAATTTATAAATGTCAC
Source organism: Percina caprodes (assembly GCA_013375575.1). Lineage (NCBI taxonomy): Eukaryota > Metazoa > Chordata > Actinopteri > Perciformes > Percidae > Percina > Percina caprodes. The sequence goes on along the minus strand of JABXJD010000011.1, from coordinate 2,070,418 downwards.
TATGTTGAACATATTCTATATTTAATCATTGACTGTCTTCTTCACGTAGAAACATTTAGTAATTAAGCGATCCTTCTTGGTGCTGGGTCTGTCTGTCTTTGCCGTGTTCGGCAGCGGTGTGGCTGGGTTTCCTGGTTCTGGAGGCCTCTGCACCCTGGTGTTGGCATTCCTGGCTGGCCTCGGCTGGGGGTCAGAAAAGGTAACAACGTATGCATTCCGCTTTGTACATACAGCAGGTTTTTTCAGCTCTCTTTTCGCAATAATCCATCTTAAGGGCTGAATTTTATGGTTAACTCAGCAGAGAAGTACATTTCACATTACATCAAGCATACTATATACCAACCTACAGGTTTGTACAGTAGGTTATTCATTGTCTGCAGTGCTTCATGTCTTCCTTAACATTTCTGTTTGTTTTGTCGTCTTAAGGCACGTGTGGAGGAAGTGGTGGGGTGGGCGTGGGACGTGTTTCAGCCTCTACTCTTTGGACTAATAGGGGCAGAAATTCGAATCTCTGAGTTGGAGGGACTCACAGTTGGTGAGACAGCAACACACATACACAAACACACACAAAAATAACACATTGAGGTGGCTGTTAGCACTGCGAGAGATTCAAATGGGGCTGTGTGGATGTAAATATATTTCCATAGCCAAAAAAGAGGCCCCGGTAGATTTTTATCTCTCTGTCTGTGTCCAGTAAATAATAAAACCTGAGTCTCTGTTAGCACTCATATACTTTACTTCCATAGAAGTTCATATATGAGAGTTCCTTGGGAAATCTGATATTTCTCCCCCAAAAAAAGTAATCTTATTGTGACTTCAGACCATCTTCTTTTTAAGGATATTTGTTTTGTTGACATACTATATGTATTTGGAATGAAGTACACATGTGTATGCTTTGGGACTCTGTGTGTTAAGGAGAAAAATAGTTTTAGGAAAAATCCACCTTGGCCTATAAAAAAAACTGTGTGGTGCTTTTGAAAGAGATGTTCAGGTGTGGAGGGCATTTTTTAAAACCTCAACTTTACCTGCTTAGACTGCAGGCTGTGTCCTTTAAAAAATGTGTCCATACAGATCGAGTCTCTTTTTCAGATGGCAGAATGTAGCAGAAATTACATAAACACACCAACTCACTCTGTACTGCTATCCAGTTTAAGACAATAAATCTCTTAGTGTTCTGACAAATGGAATATGATAAGTCTTCACTGAAAAAAAAAGTGTTTTATAATTGTTACTGTACTCTTTTGTAAAATGAATGGCCTCTAAATTTTGGACATGTACTTTTTTTTAAACAAAAATATATAAATCCTCACGCTCTTGGCTTTATTTTCTTGTATTTTATATTATAAAATAACTTTGAGTTGTAAGAGGAGCAAGCACCCCATGCATTATATACACAACACGCACTACTCAGCCAGCCTTTGTAAATTTCTATTTTTCACTACTACTTGTGCGCCTCTTTTCCCACAGCTGTTAAGAGGTACTGGTGATATTATACTTTTTTTCTGTATAACCAATATACTGTAGTGTAACACCTTTGTATGACTCTTGTCTATTGTTCTGTTTAGGTCTGGGTACAGCCACTCTGCTCATAGCCCTGCTGGTTCGAATCCTGTTCACCTTTGTCTGTGTGTTGTGTGCGGGCTTTAACATGAAGGAAAAAGTGTTCATAGCCCTAGCATGGATGCCCAAAGCAGGTATGTCAGTGCTATATATATATATATATATATATATATATATATATATATATATATATATATATATATATATATATACATACATATATACATACATACATACATAGATATATATATATACATACATACATATATATATACATATATATACATACATACATACATATATACATATATATATATACATATATATACATATACATACATATATACATACATATATATATACATATATACATACATACATACATATATATATATATATATATATACATACATATATATACATACACATATATATACATATACATATATATATATACATATATATATATATGTATATATATATGTATATATATATATGTGTATATATATATATATATGTATATATGTATATATATATGTATATATGTATATATATGTATATATATATATATATATATATATACATACATACATACATACATACATACACACATATACACACACACACAGTATATATATATATATATATATATATATATATATATATATATATATATAATATATGTGTGTGTGTGTGTGTGTGTGTGTGTGTGTGTGTGTGTGTGTGTACTGTGAACATTTATGTAACCTCAAAGATCTCCAAAAGTCATTAGAAAGGAATAAGTGAATTTAAATAAACAAAGCAAACATACTGATACATATATAATGTATCTTACAGTGTCTTAAAACATTAAATCCATGCTATAATCCAGTCCAAAGGAAGAAGAAAAATAGTCTCAAGTTGTCAAAAAGCATTTTACAGTGTTATCGTACATTATATACGTGATGAAGATCAGACAGACTGAAACATTGTAATCAAATTAATCAAATAAATATGTCCGCAGTATTGCACTAGTTCTTCTCATTATTTTCAAGGGCTGAAATATTTGACAGTGGTGTTTTACTTCCTGCTCAGTTTCAGATTTTTCCTGTAAATGATTTTCGTAGTACATATCTGCAAATGTTTTTTTTCTTCTTTTTTCTCTTAATAAAGTGACTTTAAGTGTAATCTCATTATGATGGTAAATGTAATTTGTAAGTATAGAGGAAACACTTGTGTCCTTTTTCTCATCAGGCAGCTATAGGCTCAACAGCTTTAGACATGGCCAGGACAAAGGAGGACAAGTTGCTGCAGAAGTATGGCATGGATGTGCTGACTGTGGGTGTGCTGTCCATCCTTCTCACAGCCCCAGTAGGAGCTCTTCTCATAGGGCTCACTGGACCTCACCTGCTACAAAAACCAAAGAACTCTAACTGTGGTGAGTGAGTCAAACCCAGTTTATTAGCCTTTTTCTTAGGTAGGTAAGGTCCTACACTCAACAATTCAACTCAGCTCAACACCCCTGTCAAGCCTTGCTTTGCAGCTATGTTTGAGTAGCGAAAATGCTTTTCTGCAAAGCTTTTACCTTTGTGATAGATGCATCAATTCAGTGTTCACAAGGATTTGCATAGTTGTTTACCCTGTCATTCATGCCCTCATGTCTTTTACGTCCACACAACACTGGCATTGTTGCAGTTTAAGTACACTGGATTAACCACAGTGCAAAAGTGCAACTTGTAGTTGTACGTTTTTTGTTATATTTGTTTGTTTACAACATATTCTATATATCATGGAATCAATCTTTTACTGAGGCTTTTCAAATGACATGTTCTCACTCTGTCTCCTCTTAACTTTCCTAGGCTCTGCTGCAGGAGGTGAAGATGAAAATGAAACTCCTGTCACCTATGAGAGCACACTCTGACAACACCTGTCTTCATCCAGTAAGCAATGACGTTCGAAGAGACTTCCCGGGTGCTTTCACACACCTTGGATATTTGAGCTCTCCTTGAGCCACAGAGTGGCTCTTCTTTGTCTCTCTATCTGCTGGTCAGTTCCTGATGTTTGCCATGCTGCAGGAACACGTGAATCACTCTGTTTTTATAGCCTCTGGTGGTTTCCAGGCCTCAGGCTCCAAACAAATGACCCACATCCCAGCATCTGTGTTATGCTTTATGACAGTATACAAGATGGGGTCTTGTTTCTGGTCCTAAGTTAACTTTTAATCAGCTTTAGTGTGAGACATGAATATGGTTTACAGTTTTGTAAATGTGGATATTTTTTTAGCCCTGTCGTATTCACTTGAATTTGCCCATTTTTATGACTAAATATCAGTTAGTAGCTTTTTAGCGTATTTGTACTTGAACAAGTGGCTATGCTGTATTTTTATTTTTTAGCTTTCTTTTGAAGGGTTGCATGATTGAATGTACTAAGAGTAGCAATATTTGTATTGTTTTAAATTAAACCACACAATTGACACACATTTAAAGGGGAACACTACCTAAATGAATTCCAATAAGTAATTTCAATGGCCTATAAATTTCAATCAATAATTGTGATATATATTCTTTCAAAGCCAGAAACCAGAGAAGTCTCAAACTCATCAAGTATAAAGTGTGAAGCTGCTCCATAGACAATGAATTTGAGATGCAGTGTTGTTCTTTTTATACTCAAATTACCTTTATTCTATTGTGGTGTTCTCATATACTAAGAGCATGCCCTGGGTGCTCTGTGTCATAACATATTTTTCAATTCATTGCCTATGGAGCAGTTCCACTTTAAAATTGATGACATCACAAATTTGAGATTATGGGCGTAGTTCCCCTTTTAAGTCTAGGTGTTCTGCACACAGTACATCTTTTACAGCTTTGTGTATTTTTGCGTGTTTTAATAAAATGTGTATTAGCTGTGCATTGGTAATGAAAAGAGTTTGCGTAGTTGACAAATACTCAGGAGAAGATCTAAATACATAATCCACAACACTTTCCTTTGGTTTATACACAATGCTGCTAAAACTCCCATCATCTGCTACATTCGCTATGTACGCTTTTTAAGTTTACGAATGCTAAACAATCATCTATATGTCCATGTTCATAACATTCATGAAAACCAAACCTTTGAATGTTTATTGTAAGGGAAAGTCAATTTTTCACACTGGATTATATTCTTTTTTTATTACAGAAGTGTGCAGTTTCACTTAATGTTTCTGATTTGATTGTGTTTACATTGCCTCATTATGTCTTGTTAGCAACTGTTTATAATAAAGTCAAAGAATTGAGCACTAGTTTTTTACCAAATATTCTCTCTTCTATTTGTGCATAAGTTAAATTATTACTATGCAACGTGTTTGTACAATTTGATTTACTATGCATCTTATGTCCTTAATTCAAGTCACTGTTCCTTTAAGTTTCAGCTTCTGATCTGTTTGCTTTTCATACATACTAGCAGGGATGGCAATGTTGGTCTGTTGGTTGGTCCACCACTTTGGTTCAGACTGAAATGTCCAACAACTCTGGGTTGGATTGTGTCCAGAGGATTAATCCTTCTCACTGACTTTTCCTCTAGCACACCCATGAAGTTCACATTTGGGGTTAAGATTTTTTTTCTTTTTGAGCCCGTATTGACTGAAGAACTGAAAGTAATGCACTGCTGTAAAAATATAACCCTGCAAGTATTACTTGAAAAGTTAAGTAGCAGACAATTAGAAAGTAATGTACCTCATTATTCATTTCAGATGTTTTCAGCTCAAGTTGACAAAGTGTTTCCTAGTCATAATAGTAAAAAAAAATAAAGGAAAGCAGCGGTTTGCCAAAACTGTTGAGTTTAACATCCCGACTGTTTCTTTTTACATTTTACAAATCAAACAGAATAAATCAATTCAAGCCATCATTTTACAAAGGTTAATAAACAGTCATTAATAGCTTCATCATGCAGATTTATGTTAAAAGCATTGCTGATAAAAGGAATATTCCAGCAGGAGGTCAACTACAGTATATACAGCTATGACAATACAGAAGCTATGAAGAAAAGAAAAAAGATGTATGCTGCAGAAGTTACCTTCTGATGTTATAACTGGATATTGCTAAATTGTGCAGTGGTTCGAAATGTTTCTAAGCAACAGAATTGAATACAAAATGTAAAACAAATGTTTAAAGGCTTTAAACAAGATACAGTTGAAGATTAACAAGTAGCCTCCCATACACACAATAACTTACAAGAGAATATCACATCCTGAAAGAGGCACACAGAAAATAAAGGCTGGTTGTTAAACAATACCAAAGAATCTTCCAAAAGACATACAGTACAAAGTGTTCCTTATGGGTTGGACTAGTATTTAAACAACCAGTTACCTGGGGGGGAAAAAAAATGTATGCCCCTGATGGGTTTAGATTATTGAAAGTCATAAAGTCACTGGATCAACTGTATGTCTTAACTGTTCCTCTCAAACTGGTCCCAATGATTTGTAATTGATTAGTCTGTTGAGCGACTAAAGTAAACAATTAACAAAAGCCCAAATAATAAAAAGAATTCCAACTGCACTATGTCATTAAAGGTGCTCTAAGTGATGTCACGCGTGTTTTAGGCTACAACATTTGTTGTCACATACAGCAAACATCTCCCCACTATCTGTGAGCTGCCTGTCCCCAGAACACACTGTTAAAAATGCGGTCTCTGTAGACGGCCCAGGGTCTACAAACAGCAAACTGTGCCCACCTGCACCAAGAAGCATACACAAAGTGTTTTTAGTTGTTTTAGGACCACTTCAGACAAAAACTGCACATTTCTGAGCAACATAAACATGACACCAAGGTGAGGCATTTATTTATAAAAATAAAAAAACAGTTGAGAAATTAAAACTAAAGACTAGGGAGGTGAGAGGAAAACTATCAATGGCAAATTATAGTATCTTCTTTTTGAGTATGAGCGGTCCCACGTTGTCTCCAGTTAGCTCATTGTGCTTTAAGTGTGACTTGTCACAAACAGGAAACTAGAACAGGAAACAACTTAATGTTAGCTGATCAGCAAGATACAGAAACATTAAACTCCTTATTTTTCAATAAAGACAATTATTGGTTTCAGTAATAAAAGCATTACTTATCTAATGTAAGTAAGCTATCTGTATTTATTATGTGACAAATAGAAATACCTGCCAGTTAACAAATGTTGATATTGCCATACATATAAAACTTACAGTTTTGGAGCGCCAGCAGCGACAGTAACACACATTAGCGCTGTTCAGGTCCTCAATGTCTATCTCGTTGACTACTTTTGGGTTCTCTTTCTGGATCTTCAGGTTGATCAGGCTGTCTTTCTGCTTCTTCTTCTTAGGCAGGAATGGGCGAATGGTCAGATAGCCCAGCAGAGCCAGGATACCCAGGAGAGGCAGCAACCGGAGCCAGTCGGACACTACATACACAATACACACGTTAGCTACAGTATGCACTAGGCCTGCACGATTCAGGGCAAAATATGAATTTTAGCTTAGAATTTATATCACAATTCTCTGCCACAATTTTATTTTTGGAATATTTATTAGTTACACCTTCTCTAATGTGTCATTCCTGGTCATATATGAAGGTCAATTGAATACCTTTAGATTTTGGACTGTTGGCTGAACTAAACAAAGCTAAAAAGTGCTTTGGGAAAACCCATCGTGCCATCAACCATACATGGAGAGGACAGACTTGATGTAAGTCTGTCCTCTGTAATGTTGCTATTAGCGATGAGTTATACCCCGTATCAATTAGTACCAAGTACTACAATTATTAAAATCTTCCCTCTGTTGGGTCTTACCTGTGTTTCTCCTTTATGGTCTTAAAGACTCAGGTACTACTCAAATTGTTCTAGCTTGTCAATTGTCACAGGAACATTTCAGTAATGCAGAGCTAGCTCAGCTTTTTTCACTTTTGGGGGGCTATTTTAGGCTAAATTTGATACTTTCCAAAGATCGGTCTTGGCTGAAAGGTCAAGTTGAAGTTGTTGATCTGCTTCAAGAAGATAAACTTTTACTTTGGTTTCCTAAACCGCCTCTGTACTTGTCTCTCTTTCCTGGATTTAAACTGTGCACTTGTGCTTAACTAGAAGCTGTGAAAACATGTTTTCAGTGTATGAGTTGCTGTTAAAGATTTGCAAGTAAAATCAATTAATCTGGTTTTGTGTTCTCATTTTAACAGGTGCAAGAGATGCCATGGGGGTGTGCTTGAAACATGACTTAACCATGCAGCTAGGCTTTCACTGCTATGATTACATGAATAGTTTCTAATTCACAGGGGTCACTATAATTGTGGGCTCTAACTGAAAGGTATACAATGTTCTTGAAGTAGTCTGTGTTTTAAGACTGTATGCACCTTCCAGTCAAGGACTAACTGCCCTGCCTAGGCATCGCTTGAAGGAATGAGCTAGTAAGGCTACATATTGTTGTCTAATTGTTAGGATTAACAGGATCTCACATTCACAGCAGGACAGGTTGAGATGTAGACACTTAATGGTTAAGGTCAACATTCAACAACGTTCTTACACAAGGCACAAGCAAACTTAACTGCGGAGAGCATTGCTCGAAAACCTAAGGTCATTGCTGAGTTAATGTTAGTTAACAGAACAATATAATCCTACTATGATGATATAGATATGAAGAGTTTGATGGGAGCCAAGCAGCACTTAAGGACAGTACACATGTTGTGTAGGTCGAACACTCCTAACTACTGCACGACTGTGACTCACTTTTCTTTCGCATGCTAGCTAAGATTAAGAGCTCTTTTTCTGCAAAATGCCCCCGATGAGTTGAGAAGACATATTCTTCCCTTGACAGTCAGAAGTTTAACACAGCTGCAGTTAATTACCTGTTAACGTCGCAAAACCGCCAATCGTGTCCGGAAGTGGAAGCCTCTTAAGGTAGGCTGGAAGTTGGACTTTGATTATCCTTGAAATAGATTCTAAAACCATCTTGAATCGTTCAATGTTGCAGGTTTTATGACTTTGACTTGGGTAGTTCCTGGGGCTCGTTTATGTCATTGCGTTCATATTTAAGCGCAGCTTGTCACCGGTACGTAAACTCATACGAAACAACCAACAACCTGCGACTCAACCGAAGACGAAGCGCGTTGAAGTGTTTGTGAATACACGTAACAACGACCTGTGACGTAAGTGTGTGACCAATCATCGTTGGAGGAGTTGGTGGCTCCTGATTGGACAACTTGAATTCAGTGTGAAGGGTTATGTCTTCACGTGCTACTCGTAAACTTCGCATTTTAAGAACCAAAACAAGGTTAAATAAATTAAAGAAAAAAAGAGAAAAAAGTTGCTGCCATTACAGTTTGACATTCAAAAATCTAAAAGTCTTAGCTTTATTTATATGAGCATACTTATTACATGTAATCATGTAATCTGGTTTTTGGTGGGTGTTGGATCTGCTTGAGCAAAGATACAGTTCGATATATAATTATAAATATGTAAATACAATTCTTTAATTGGATACATAGTTTTATCTAAAGTTAAATAAAACTATATATTCAATTCAAGAAAAAGAAAAAACTCAGTATATTCCCACTATCCAACCTCAAGGAACAAGGTGATAGCAGTGAAACAGGCTATTTAGATTCTTTATAAATTTGCAATGTCCTCAAAGAAATATACTCCTATTACAAGTAGGTTGCATGCCATAGGCCTATGTTTACTGTAAATTCAATGAACATAAATTTATTTTGCAAAATGTAGCGTTGTGCCTTTAACAGTGTGACATTACTGTTAATGATTTAGGTTTGAATACCTAAACATGTCATATATAATATAAACTGTTTTAGAAGGTGTAGTTTGTGTTGCTACTGGATTTTATTTTAGTGAAGAATTGGTAAAAGTATATACATGCAACTTGCATTCGATGGTATATGTCCCATGGTTACTTGCATGGTGCAAGTTACCATGGGACACATATGCCTATAATGAAGTAGAGATTACAATATTCTCCTATGATGGAGGATTTTTTTTTTTTCACAAAATGAAATAAATAAATAAATGAAATACGCAAAGCTCCAGTACCTAAAAATTGTCCAGTAAATCAGAAATCAGAATCAGAAAATACTTTATTGATCCCCAAAGGGAAATTCTGTTACAGTTGCAAGAAGTAGGCTATATAAATATCAGAGTAGAAATATAAATAAAAGAAATATAAGGAGTGTGGATATGCACGGTATTTACATAGTTAAAGGAATTTTATGATACAGTATTTTAATAATTAAGGAATTGTAATGGTGAACAGTAATAATGAATACATAGTAGCAGTAGAGTATTGCATATCATAATTTAAGCCGGTGTTATTGCACAAAACAGATAATATTGTCCAGTTTCCAACTCACTCAAGTGTCTGTGTGTAAGACACTTAGAGGGAGGAGTTATAAAGTTTGATGGCCACAGGCATGGATGACTTCCTGTTGCACTTTGTGGTGCATTTTGGGGGAATAAGTTGCACTGATAGTGCTCCTGTGTTTGAGCAGTAAGTCATGGAGTGGGTGGGAGACAATGTCCAAGATGACATGTAGTTTGGACAGCATCCTCCTCTCTGACACCACTGACAGAGAGTCCAGCTCTGCCCCCACAACGTCACTGGCCTTGCGGATCAGTTCGTTGAGTCAGTCAGTTAGTGTCCGCTATCCTCAGCATGCAACTGCAAACAGGATAGCACTGGCCACCACAGACTCATAAAACATCCTCAGCATCGTCCTGCAGATGTTGAAGGACCTCAGCCTTCTCAGAAAATAGAGACGGCTTTGGCCCTTCCTGTAGAGGGGTTGAGTGTTCTTGGCCCAGTCCAGTTAATTGTCCAACTGCACTCCCAGGTATTTGTAGTCCACAAGGTCCACACTGACCCCCTGGATGGAAACAGGGCTCACTGCTGCCTTGGCTCTCCTTAGATCCACCACCAGCTCCTTAGTCTTTGTCACGTTGAGCTGTAGATGGTTCTGCTCACTCCATGTGACAAAGTCCCCCACCACAACTCTGTACTCAGCCTCGTCAACCTCGCTGATACATCCAAGCACAGCAGAGTCATCAGAAAACTTCTGAAGATGGCAGGACTCTGTGTGATAGTTGAAGTCTGTGGTGTAGATAGTGAAGAGGAAGGGAGAGAGGACAGTCCTCAGCAGGGACTCTGTGTTGCTGACCAAGCTGTCTGACACGCAGTGTTGCAGGTGCACATACTGTGGTCTGCCTGTCAGCTAGTCAACAATCCAGGACACGAGGGGGGGATCCACCTGCATCGCTGTCTTCTTCTCACCCAGCAGGGCCGGCCAGATGGTGTTGAAAGTACTGGAGAAGTAAAAAAACATGACCCTCACCATGCTCGCCAGCTTGTCGGACACCATCAGGACCTGCAGCCTTATTAGAGGGGAGTCTAGTCAGCTGTCTTCTCACCTGGTCAGCAGTGAGGCACACAGAGGTTAAAAGGTGGGGTAGGGGGAGAGGAGGAGTCATCAGGCTGGAGAGAGGTGTTAACCTGAGAGCCAGAGGAGGTGGGAGTAGGGATCTCCCAGGAGGAGGGTGAGGGACAGTGAAGGGAAGGAGGGGGAAGGAGTGGGGTTGGAGGTGAGACAGCAGTTGAGTTAGTGGGGGGATGGGCAGGAGCCATATAGCATCAAATCTGGTAACGAACAGATTAAGTTTGTTGGCCCTGTCCAAGCTGCCTTCAACTCCTCTGCTGCCAGTTGGTCTGAAGCCAGTGATGTTCCTCATGCCGCTCCAGACCTCCGTCATGTTGTTCTGCTGGAGTTTACGCTCCAGCTTCCTCCTGTACTTCTCCTTAGCCTCCCTGATCTTCACCTTCAGGTCCCCCTAAATGGCCTTCACCTCCTCCGTATTCCCGTCTCTGAATGCCCTCCTCTTTGTGTTCAGGATGTTCTTTATGTCCTGTTCCAGTGATTCCAGTTGTGATGAATATCTGATATCACTAAGTGCAGGATTTGTTATAGCATTTAAAATTGTATTAAAAATTGTGTTAAAGTTAAGTATTAAATTTACAGTATGTGGTTAAAAGCTTCAGAAAAAGATAGTAAGTGGATATTTTATCAACTAATTAACTATCTCCAACTCCATCTAATTTTTATATTTAGCTAAGGTCAAGTGGCTGATGCTCTCTCTAGTGCTCGCAAGTTTTTTTTGCGAACTCTGTAGGCCTACTGTATTTTTTATACCTCTTAATTTTCTATACAAGTGTTTTGTAAGCTGCTGAAATCTGCTGCTAAAAATTCAATTTCCTTGCGTAAGTCATCTCAAAAGGATCAATAAAGAGAAGTCAAATACGAAGTCTTAGTCTAAGAACAACACTACCCAGAATGCATTGTGAATTGATGTAGCCTCTCATTTCGCCTGAACATTTTTACACGGTTATCTGTTTAATCTCAAATATTAACAGCTCATGATTAAAACCATTATCAGGCAATTATAATTAAAATGGAAAAGGCCAGACTTTATTATGAAACAAAAATATATTTTCAAGCTTATTTAAAAATGCATATTTGTAGTCAGCTAAGATCCGTGTGTCGGGTCCCCAGCCTTCGGTGTCATTGGTGAATGACCGAAGATGTCTCACAGCAGGTTGTTTGCCAGGCTGCTTTGTAAGTATTTAAGTAAATTCTAGTTTTAGTAACTTGAAATGTTTGTTTCTGCAATCGAAGTATACTCATTGGCTCTGTGCTGTACATAAGCTGAGCTTTTCAGGCTTGTCCAGTATTGCACTGGCTAGCAAAGCTCCCCTTGGTTGACTGTCAGTTAGCTTCCAGGCTAGTTAGCTAGCTAGCCATATTAGCCTGCCAACAATCTGTTATTACTCATAGTTTGCAACTCAGCTAACTAGTTAGCTTTTAGCTAACGTTTAGCTGACATCTAACTTTAACCCGCTGCCTGCTCCCAGGCCGAGCAAGTATTAATATTTAACCTTGCATGTCCCCTCGACTAAATGTAGCGTGTACATTGACTTTGCTCAAGTTGTTTTGGTAGAGTAGCTTATGTTATTTTTACACAGAAGTCATTGGAAGCAGCTAAATTAGCTGTGCAGCTGGCAGTGTGGAGCATGCAAGCTTAGCTAACGTTTTTTTTTGTATATATATAGGTCGTAGTAGAATACAGATTTCCGGATTCTTAAGATAGTTTAGTAACGTTAGCTGCCACTTTGTTGCGACATTGAGCTGGCTGAACTTTGTACAGTGTCATTGATAGGCTGTCTCTGAAAGTAGAGCAAAGTTCACAAAGGCTGGGTAAATAATGCTTGTTTAGTCAAACGCTTGTATTGATTGTCTGTTATGTAAAATAGGCGACTTTGTCAAATCTTTAAAAGTCGATTTACAAGTTTAAAGACCAGATAGAGGATCACTGGTAGTCATCAGTTATTTTTCTCTTCTTTTACGTTTTTTTTTTTTTATTTCGTCACTAGCAGATAACTTTTGTTTGGCCATTTATTGCAGGGTTGTACCTACTCGAGATATATCTAGTAACATAATGAATCGAATAGCAGCTCAGGGTTTCCGAACATCTGTGTGTCAGATTAGTGCACTTAACAGTGGCAAACAATTATAGTATACTGTTCATGGGCGTCATGTTTTATTATTTTTTATTTGTTAAATTGTTTTACACATTGTCAGAAAGTAGTGGGGAAAAAACACTGTATGTTCACTGGATGGAATTTGAGATTTGATGTGTTAAAATGTTTGTCTTTTTGCTGAGCATAGAGTAAACTTTAACATCCACAAGGGGATATTTGTCTTGAGCACAATGCTACAGTCAGTGCTACAGTCAACATCTTATATAATGTATATCATCTATATATATATATATATATATATATATATATATATATATATATATATATATATATATATATATAAACAAATTACTTAAACTATTCATCAATCAACATTTGTGTTAATTAATTTCCTGTTGATTGGCAATTGGATCAATCAACTAATCTTCTCAGCACTAAATACCGTAAGTCATATGTATCTGTTAATGTATTTACATGGTGATTGCAGGGTTATATACAATGATTCTACTTTGTACTCTGTGCTTACTCAAGTAAAAAAACTAATTGACCATTATTAGGACAATACTTAATTACAACAGTAAAACATAATAGCAAGCGAGTAATCAAAATTTCTCCCTGGAAAAGTGATGAAAAAGCCAATGAAACCATATTGAATCTGTCTAACCAGTTACTATGTCTATAGTAGCTCATAGTGAGGTGTGTGTGTGTGTGTGTGTGTGTGTGTGTGTGTGTGTGTGTGTGTGTGTGTGTGTGTGTATATATATATCCTTCTCATTATGCATATACACATTACATTCCTTTTTAAATTCAGTCTTATTCATTTGCAATACTGTTTACACTAATTAATTATATAATTATATTAATCATTCATATTTTAATTGATTATATGTTAGCCCTATATCTTAACTTGCTCTATTTTCTGTGCTCAGATTCAGATTGTGCTTTTACTTTTCTTTTAGTTAGTTATTGAGTGTTATTGGAAGTGCTTAGGATTTTGCCAGGATTTGCCAACGTCTGCTTTTCTTATTGTTGTGTACATATCAATAAAGAACCTTGAATCTTGTTGTGTAACAACTGTGGTCTTATCAGTTGTCTCATAGTAGAATCAATCTCGACAGAGCTTCCTCACTTGCACTTTGACCTGAATGCTAAGTAACATACAGTATTTATAAGGCAGGGATTTGATAATAGATGTGGGACTGAACTAAACCATACAGTAAATATGTGGGCCGGAAAGGCAAAACATTGAGCTAAAATAATCTAAGTATTATAAAATAATTCTCTGTGAGTTAGTACCTGTGACTACATGTACAGTAGTCATTTAATGCAATGTAAAGTGTATTAAATGTAGTGAAGTACTATGAGTCTACTTCCAAAATAAAATGTTTTTGAATAATGCAGTTAGTCTACTCTGCAATTTTAGCTTACAGCATGGACTAAAGGCATTATCAGTAAAGTAGTTGGCACATAACAATCTCTAATTAAAAATAATAATAGGACATCTTAGAAAACTAAGGTGCATTATAAGTCAGCTGTCAAGTCTGAAGCTGAAAATTTAGCTCAACAACAATAAAAGATGATAGCAGAAGCAAAGGGATTGTTGCCAAAACACTGTGAGCTGAAAGTCTTGGAAGAAAAATGAATTTATAAACTTATTTTACCCTTCACTGTGAAAAAAGAGGGGCTTGCTGTTGAAAAGCATTTTTAAATTACAGCTTGTCTTTATATATTTGTACACCTTAATGCAAAATATTCAAATGCATACAGTTATTGTCCTCTTATGTATTTTTGTTTTTTTAGCTAGGAAGGATTTTGATGACTTACATTGACTTGTATTATATTTACCCTTTTCTCTTTCTCCATTCAGTGCAGCAGAGTGGAGTCAGGCACTGTTATACAGGGTCAAGGAAGAATCTCTACATCACCAAGAGCACAAAGGTCATCTGCCAAGGTTTCACAGGGAAGCAGGTCTGTACTGATGACTTGTTACAGCATCATATTTTTGTTATTACTGCTTCACATCACATTGGGTTACTGTAATCTTGTTGAGAAATCAAAGTTTTTTGTTTTTTTAGTAGACCTGCGTTAAATCGGCACTGTAGGTGCGCAGAGATACGGACACTATGCCGTAGCCTGACGCGCACCTCTCAAAAAATATAACTACACATTGTGACAAAGCAGACCGCAACGACTGTGAATGGCCTGCTTGGCCCTGGCTTGGTAACGTTGCTGGATCTGACTAAATAATTAGGCTCACGTGTTTCTCTTTGTACCGTGTCCAGTCAAGGAGAATAAAAATCTTGGCAAATGTGTTCAACATGCCAGAAACGAGGACTACAGATTTATATCCCCCCGTCCTTGCGCACATTCCATTTTTAATCTTCCGTTTTCTGTTCAACCACATAAACGTTGTTAAATATAGTTCCAGTGGACACTCTGGGTAATTAGAAAAGGTTGTGAAATGAAGCAAGTGCTATTGAGTGCACATTGTCGTGTCTCTCTTGCTTGATAAGCAAGCAATTTTTCAAAGTTATTGTCCCAAAATTTGCGATAATAATGACTGGCCAAAACAGCAAAGTTAGCAAAAGGTGAAGGAGTGTATCCCAATCTAAGGAAAAATGCTGATTCATAACTTCTAATTCCTGTTAAAAGGCTGGTTATTATTTTTACAAGATCATTTATTTGCATTTGTGGTTATGGCTGCTTTATCTACATTATTTTACCATCTCCAGTAATAATTAACAGACTTATAGGATTTGTTCAGCAGAAAGTGAATTCACACTGTTTGATGCACTCATTTTATGGGAAAGTATTATACATCTGAGATTCACTTAGAAAATTTGTCCTTCTTGTACTCCCTTTAGTGTCATTGCTGCTTCATCTTGTTTTTTTGTTTTTTTTTTCATTTCAAATGGGTCCTGATGGTGATATTTGAATCAAACACGTATCATAAACAGCAAGTAATAACAATTGGCTACGATTACCAGCCACATATTAGCGTCTCTACATCCAGTTTTCACCTTTTCCCCTTTTATTTATTCTGTATCAGCCTGTTACAGCCGGTCATTGAAGCTGTACGATGTACACTGAGTAAAATATTCATACCCCGAACTGCACTTAGACAAGAATTCCAGGATCAATAATGAAATTCAAAGTTTAACCTAGCATCCTTGGTTTTTGTTTTGTTTTTAATGGCGGCACTTTTTCATTCCCAAATGTCTTTTTTTTTTATAGACCCTTTGCACATGACGTCATGCTCTACTCGCGCGAATTATGAACGCCATGACTGGCGGCGGAAGAGCTATGCTGTAGACGGACAGCAAGCTAAAACTCTCATACACAATTTGCAGAGTAATCCTCAGCAACACAAGCATATCTATGTATTGCCTTTCTGTTTTAAATGACTGATAATAATAAAAGCATCCTCACCAGCTGGCTGCCGTGCTAACCAGCTGTTTCTGCTAACATGTCAACCCGATGATGATGCACATACAGTGGGGAGATTTTGATACACAGCTGATTTTGCAGGTTTTCCTACTTACAAAAAAATGTAGAGGTCTGTAATTTTTATCATAGGTGCACTTCAACTGTGAGAGAAGGAATCTAAAACAAAAATCCAGAAAATCACATTGTATTATTTTTAAATAATTAATTTACATTTTATTGCATGAAATAAGTATTTGATCACCTACCAACCAGTAAGAATTCCGGCTGTCACAGACCTGTTAGTTTTTCTTTAAGAATCCCTCCTGTTCTCCACTCATTACCTGTATTAACTGCACCTGTTTGAACTTGTTATCTGTATAAAAGACACCTGTCCACACACTTAATCAAATAGACTCCAACCTCTCCACAATGGCCAAGACAAGAGAGCTGTGTAAGGACATCAGGGGTGTAATTGTAGACCTGCACAAGGCTGGGGTGGGCTACAGGACAATAGGGAAGCAGCTTGGTGAGAAGGCAACAACTGTTGGCGCAATCATTAGCAAATGGAAGAAGTTCAAGATGACAGTCAGTCTCCCTCGGTCTGGGGCTCCATGCAAGATCTCACCTCGTCGGGCATCAGTGATCATGAGGAAGGTGAGGGATCAGCCCAGAACTACACGGCAGGGCCTGGTCAATGACCTGAAGAGAGCTGGGACCACAGTCTCAAAGAAAACCATTAGTGACACACTATGCCGTCATGGATTAAAATCCTGCAGCGCACACAAGGTCCCCCTGCTCAAGCCAGCGCATATGCAGGCCCGTCTGAAGTTTGCCAATGACCATCTGGTTGATCCAGAGGAGGAATGGGAGAAGGTCGTGTGGTCTGATGAGAGAAAAATTGAGCTTTTTGGTCTAAACTCCACTTGCCGTTTTTGGAGGAAATAGAAGGATGAGTACAACCCCAAGAAAACCATCCCAACCGTGAAGCATAGAGGTCGAAATTATTCTTTGGGGATGCTTTTCTGCAAAGGGGACAGGATGACTGCACCGCATTGGTCAAGGTCCTGGAGTGGCCTAGCCAGTCTCCAGACCTGAACCCAACAGCCCCGAAATCTGAAGGATCTGGAGGAGCTCTATATGGAGGAAACAAAGGTTTCTATACCAAATATTAAGTTCTGCTTTTCTGAAGTATCAAATACTTATGTCATGCTATAAAATGCAAATAGAGTATTTAATAATCAACAATGTGATTTTTCTGGATTTTTGTACCTATGATAAAAATTACCAACCTCTATATGCTTTGTAAGAAGGAAATTCTGCAAAATCAACTTTGTATCAAATACTTGTTCTCCGCACTGTAACTATCATCAGTTATTCACTGATCTAGCTAGCTACATATCCCAAAAAGAAAGCCGTTTTCTTAGTCATTTAACTTAACACGCATACAAAAATATCAGTTAAATTATAGATGACATGGCCCGGAAACGAGCTTAAAAAAAAAAAAAAAGTTATGTGCGTGTCTGCGGAGCTCCTACCCCGGTTAGCCAACCAAATCTTAACATAGGCTACACAGCAAATGTAATTACAGATAAAAAGAAGGCAAAAGAAAAAAAGTGTGGTTACTACTGATCATATAGCTACACTCCTTGAGATTCACTGCTTGGATTAACGAATGATAGATAATGACTGCACTTCCGAGAGCCTGGATGCATCCATTTGAAAGTTGCACTGGCACATCCAGTGAACAACGATATGAGGGTAGCCATAACCAACTATGTCCTCTAAAATAATAGGTTGTGTGTTATATACATGTGTTATATACATCTTTACATAAGTAAAGAATATAGTATGTTAATACAAAATAAACCCTAGATTGATGTCTTATCTTTGCCATTATGAGGTACTTTCACCTGCCGTAAGCATAGCATTGTGTACCTGTAACCCAGCCAACTACAACGAACTGGTAAGCATCCAGACTTTTAAAAATTTGAGATAAGCATCAGCGTATGGGGATACCCGTTTACCACATAATGGTACAGATCGTGTGTACTGAAGTTGGGCAGACTCTGCGATTTAATGAGGTCCGTGAAAACTGAGGGAGGAATAAGATAAGGGTCGTATCCAATCCTGCTATCTCCAACTTCTCCAAATACTGCTCTTCGTGAGCACCTACCAGATGCCCTAACTCAACCAATAACGACACAACAACTTGTTGTTCAATAGAAGAAGCCATAAAGAAGAAGAAGATAGTAGCATTATTATTATTATTATTACTACTACAGTATGTTTGGTGTTATTTATTTTAAACTGATTGAAACTACTAAACTTTCCGCTCGTCTACTACACTGTTTAGCTCGTGCTTCCGGTGATTCTGCCGACCGTCATCACGTGGGCGTGGTCACATTTTTGAAAAGGGTCTATACATTATTTCCCCATATGTGTGACATATTTGGTATCTGTGGGTTTAGACAAAGATTTGCTGCTTAGCCTGGGTCTGTACTGACTTTCCTTCGGTGGGTTTGTGATTAGAAGAGGTAGTGCAATCTACTCTAAAGTTCAATATAGAGCTAGAAATTACAAGAAATTGCAGAACAGAAATGCCAAAATGTGTGTGTGTGTATATATATAAATATAAATTCCATATCAGTGATAATCTACATGGTAAATGGTCATAAAGGAAACGCATTGAATTAGAAGGACAAAGGGAAACGGAGTTCTGCACCATTACAAGCGATCCATTGGTGCTTACTGCCCTGCCAAGTTTTATCTCCATAGCCAACATGGAAGTGACAGTATGTGAATTTTTTTTGGAAACCTAGCTTTCTTGGGAGGTATTTTACAGTCGCTTTTGGAGAATATCAAAAGCCGATTTTGATTTGTTTGTTTTCTGCAAGGAGATTAAACTAAGCTTACATCATTATTTATCCGTCAAGAACATTTTGGTTTCTTCTCAACAAATATATTTACCGGTAGCTGAATCCCCTAGAAGGTCCCAGCCTCACTTCTGTATCCATCCCTTTACTCAGCAGTGGGACAGGTGATTAATCCTGGATGGCAGCATATTTCCTCCTCCCTCTGTCTGTAATTATATCTCAAGGTTGACGCTACAGAAAGTGGCTGTACCCCAGTTCGTTACACACTAATATATGTACTGACTCCTCTTTCCTTGAAGGGAACATTTCACAGTCAGCAGTCTCTTGACTATGGCTCCCAGTTAGTTGGAGGTGTTTCCCCCGGCAAGGGTGGAAAGACACACCTTGGCCTGCCAGTCTTCAATTCAGTCAAGGAGGTATGTATGGCTCCTTATACTTCTGTGGTTGTCCCCTTTTTTAACCAGTTTGAAGCTAAAATATGTTGTGATATTAGAGATGTTCTGAAAACGGTATCGCCTACGATACTGCCTAAAACGCTGGTATCTGTATCGGGAAGTACTGAAGTTTATGCACCGATCCGATACCACATAATGAAGCCCTCAAGAAAATCTACGTTAAAGTAGTTAATGATAAAAGAAAGTTTGGTGACATTCATTGTTTGTCTTTGTTCATGTTTCACAAAGAGTTTAACCTGAGCCAGACCAACAACAAAGACAGAAATCACATCCATGCAGGGATAGTAGTATACAGCTGTTAAAACATAATAAAATATATGACACACTGGTATCGGCTCCGTACTCGGCATTGACCGATACGCAAGTTCAAGGTGTCAGAATTGCTATTGGGAAGCAAAAAATGGTATCGGACCATCTCTATATGATATGGATCTGACAGATTTGCTGCTAATATCCTGTGGAGGACTGTGGAGCTTTTACAGATTTTAAAGAAACATTAGATGGCAGTATTTCATAACTTTATAATTTCTATTTGTAATGCACCGCCAATATCTTTATTCCTCGCCTCAGGCAAAGGAGGGCACAGGGGCAGATGCCACTGTGATTTATGTTCCTCCTCCGTTCGCGGCAGCGGCCATCATCGAGGCCATTGATGCCGAGATCCCCTTGGTGGTGTGCATAACTGAGGGCATCCCCCAGCAGGACATGGTGAGGGTCAAACATAAGCTCCTGCGCCAGGGCACCACCCGCCTCATAGGCCCCAACTGCCCAGGAGTAATCAATGTAAGCTCACACACGCACATTCTAATGTGAAAGTTGAAAGTGCAATCTGCCTCTTAATGATCCAAGAGTAATTTAGATTGAATGCATTAATATTCTGTTACCTTGAACAGTGAATGCAAGGCAAGGAACATGAATTTATACTGCCGTTTTCTTTGTTTCTGTTTTTGGTAGTACTAAATAGTGTCAGTTATTTGGGTTAAAGATTTCAGGTTTTCTGGATTTTAAAGTATAGCAAGAGAAATTTTAAAGTGGTTATCCTCACTTGTGGGAATTTGTGCACTGAATATTTATTGACTTTGTTCTGGTTTCTTTAAAGTGAACTTATAACGTAAAAATCTAAATAATAAATGACTGTTCCTTTTGAAAAAGCTTTTCAACAGTAAAGATACATTTTAAGTAAACTGGTAATTCAACATTCCCAGTGATATTGAGCATAAGTAGTAGAAAAACACAATCATATGCTATGTAAATGTAAGTAGTTAAAAAATATATCTTTTCTGCAGCCTGGAGAGTGCAAGATTGGGATCATGCCAGGCCACATTCACAAGAAGGGAAGAATTGGTGAGATTTTTTTCAATGAAACTCATCAAATCACACACTTCAAACTCTTTGTTGGGATCTTTTAAGCATTTAATTTAAATGTGAAAATTTAAGTTGTCTTTTAAATGGTTATTTTATTTAAGAAATGACTGAGGGTTTTCCAACAACAATCTTTAAATGACAAACAGAAAAGGATGGTAAAGGGAGAAAAATAAGTTCATACTAATACCTTTCTTCCCAAATTAAACACTTAACTTAAATCGTAGATTGAGCTTCTGCTGTTGACAGCTTGATAAGAAGTGTGTGCTGCTGTTGACCAGTGGACCTTTACAGGAAATCTGTTTTTACTGTAAATTGACTGCCATCATTCCCAAAGCATAGACAGAACAGCTGTTACAGAGCTGCCATCTTTTTTGTGTTTACTGTCAGGATGAAATGCTTTGGTCAATGTTGGACAGAAAATGAAAGTTGCGTTATATATTATGTTATCACACTTGATTGGATAAGTGTCTGGTTGTGATTTTAAAGAAAAGTAACCATCCTAAAATAATTTGTGTTTTACTTCTTTCAGGCATTGTGTCTAGATCGGGCACCCTGACATACGAAGCTGTGCATCAAACAACCCAAGTCGGCCTGGGCCAGTCACTCTGCATTGGTAGGTAACCAATGACATGTGTCATATTGAATTTAAATTTAACACAACTCTTAAAACAAGCACTTGGCTGGGACTAAAAGAACAAATTGATCCTTATACAGTGTGGTGTTTTATGGTTTGTTGGAAGAAGACACTAAGGAAACTAAACAGAGAATGATGGAGGACATTCTATTTAAGTATGTGTTGGCTTCAAGACAGGATTGTCACATTATACCAGACACTTAACAACACATGTGTACATGTAATTTGGGCCTCTTTGTGAATGTTGGCTAGACTGAAGAGTACAACAGCCTTTTTAATGTTTCTATACTTTCGCCCTTTAACAATTGTGTTACAGGAGATGAAAACGTGCATGAACATTTTATTGAATTTATTGAATATTCTAAATTATTTTTGCACCGAAACTCATCAGACTCTGATGCGTTCCAGCGAATAGCGCAGACCCTTAGGATTGAAAAAGCAGTTATTTACTTTCTGATCATTGCTTAAAATATTCCTGTCAGATCTAAGCATTGAAGTTAAAGGCCACCTATGAGATTGAACAGACTGATCGAGTGGCTCAGATGCAAGTGGAGACTTTGTCTGTCTACTTGTAGCTGGAGGTTGAAAGTCTGAAGGTACGGGCTGTAAAAAGTTTGGGAAACACTGATATGGACACCATTTCTTGCTGTCAAAAATGAATCCCATCCACGCACCCCCCAATTTAATTTCTTAACTCATTTATTTTGTGAAAAGATAAATAATTTTACTAAAACAAATTTCTTTGGCCAACTTATCTACCACTAGAAAATCCATATTAAAGGGCTCGTTGGACACCGAAATTAACTGAAAAACAACTTGGCTTCATTATTATTTAGACATTTTAATTATGGAGTGTCCTCTAGCCAGACTTCATAAAGCCAGTTCTGCAACAGTATTAAATATTGTAGAGTTCATTAAGGAGCTTTATTGATGGTTCTGCTAGTGGCTTTTTAAGTCTGAGAGTGACCTAGGGGCTATAGCAAATTACAGCTAATACAATATTTAATATCACTGTCATCTTTGATGCTGGTAATGTGCTTCTCTTTGAGTATTATTCATGTAATTTTTTTTGTCTTGGTGTTGCCAGGTTTTTTAATGGTAAGAATATAAATCTAGGTGATGTCTTGTCCGTAAAGATTAATGTCAGGAAGGTTTCTCCATGTTTTTATAGATCCTGGTGTAATTGTTTTGTGGAAATGATTTTTGAAAATGATTATTGGACCCTTGTGATTTAGTAAAGTGTTGTAAGTCATGTTCCTTGTAATGGAAAGATGTCAATTTACCATGCAGACATAAAGGTGAAATGGGACCATAATACGTTTGAATCGTTATACGATTAAACACACTTTTAAAGTGACTTTGATGTTGAATTAAAAAGGCTGCTTCTATATCCTCAATTCAGCTTAACATTATTTCTGAAATAAAGTGGAACTTATGTATAGTTTCAATAACACATTGTTGTGTTTGACACTCAATTTTCAAACTGCTGTATTCAATATTTTTAAGATTCACTTGTAGTAACAAACCTACTGGGAATTCTCACCTAATTCTGGTTGTTCTGGTTGTGAATTTTAGGATCTTTTAGCCCTTTCATTTGCTTTTCTGCAACTTCACAATTTTTAATGCCATCTCACCGCTCTCAGATTTGTTTCCAGACACCGCAGGCATCGATACAATAAAAAAAGCTTTAAAAAAACCCTATACACTACCTGCTGAGCACCAAAAGGCAAAATTAGCAGCTACATATAAACATTTAGCAGCTTAAAAGACAGATATTTTTGTCATTTGTTATTATTAATTTTAGCATGTTTTAGCAAAGATATACATCTCTCAGTAGCAAATTGTGTAAAAAGTAAAAAGAAATTAAAATGTAATACATCCCTATGACACTTCATTGTTTGCTGCTGATTATGTAAAATCATGCTGACCCTACAAGTAACATTTAATGTGCTCCCATGAAACAATTCAGGCAGTGCCAAATTGATTCGGGCAACCCCAGTGAAGAACTGTGAACCAATCTCAATCAAAGTGCCAATTTTCGACCATACTTATTCTCCCTGCTTCTTATTCCACTCTCGGGCTGAGCAGCCATGGGATCCTCAAGTATTCACAGGAATAATCCTTTCAGAGTCTTAAGTATACATCTGCTGTTTGCTTTGTGTCCTGCAAGGTATTGGCGGGGATCCATTCAATGGTACAAACTTCATAGATTGTCTAGAGGTGTTCCTGCAGGATCCCAAAACAGAAGGCATCATCCTTATTGGAGAAATCGGAGGCAATGCTGAGGAGAATGCTGCGGAGTACCTAAAACAGCACAACTCTGTAAGGAAATCACACTCACTGCATACCCATTATTTTACCTCAAACTCCTAGTAATATCCGTTTCTACACCGCTTCACCTCTGCAGATGTACAGTATGTGTTCGTATTAAAAATTTATGTTTTTCTGAATAAGCTCTTAGTCATTCCCTTTTAAATCTTTCATTGGTAGGGAACACTGGAAACCTTCATGTGTTGAGGACAAAGTGTCTTTTCTTTTTGATAACGGCCTCAGGCTGTCTCTCTCACTTTTCTATGTCTGTGTAAAGATAAAAGAGGATGGAGGTATACTTCACAGGGCATGTTCTAGAAATCCCCAGTGCTGATAAGCAGTCAAACTTTTGTGATGTCCACATGTGATAAAGAGCAGTAGGGTGATGATTGGTTTATGTAGCCAAGTGGCTACTAACTTGTAATTAACAATTTTAACTTCACCAGGCCTGTACTTGCACTACCTGGCAGATGACCTTTTAATCTGTTCATTTTGTCAGTGTGTGTGTTTGTTTCTGGGCATGTGCACGTTCCTCTGGTGCTCTTGAGCTGAGAAATGGATTTGATTTGCCCTCGGCTGCTCTAATGCATGCAAATCTCCTGCTGGCGTCTCAGGAGAATAACTTCTCTCACTCAACAAATAAAATACAACACCCACCACCCCCCTCACCCACTCCCAGAGTGTTGACAGCAAGGGACAGTTAAAATGAAACATGTACATGAAAAAGCCCACCAGAGCTTGGAAGTAAGATGCAGCTCTTCCGTTGTGTAGAACACTGCACATAAAAGACTGTACTTGGACCGAGAGACCGATCGAGAAGAACTGAACGTGGTCTGTAGACATTGTTTTTACTTTTGCGCAAACTTAACTGGATTTAAATGCATTTCCGTCATCAATACACAAACCTCACATATTTTATTTTTATTCATTTGAAGCACAGCTTTCCTGGAAATCAGGTGAGCTCAGCCAAAGTAAATATAAACTGCAAAATGCTAGTGAATGCTAGGGCTGCAATTAACAAATGCAATTTGTTTATTGACTAAACAAATACATTTTCATTGTCGATTAATCTGACCATTATTTCCTTGATAAATCAATTAGTTGTTCTTGTCCACAACTCAAATATATTCAATTTACTGTCACTTGGCTTTTGTATGTTAAATTTGTTTTGCCTTTTAACTGGCAAGAGAAATCAGTCAACATGTTCTATACTCATGCATTATGTCTTCTAGAGGACAAATAGGGAAAGAGAAATCCTAAATTTAGGATACATCACTCTATTGATTGGTTAAGACAAAGCAAAACAAAATGAACTCCCTTCTTAACAAGAAATGGACTAACATAAAGAGTGAATAAAGTAAAACAACATTGGGCCACATCATCAGATTTTGGTTCAGATAATGCTAAATCCTGATTGGTCCTCATGTGAAATAAACCAAACTGTAGCTGTGTTCATGTACAGTAGGATGCCATCACTTATAGAAAGAAGTTTGAGACATTTGACATTAACTAGACATATTGTGTCACACTGGACACATTAAGTTCAGACTGCTCAGTGAAATTAAAGGTCCAGTGTCATGATGTCTCATGCAACATTAAATATATTAAACTCTGGTTTGAGGAAGACACATTAGACCAAAACGGGAAGAAGTATTGATTTCAGTATCTGTCAGTGTTACAGTTGAGTTACTGCAGACTGTTTATCTACCGACGCCTTAATTCTGTAAAATTCAAGAAAACAACCTTATACTTCCAACTATGCTCTGCTGTCAGGTTTTATGATCCAGGGCATATTTCAAGGTTCAGTCTTCATCAGTGTCTGCGATGCTTGCCAACATAATATGGTCATAAAAGTCACTTGTATCAAAGATCTGCCTATCATTGCCAGAGTTTCACAGGTTTTCTGAAGTCAAAAATAGGTTTTTACACAGAATAACCATATTGCAATTTGCTTCATGCATATCAAGTAGGTTGGAGTATTTGGCACCTAAGCCACCGTAGCGTTTTGCTGAATTTTTTTTCTTTTTTTTCTGTCAGCTTCTTGATTTTTAACTGAGCTTGTCTCAACTGAGCTCAGCTAAACCTCTTTGTAATTCTGCGGAAACAACACTGAGAACTAACGCAGGTTGTAGTCTGGAGGAAGGCTGAGGTTAGAAAAGGGATTGTGAGCTCCATGTGTATGTGCACATGCCAGTTTTATTCATGCCTACATGTCATGTTTATAGGGGTGTATAATTGTCTCTGTTTGGCTTTTTAAGTGTGAGTACAATTTCTCACCTTGCATCAGTTTTGTGTTTATAGAACAAAGCTCTCCTCCAATCTTGTGAGAACACAGAGGTGGGGGAACTACCCTGTTGGTCCCATAATTAAGGTAATATATCTGAACTGCTAACAGTGGAAGACAAAAGATGGGTAAAGTGAAAGACAGTATAACTCCCCTCCCTGTATGCATTGTTAGTACTTAGTATCAAGGGAGGCAGGGATTAATAGAGTAATTAAACCCCTTTCATTTGAGGTAGATTTAAGACTTTATTCACATGAGGGTGGTTTGTTTATTCAGAATGTGATTTGACTTCTGAATACTGAGTGGGGTTTGGTGCTAATGTGTGCTTGCATTTTTCAATGCACAGAGCAGTTGCTTGTAACATATTCAGAGCACTTTAAAGTGATATTTCCTTTCTCTGCATTTCCCTATTTAACTCTGCAAGTGTCAATGTCTCATTAGCGGCGCATTTCTATCCAAGGTCTCAACATTTCCCTGGCTGATATACGTCCTGCTAGTCTTAATTATTAAAAGTCATCTCCAGTTTATATTAGCGACTGCCATCTTGTTCCTGCCAGTGTCAGGTCTGAATTTGGAGCTGAAATTGCAGTAGAATAGGGTGTCTTTGAAGGACCTTGCTGTATTGCTTTGGCTGTTGAACACGTCACATTTGCTCTCCAAAAGTAGTCTGCCAGATGAGCCACAGCTTTGTGCTTGTGTACGAAGACGTCCTTTACAATTATGTTGTTATTCCTAAGTATGACATATTAGCTGCTGATGTACGTACGTGTACACACACACACACACACACACACACACACACACACACACACACACACACTCCGGCCCTCTTGCTTATGATGTTATTGCTCAAGATGAATAGCTATCTTCACCCTGGAAATAATCTTAACTGTTGAACATAACATCCATCAATAAGCAAGTAGCATAGACAGGCACTGAGCTAATCAGTGCCTGCATGACTAATTACCATCTCAGAAATGAGATGAAATGGCATGAGCATGAGCCCCTATCTGGTCATACACCAACCCATGCAATTAAATGGTTTGATTGACCCTTTGTTTTAATAATGCAGGCTGAGACAGAGCTGCTGGTTAGACAAGCCTGTTATCATGGAGGCTATGTAATAGGAGGACATGGGGTGTTTAATTTCTAATGAAGGAATAAAATGCAGCTGCAGAAAGCTAATTTTCTCTATTTTTACGCACCCCTCTCCCTCGTTTTGCTCCTTTCCTTCATCCACTTTGTTGATCTGCTAACTGCACTCACATCCTCACACGTTCCCTTGAGCTTATTCTCCTGTTTTGTCCATTTCCCCCTCATTTTACGGTCATGTCTTTTTCTTTCTCCCATGTCCAGGGTGCTAATTCAAAGCCTGTGGTGTCCTTCATCGCGGGGCTAACTGCTCCTCCTGGCCGTAGGATGGGCCACGCTGGTGCCATCATTGCTGGTGGAAAGGGGGGAGCCAAAGAGAAGATTGCAGCCCTCCAGTCAGCTGGAGTTGTTGTCAGCATGTCCCCTGCCCAGCTGGGCAGCACTATTTTCAAGGTGAGTCCTTTGTTCCTTTGCTGTACTATTATATATACAGAGGCTTGAATAATACATAACAAACATACATACATACATACTCCAGCCCTAAACCTGGGATCCTCAGACGCTGGCCTGCTCTCCATTACCCATACTAGACTCTGTACCTTCAGAGAAAGAGCCTTTAGTGTTGCAGCCCATCCCTCTGGAACATCCTCCCTACAGATATCCAAAATGCTACATCCCTGGACATTTAAAAAAAAAAATAAACTCCTGAAACCACCTTCCTTATTATAGCCACAATAATTCTGTAAAGTGTCCTTTGTAAAGCGCTATATAAATAAGTTATTATTATTACCATGCTTCAGTACAATTTTGAGGCACGTTTTTTTACTTAAGTATTTTTGTTATGTTGTTTTATAATTCTACTCCACTAAATTTGGAATATTGTACTTTTTTTTTTCTCCACTACAATTCTCTGACAGCAGTTACTAGACATACATGTATAATCAGTATAGAAATTATACACATACATGCATTGAAAAGAAGTTACAATAAGACTAGCATGTTTCTAGTGTTATAATTGTGCTTAGATGTTAATCTAAAGTAATAATCGCATACTATGAATGACATATCACATTTTGAAAGGGACATTGCCTAATGAGTACATTTACTTTAGATACTTTTAATCAAGTTTTTCAGATTATTTTTACATACCTCAACTTAAGCAAGATGTTAAATGACTTGTAATAGAGTATTTTGATTTTGTGGTGTTATTACTTGTACTCATGTTAAAGATGTGAGTACTTCTTCCTCTACTGATCCTCATAATGTGGTACAGTTACTGTTTTGTTTGGGTGGGCAAGAGGACAGAAGAGCCTATTTAATTTTAAAGATTGTTCAAAGGTTGACCAAGAAATGTATTATCATTAATAAGTTAAAAAAAATTTAATTAGAATATGCAAGCTAATTAGAGCTGACATAATATAAATATATTGTAATAACACCGTAATAATACTTCTCTTCTGGTTTCAGAACAAAATATCTTGTGATTGTGGTGACTTTTAGCACCATTTTTCATCACCAAGCAGTTACAGATGTGAGAGGGTTAACTGTAAACAATTAGATTTTTTTTTCTAGGAGAAGCAAGGTGTGCAATTGAACTTTTAATATGCCGTAAAGAAAAGCAGGGCAGAAATTAATAAACGTGCGTTGACAGTGGCTGACTTGGCGCCACTGCCTCTTTTATTTCGATTTTTCTCTCGAGGATGCACTGTTAACAAGATGTATAAAAGGTGAAAGCATGTATTACACCCATTCATCATTTTATACTTTCATTACTACGGCTAGCACGACTGCACGTGGATATAGATTTACACATGTTTTTTCTGTCAAAGTTTAATTCATAATCATTGTGTGTAATGAAGAAAAACGCCCTGTGTGCTTGCTGATTTTGCTTCACATTGTGTTCATACATCTCTGTTAATCTCATTGACCGCTGTAATCGAAGTAATAGAAGCAAGTATAATTTAATAAGGTATAATCTTCAGGTGTGGCCCCCCTGGCCTCAGCTTCTAGGTGTGGGGGGAAGCATCTCTTCAGCCACTCACCATGAGCCGGCAGAAATGGATCCATGCACCATTATATTTAATTAGAGTTTATGAATCATACAGCTACAGTGGATTGTCTTTGGTTAAAAAAAAAATAAGCTGAACAAAATCACCTCCTTTTCTAGGTTGTACTTTTATTCAGTTATTCATTCATTCAGTAATCGGGCCTTCACAGTGGTACGTCATCAAATTTAACACTGCTGAAGATCCTTTTGTCCTCAAAGTTGCATTAGCACATCCTCATCCTTCATCATCATAATAACTGTATTAGGTTAGACAGGATACAGCAAGCTAGTATTGTTGAAATACTAGTATTGTTGAAATATATATATATATATATATATATATATATATATATATATATATATATATATATATATATATATATATATATATATATATATATATATATATATATATATATACTTTTCACTTCTAGCAATTTGACCAAATAACATTTTTGCCTCAGATCTTATTTTTTTTTACTTGTTGTCTAATGCACACCTGGCAGACAGATACACAGGGAAATGTCAGCACTGTCAGCATAGAGTGAAAATGTAAAATAAGTGATTTTTAACAACAAGAAAAGCACCACAATAAAGATGAGGGGATAGAGGAAAAAAAGCTTTGTCAACAAACCAAAACCAGAATTATCTTCATCACCTTTAAAAGGTTTAAAGTTTAAACCTAATTTATATTCTATGTGCCTTGGCATATACTGTATTGTTTCTCAAGTCTTTTAAGTATGCTTTTATTACTTATTTATGCTGTAATTGTCTCAGGTGATCTGATTTAGCTCCCATTTTGATTGTTTTGACTTTGTTGTCTTATAGTGTGGATTTGATGTCTCATGAATATTTGTAACTAACTATTAAGAAAATGTGATTTCAGGGCCTTTAACAATTAAATAGCAAATGCTGTAGTATGTTGAAACCAAATTAAATATGCAGTGCTTACAGTGATATCCAAAAGAATTTTCAGTGCCACTGGTGCCAAGACAAGATATCAGAAAACTTGTGTTTATCTCACAAGGACTAAATTCATATGCAAGGTAGAATAATAATGACATTTTATTTGTTTAAAAAATACTTGGAACTCCTAATTGCAACAGCAGCTAATATTGTCATAGCCTGCTCAGTATTCACAGTGAAGCCTGCATGCACACGTGCAGAGAAACAGAAGCAGGACACATTTAATCTGTGTAATAAATTCAAAAAGTTGAATGCAACGCACACAGACCGTATTTACGATGTCTGCACCCCGCATACATCTGGCCCCAGGTGTGTTAAAGCTGTTGTCACCGCTACCTTATAAATGTCTGACTTTTCTTTCACGTCATGTTTTTCTCAGCTCTCATCAGTTTCTATCTAGACGTATTTTCACCCATCCCTTTTCAGTGGCAACCTCTACTTTCCTCATTTTACCTTCACCCCCCTTCCTCTTGACTTGACTTGTCAAGCATCTGAGTCCCTCTCTCACACAAAGTCTGTCTATTTTCCGCTTCGCTGTTGTAAACAACTCTGCTCTTACCTTTTGTGCTATGATTCCTGTCTTGTACTCTTGAGATACTGTCTGCTACCTGGGACCATCGAAGCATCTGTCTGCTTGTGTCACGAATACCCTCTTCCTTCGGTCTTGTCACTCTTTCCATCCCTTTACTCCTTTTTTGTCATCTCATTTCCTCCACTGCTAACTTACTGAACCCTGTGCCACTCCCTTTTTTTTTTTTACTCCACCTCATCTGAAAAGCAACAATCTCCCCTCCACTCATAATGTCTCCTCCCAGAAAGTCGAGGTAAGAGAGGCCAAGGTTGTCTCTCAAGCAGAAACATGAAAATATTTCCTCCTCAAGGTGGCAGTAGATCTTCAGGTATCCACAAGCCACATGAGGAATGGGCCAACATGTGCATGAGTGCTTGTGTGTTCTGCAGACCTGATAAATGACATTTGCATTAAGTTACTTTCCCCCTGTGGAATGGAATATTCTTGGGGAACGGCATATTCTATCATCCTACGGTTTGTGTGATATTTCCCAAATTGAATATGTAAATAGCTACATCCTTTTTAATGGATAACATAATGCTTTCTCATTTGCAGTCACATGGTTGGACTGTGCTGATAAACACAGCATCTGTAACCTCACATAAATCAGATTTTTTTTTTTTTTTTTTTTTGCAGATGTGTAGCCTTTATCAATCAGAGAAAGTGAGCTGTTTTATTGTTGACAATTGGAACTTACTGTCACGTACAGCGCTACATGATTTGCACTCTCCAGGATAAAACAACAGGCTCTCCAGAGCCCCAGCCGACTTTGTTTCCCCACTTCAACATCGGATCTCATGCACGGGATCAAAACAGAGACTGTGAATTTTGCATGAATAAATCATGCACATCTATCTCACTTCATTTCACGTTGTCTTTCTTTCATCTTTTGTCTTGTCCACATCTGTAGGAGTTTGAGAAGAGGAAGATGTTGTAGATTGTGTGGGAAGACAACCAACCTTTAACCCCCTGCCCTGAAATTGAGATGGACAGCCTGATTCTGAAGGTGGATTTGCCCCACAGCATCTGTAAACCCTGATTATTTCAACTGTGATGCACACATACAGTGTTTATATTGTAATGTCTGCCATGAACTTGTACCTTGCACATAACAAAAGAATAAGACTTAGTGT
Organism: Percina caprodes; assembly: GCA_013375575.1. Lineage (NCBI taxonomy): Eukaryota > Metazoa > Chordata > Actinopteri > Perciformes > Percidae > Percina > Percina caprodes. The sequence continues at coordinate 2,038,199 of JABXJD010000011.1, read as the reverse complement.
CCTAATGGCATCATAAAGAACTCATTGTACACAATCTAAAAGCTTTGTAGATGTTTTTCTTCCTCTACATGTAGACAGCCAAAAGGAAAGGATGCCATGGTAACCTTGGTGATCTGTTTCCTTCTGTTATACTGCTGCTGTAAGATGTATTCCATACTCATTTCACTGACTGTCCACCTGAATAAGAAATATGTCTTGTATGATTTTCTTGTGGTGTTGTTACTCTCCTTTCATACGTTTTGTGAAACGGATGTGGTCTAATTTTTGAGTGAGCTTGCCTGTCTCCAGTTTTCTACCTTTTGCAGTTACATGATAAGGGAACCGAACGGGATGTAAAAGGAACCACATGTTGTGTGGACATACTGCTTACAAGCTTTTCAGTTACACACGGTAAAGAATCCTGGTGACGCACGAACAGGATGCAAACCGCTCCCCGACTCGTTAAATTCAAACGCTTTGTCACGGCCCTGATACCGATGTATAAGGCACGTACATATGTGCGGCCAACCGCTATAAAAACGGAACAGAGAAGCTCTGATTACAACACACACAGAGGGAGTGTGACATCATCGCCAATCAGGCCGCTATTATTCCACAATATTACATAGCAAATAGTTGTTTGCTGTTCTATTAATGTTCTGAGTCATATCAAGTACAGCCCCTTAAGAAGAAAGTGCTTTAATATAATACAGTGTCTTTAAATTAATAGTTTCTGAAAAGTGTGTTTATTCATAGCATTGTCTTATGGTCTATACTGTGAAGACTTAAGTGAGAGCAGACACAATTAACAGATATTTAAATACTGGTGAATCATTTCACCAGCATTTCAATTGGCAACATTTTGCAGAATTCCATTAAAATAAACACTTTGGTGACCTTTGTCCATCCAACGTGGATGAAACCTTTGTAGCTTATTAGCTGTGTTGCACATCCTTTTGTATTTTAACTCTGTTGAAATAACTCCACAAAAGAGGAAGGGTTTGCAGTTGAAAACCGTGGGAAACGATTATTGCCTTTAGCTTACTGTCATTTAGCAACATTTGTATTCCCCTTTATCCTGATAACTTCTTATTAAATGAAATGGTGCACCGTCCTGGAGTAAAATGCCAGAGGGGAGTGAAATGACGCTTGGGCAGCTGTTGTGACTGACTAGCGCTGACATTAGGAGGGAATTTTACTTTGCCACCTTTTGGTGTGGGTGGGCCTTCAGTCATGTTTCACTTTTTTCAGTTTGTTAAATGTTAAGATTTACAGCTTTTCTTTGCCTTCTGTGACATTTTTTCAACATTGTCAAATTACAAAATTAGTAAGTTGACAATGTTGACTTTTGCTTTGGAAAGATGGCAACATTTTTTAGACCAATTGCTTCATCTAGAAAATATTGGGAGGTATTAGAATTAATCTTTACTTGCAGCACTACTATTGGGATATTTATAACATGGGAATGTTTTGTGTTCACAATTGAGTGTATTTGGTTACACCTCTGTAATAGCCTCAGCTATTACACAGTTCAGGTAATGTGTAGACATTGTTATTAACACTAGTTTTTATTATAAATCTGTCATGTAGAAAAAAAACAACTAAAAATGCCCACTGACATCACAGGCTGTAAACATGCTGCCTTCCGCTTTCTGTGTGTTTGCATTTTAAACTCAGGTGGATGAATGAGGACTATGGTTGACTGCTCCTCAGATCTCTAAAGGTTAAATCCAGACAGCTAGCTAGACTATCTGTATTTCCGTTTCACGACTAAAACAACTTTTCAATGTACATACGTTCCACCAAAACAAGTTCCTTCCCGAGGCTGTTTTACAGCAGCACCAGCGCTCCGTACGGTGCATAGCTCCGCCCTTGAAGAGTGAGAATGCGTTTTTCTCCCATCCCGGAACACTGCATGGACTAGCCAGACCCTCCTCTAATCAAGACAACTCTCCCAAGTTCCAACAAAAAGAAGCCACAGGGTTAAATATACACCTTACTGTACTCAAGGTGAAATTTGAGTGAAGAAAAATGAAAGGGGAAGATAAGTTTACAGTTGGTTCTGCTCCTACTCAATCTTTTTAAATAAACACACTAGGAACAAAGGTGTGTAATGAAGCATATAATGCCCTACACTGGACATCTGTACAGCCTATGCTTATCTTCTCCTCAGCCGTCCACCAAGGCAGATTATACTGTTTACACACTGTTAACAATTACTTTTTAATCTGCATTAACAAATTAACATAATGACTGACAGTGGAACAGGAAGCCTATTTGTTTAGAGGCTCAGAAGTTTCTTCTTTTATTGAAGTTGCAAAGCTGTGTTCTGCTTTGCTTTGACTCGTATAATAGGGAGTATTTTTCTATGGACTTTAGTGCAACTAGTTGCATGTTAAAAATGAAACTTGTGAAAGCTGTGTCACCAAACTCATTCAAATGTTTTCCAAACTCTTTTCATTGGTTGTGATGGTAGAAAAAAAGTTTTCAATTAATGCTTTTTTGCAACAAAATAACAAATGTGCATTCCCATTGTTAGCTTAAAAAAAATAAAAAACAGTACTGATGGCCATAAATAACCGGAGACATTTAGCTGACAATTTATTTGGTCAGACCAAAGAGCTAACGGTATTCATAAACCACGAATGGCAGACTGAAACCCAGCCACATACTTACAGCAAAGGCCTCATTACTAAAAGAGTGCAGACCTCAGCCAAGTCTGAGCTAAAGACACAGAAATATTCCACGGAGCAGACGACAGTCCTAATGAACTCAGTGGGGGGACTCTGCAAGTGCACACACTGCAACACCTTATGACTAATGTATACGAGAAGTTGAGCAGTGCCGAAGTGCCCAGCATGTAAATCAGTCATTTAATTAAATGGATGCTAATGAAACAGACAAGATAAATCTTATGTTAAGAGTTAATTTTTTAAAAATTTATTTCCAGACTGTGTTCAGGGATGAGTAGGAGCTAACATGCTATTGAAACGTAACAATACTACAGGTTCCCACCTGGCAATTAGGATAATTATGTTGCTTCACCAAAATGTTGTGCGATCTGGAAGCTGTACAGCTGCTTGTTAGATTTGTTAGCAGCATGGCTAAATGAAGTGCTCCTCCAGTTAATGTCACATATTGCTCTTTTCTAGCCTGAAAGTGCCGGAGATCATTGTCGGATTATTCTGTTGATACCATTGATGCTACCTGATGCTGCGAAGTCTGGTTGGCACAATCTCCATTAAGGATTGGAAACCAGTGGTAAGGAAGAGAAATAAAATCAGGGGGGTTGACAGTATCAATTTGCATGAAGCAGTATTGTATTAATAGAACCACTGACTTGAGATTGCTTTGGGAATTGAGGGCAAGAATGAGGACAAAGAAGCGGATGTGTAGGGATCTTGGAGCAGTGCTCCATTCTTTTTTCAAGTCAGCTGTGGATTGGTTTCTTCAGACAGGAAAGGTTTTATTTGTCTGGCTTATGATGATAGAAAGACGCAATGCTTCATAAAGAGTGAGCTGCTCCTTTTACATAATTGAGGCTTTTAGAAATTCATATTATTGGCTCATACAAATTTGTTCAGTTTTTAAAAAAAATAATTCCTAAAAATAATCTTATGCCTGAGTTTTATGTTTTTTTTGGTACCGTTTTCTAACCTATGTGTTAGTGGTTTTTACATCAGCGGAAATGTTGGGAAATTTGGTAAGAAGATCGATGACGCCGCCATATTTATGCGTTAAATATAAGGCTACAGCAAGCAGCCGGTTAGCTTAGCACAAAGACTGGAAACGGGGAAACAGCTAGCCTTGTTCTGTCTTTAGGTTTAAAAAAAACAACAACATCCAGCACACTGAAGCTCACTAATACACTTTTTATATCTTGTCTCTTAGAAAGTACATGTTGTACTATTCTTTTAGAGGAAAACTTTGGTTTTATACAGCTTGGGTTTTATTTTATTGGCTTCATTATGAACATTTCACGCTCACAAAAGAAACTTCTGTGATCTTGAAACGCAACATTACTAAAAGTGGGTACAATGGGGTAAAAAAAACACCAAAAGTGATAAAACAGAGTGCATGCATGATGCCAGATTAGCTACCATTGTGTCTGCAAGTAACACTTAAAGTAAATGCACATGCAATGTCTACTGTCTACTAATGCCTCTGTTCAGGAAAAACGTGACTATGGCAAGAACAGTAGGTAACAGTCTGTTACCCGTAGTGCTGGTGTTTGTTAAGTCTATATAATCGATTAGCTGGACTTGTTTTTGGTGCTCCTGGGGAGTACAGACTTATGACTTGGCGTTTAATTTTAAGTAATTCTTTCTTAACATTTAATATTTATTACTAAATAAGCAACAAAGTAAAAAAGCATTGTATTACTTATTCAGAGTATAACACTCAAAAACTGTTCACAGTGACCAAGCTTCCAACTGTCATCTGGCAAATTCAGTTGTTGCTCAGTCCTGAGTCTTCACATTATCCAAATTCAGCCAAACCCACTTCATCAGGATAACAAAACATAAATCATCTATATGAAATAACCAACACTTAACTAATAACGTATTACTTTACAGGAAATTGTGTGTGCATGTAGGACCCCATTGCTCATAGTAAGGAGCTGATTAAATAAGTCTTTAGGGCCTTTATTGTCTGGAAAAAGGCTGCCAACAGCTAGACCCAAATCCTTGTATTACCATCTTATTAACATTTACAACTGCAGACTTGATTTATAACCTTTTAACAACAATTAATGACTTATTAACATTCATAATTGCACACCACTTATGCTAATGGATCATTGAACATGTAAAACCTGTGATCCTTTATTGATTAGACAAAGTGAGAAAGCCCTGGATGATCAACACCAGATAAAGGCAATTTTTTACAACCCATTTATGTCTTTCTTTTTTATATCGCCATATGTTTCTTGCGATGTCTTAATGACTTAATGTCTTATGTAAAGTATTTCGATTTGCCTTGTTGTTGACGGTGCTATGCAAATGGCTTTGCTAATGGCCCCTCAATGTCTTACAACATATTTATGAAGAATAAGTAAATTATTTAAAGGCGTTAGGTACAATTTATAAACCATTTGTAAAGAGTGTCCGATTAGAAAGCTGCATTGTGTTTTGACCTCACGGTAGAGTAAAGGTTTGTAGGAGGAATAAGTTGACAGACATCTCGGTCGGTGGCCATATAATGACTGTAATGGTGAGATCACATGCTGTGTTATCATGTCCGACCAGTCGGTGTTGCAGCTCCTCATCAGGAGTCCTCCAAATGGGAATAACAGCAGTGTGCGTTAATCCCCAGGAAAGATGGATTTTGATGTGCAGGGGTATATTTTATGATAAGAATATATAAGGGGGGCCTTTAGTTCCTTTGACAATCACAAATGGTGTTTGCAAAATAGGAACAGGACGGACAAGAATATGAAATCTAAAAAGCAGGCATAGGCCTTGACAGGACCACAACAATCCCTTTCATGTGCGTATCCATATCATTTTATGAACAATCTTTCCCCAACATTACGTTGTCCTATCATATTTATTCATGCCAACATTTGTTCACTTTTTTCCTATGATTGTGCAAAAACACAAACGCATAAGCCCTACACAGGACATGTTCATGTTGTAGAGATATTCTGCATAACCTTAGATGCATTAAACTGAAGTGATAGAGGGATGTAGAACTTCCTCTGATCCTTTAATGTTTGAAATTGAGTTTACATGCAGGTTTGTTTGTATGCAGCCAGAGGATAAATTTATCTCTTTATGTGTCATGATTAGCAGCTCCGGGCAATGCCCAAGGATAGAGGTATATACTGTAGAACATGAGGCCCATTATGAAGGGCATTCATTTTCAACTTTAAAGTCATAAACAAAATATAGCCAGACCCGTGAGACTCTGCGCAACTGCTTTTTATTTTTTATGGTTTTATTGATCCACTTGTTGACGTTTTGTGGACATTTATACTAGCCAAACTCGGCCCTTTCACCTGCTGTCCTCTTGGACCCCTCTGGACCTGCATAAATAGTCCCACCGATGTTAAAGATATTGTAACTTCTATTTCACCCAAAAGGGATTATAGAAGAGGATGATAACTGGTAAGGGCTGCCTCAAGCCGGGAATTGTGTCTTGATCGATGTATTGATCGCGGCCGTGGTGTTCTTCGGGGCACAGAGGTAGGTTTACCTGTGCTATCGATGAGAGGAAGATTGAAGAACGCTGGAGTTTGCCGCATAATGGCTTCATAACAGCCCAGAGTCTCATCAGAAAGGCAGTGATCTTCTCCTTCATCTCTCTCAGTATCTTAAAGCAGACTGTGGAGTATTGCTTCACTGCTGCCTATCCATCATACCCCGAGTGAACAAAACAGATCCAGAAATGTTAGACTTCACACATTCTACGCTTTTCTCTATGTTGTGCCTTTATTAAATATAGTGCCAGTGCAAGTATGTGAGGGAGTCTCTATGGGCAGGTTGACAGGTAGCCAAAAATCCAAGAAAGAAACAGCTCCTCTATAACAACACTTTGGAAAAAAGGCTGAGAGAGAATCTCCTGTGATTTAAAGGTCACAGATTTGATTTCCAACAAAATGAAGAAAATTGGAGCACTTTCATTGGCTTAAACCCTACAGGGACTCTTACAGTGTAACACCAGCGCTTCTTGGTGAAATATGCCTCAGTAATAACTGACACAGCAGTCTGGACTCTGGTGAAATGCGGTTTGCTCGTGAATGTTGTCTGTGTGCTCAGGGTTAAATGGAATATACTGTAAATGGCAGCAAATAATTATATAAAGTGGAGTTGTTCCCCCTCTTATTCTAGTCTTTTACTGAACATTTTCCTCTTGTTATAACCAAAGATGCCCTGAGACCCCCAGTGGCTCTAAAAAAAACAACCAGATTCACTATGTGGCAACTGGTTTGTAGTAATGTGATTACTGTAACTTTTTGTGGGAGTATGGGAATACTTTATACTGTAGCACAATAACCGCTGGCCTTAAGAAGTGTCCAGCTTTTTCTCAAAGCTTTGCATCGAAATCTAATTATAAAGGAATAATATAGAATAGAAATACACTCATTTTCTTTCTTGCAGGGAGTTGGATGACACAATTGCTTGCACGCTCACGTCTGTACAGCAATTACCTTATTAGCATAAAGACTGGATGCAGAATCAGAATCAGCTTTATTGGCCAAGTATATCCATGCCCGAGGAATTAGACTACACTGCTTGTGTAAAGCAGGGGAAACCGCTAGCGTGGTTCCGATCAAAGTTAAAAATTGGCCCACTTACTGTTTTTAAAGTTAGCCAATTAGCACATATTTAATTTGTTTAATCCGTATGTGCTGTAATTTTTCACCCGTTTCGAATGTTATCACTTCATTGAGTGGGCGTTATTATCATTGGTTATCAGCCTCATAGATGTGGGTTAGAAGGGGTCTGCTACACCTACTAGGAGATTCAGAAGGCCGTCATCATCTATTCACATGGCAATGGTCGGCGTTAGCAGGGTCTGCACCCCTTGGTGTCCCCTTTTAACACTTGTAGTTTTAGGTTAAATTACTATTCTTCTTACTATGTCATCTTACAGCGCTGCAGTCATGCAGTTGTTCTGAGCATCTAATATTGATGCAGATAACAATAGATGAAAACAGCCTACTGAGCCAACTGGGGACAGTAGGGCCATATAGGGCCTCATACGTTAGTGATGAACAACTGATAACACCCATTCAATCAGCAGATAACATTCAAAGTGGGTGAACTGTTTCTTGGTAAATAACATCAAGCCAGAAAACTTGTTTACACAGTGAGGTTGCCAGGAAACGAGCAGAGACAATGCACAAGTACTAGACATATTGATAAATTGTTGTTTGCCAAGACCACAAAATGTTACTGTTTGGAGAAAATATTAATTTTCGAGCTTTAGAGGTGTTGGAAACCACATTCTTTAACTTTGCAGAAAGCCAGGTTAGCTGTTTCCCTCTGATTCCAGTCTTTATGCTTTATATTGCGTACGACAGCTTTGTCTCTATTTTCAGACTGGTTTTGTGAGCCCTAGTCTTTGACTCACAGCTCACTGTGCTGAAAAAATGATATACCTTTAAAATATAGGTCTTTGGATTCTTTTCTTTTGTACTTTTATTTATCTCGGGGAAATTCAACTGAGCATGCTTGCTCTTTTCCAGCTATACCCTGCTTAACATTCATTGTACAGTCGCACACATTCACGCATGGAAGCAGCTCAGTACAGCCACATTCTTCAACTGTTGGCCGTTGAGTGGCTCCAGTGGAGCAACTGAGTTAAGTGTCTTACTCAAGGGTACCAGGACCAAAGTGGCAACAAGCCCCACAAGGCGTGACGTGACCCTCCTCTTCTGTGTGCTTTAATTTGATGATGCTTCTTAAAATACATTTAAATAAATACTTGAACATTCTCCATCCCAAAAACTGAAAATTCTCGTAGAGGACAGACTGGCTTGATGTTCTTGACCCTGGAAAACCTCCTCTTGAGCAATGTCTGTTTATCTATCTTTTTTTTCCCCTTTGCTCGGCATATCTGCCATGCTGCTACCCTCCCTTGAGGTTTTGAGCCGAATTCTTCAGAACAGCAACTGCAATAATCACCTCTATGGTAACTCATTGAAAATGCTTTGCTGCATTCGAAGCAGAGAGGACAACAAGCGAGTGCGGGAGGAGGAGAGCGACAGAGGCTCTGAGCTTTTCTTTTCATTTTCAGCTGTTTTCCAGCCATCAGTTATTCATCCATGTTTTAAGTCCGCCACTCATGCTCGCTTTTGATTCCCAGATTGCATCAAAAATGGAATTGGGTGAATGCTATTTTTCCTGGCAATCCTGCTCTATAAATAAAAATTACGAAAGAAAGTTGTGCTGTCAAAAATAATATATTTTAATAACAATGTGACTTCTTCGAGCAGTGCTGCCTCTGTTTATCAATAGCTTTACGAGAAAAAATAAATTGTGAATTGATGTGCGGTCATGTCTTCGGACAGTGCATTTGCCTCCTAAATATCTCACACCAAACATGAATTAGTGAGTGTGTAGTCAGTTTTACATTTTGGTGTGTTTTTGAGAAATAGGGCTGTAAGTGGTTGTGCTGGAGTCACTGATGAATAATCTGTGTCCACTAAATTCTGCTCCCATCCAGCTGGGAAAGGAATACCAAACCAGCAGTGCTCAGCGAGGTGTAAGACTCAAATCCCTGGCTCTTTACTTTTATCTTTTGGTGCAAATATTTGTCTCATGAAATTCTCTGCCAACTGTTCCCAGAGATATTATATCCCAGAGATAAGAGGGAGCCCAGGTTTTCCTCAACATTTATTTAAATCTTTATGATCAGTTCAACCTCTCTTTAAAGCGCTTAGTTCAGGGAGTATTGCATTCATATGTTTGCTGTTGTAATATGTACATAGGGTTTCAGTGCTTTCTCCTGGTGTAAAATGTTTTTGTCTGAGAGGAGGGCTGCTTGTGCCAGGTGTTGGTTCAAACTCTGAATGTATCACTCTGCTTAGATTAATTTGTGCTGCATGTCTGACTTAAAGGTCGTAGCTTGGGGATCAGTCAATAAGGCCATAGCAGCCTTGGGACATCTGAATAAGGATGGAGCAGAGTAATGTGAAGCTGTGCGTGTGTGTGTGCGTGCGTGCGTGCGTTTTGAAGTGGCTGAGGTTAGATACTGTCTAGACAGGTGAGGTTTTCCTGTGTTATTTAAACCTATGGAAGCCCATTACTTCCAGAAAAAGAACTTCCTATCTTGTGTTTTTTTTTACTTTGTATCTCATCATTGTATATCATTTGACTAAAAGGTCATAGTTTTGACAAATAATCTCATAATTTTGACTTAAAACCCATAATTGACCATTTGCTATACCCATCCCCCGAACAGCGATTGTGTAATCACATCTTAGCACCCTTAGGCATGGCACGTCTGCCAAGCTTTGAATTTCTCCAAATCTTGAAACTTGTCGCATGGTGCTGTAACAAGAGCAATCCTCTGCCTTGACAAGAATGGGGGTTATATTAGAACAAAAGAACAGTCTTGTGGTGGTTTGGGGTTTTTGCTTTGGATTCTTTTCCTCTTTTGGTCCTGTCTTGTGTTTGTGTCTTTTCTCCCCAGTCTTGTGTTGTTGGTCCTGTCCTGTGTTCCCCCGAGGGTCTGTATGTTCTGTTTCTTGTTTTAATTTGAAGTTTGTTTTTTTGCCTCTAGTTTTACTTACTGTGTCTTCCCGCTCTTGTGATTACCTGATGATTTCCACCTGCTTCCCTGCCCTCTTGTCACCTGCCTCTTGTTACCTCATTACCTCGTGTATTTAATGTCTGTACTTCCCTTGTTTCTTGTCAGATCCTTTTGTCCTGTCGGTTTGTCCGGTCATCGTGATCCTGCTGTGCTGGTCGTCGTCCTGTATGTTTTTTCACTGTGATGTTTATCCCAACCGTTGTTTTTTTTTTTTTGCCTAGCTTTGTTCCCTGGACTGTTTGGGATTGTTATTTGGGGTTTTTGGGACTTTTTGTGTGCTTCTGTTGGATCTTTTTATTTTTTTTAACAAAACTTGTTTAAGCTCACTCCTGCTCTGCTTTTGGGTCCTCCTTCATGCTGCATCACCACAAGTCTGATCTTTCACTCTTCCTTTTCATACAATAAAACTAGCACCAGCTTCTACTGCTTCTTCATTACCATGTCTTTTTACATGGATCATCAACTGCTGAGGCTGATATTTTACTTGAGTAATACAGATTTATTGTCATTTACAAGCTTATCTTTTTAAAAGTCAGTTACTAAAGCTGAGAAATTCTTTAGAAATTATACACCTACTTTTTAAAAAACTATGATACACCTACTTTTATTTTATTTTTTTATTTTTACATCTGTCTGAAAAGGACCTAAAACTTGAAAAAGTATTACAAATTCCGAGCGGTGCATCTGGAACTCTTATGATTTTAAACTGCATATGTGCTTTCATTATTTTGGCAGAAATGGGATTCCTATCCATTCCAATTTGCATTTTAAATTATGCTGCAAAACTAGGAACGTAAACCTAAATGTTTTTCAGCTTCTGCTCTGCCCATGACTTGGCACTTTTAACATCATAATGATGTCTGAGAAAATGTTAGGCTGCTCCTAAGTCCCAAAGTGAATTATTATCTCTGCACCTCTTAACACTGACATCAAAAGACGACTTCTATTCCTCAAGGGTATATATATGTCTCTCGGTCTCCGAGCCTTCTTCTTCTATGTGTTTTCCCACCATTTCCTGAGAGACAACAACTTTCTCTCCCATGTTAAAACAGTAATGACCTAGCGTGACTTGCCAGGTGTTGAATTTTTCTGGAACCCCCTCCGTGAAATGTTGCCTTTACACCACAAAAGGAAATTGTGGGCATCGTTTTCAGGCGTGTTAAACCAGATGGGCTAATTAGGATGGCTGACTACCACTCATACTGCGTTTTAATTTGCTTCTCACAGTGCAGACATTCTGTTTCACTTTACAGTTTGTTGCCTGCCAATGTGTGGAAACTAAACGCTGACGTTGGATAGAGACATTAATAAGGATATCTTTTCTGCTACCCTGGACGCCCACATCAAAATAATGGCATTCAAATTGTATATACTGTGTTCTGCACAACACACTGCTGGAGACTAATTCAATTTGAAGGCAATCAGACAGTAACGTGAGAGCAGTACTCTGATTAGATAACTACTACCATTATACAAGATTAGCTGTGCAACCCTGGACTCTTATGGTTTGCTAACATTTGTTCCACTCACCGTCCTATAATATATTAGAACAGCTAGCAGAATGCTGGCTCTCACTTATTCCCACAGTGGAAAGGATAACAAGACGAGAAGAAGAATGTTGCAAAGACCATTTAAATTGTCTTCTTCTGAATAAATGACAGCCTGCCCTGGAAGTGACTTGTAGATTCACACATGCCAGGTTGGCGCAAACCATTAGAGTGTGAAATGGAATGATGAAGACATGTTTTGTGTTGTGGGACTCAAATTACAGTTTGAGAGAGCAGAGTACAAAAACTGGGAGGTAGAGGAGAGGTTTTGGTGTGTGGGTGTGTGAGCAATGAGCATGAATTGTGAATGAGCAAGTGTCTGAGCTGAACACTTGCATAACAATTTAGCTGAGAGAGAAATCCGGGTTGCTGAAACTGAAAAGGATGCACTGGGTTTTTTGAAGACATCCTGTCATCTTGTTCACATTAAAAGATAAGAACTTAGAGGCATCATTACGGTTTGCACGTTAAGGTTGTTCATAAATTATTGAGTGTTGTGATTAACATCCTCTAAATATACTCAAACATTTGAAATTTCTGTTATATATTTTACATCTATATTCATTTTTTAGTTTTATGGATCTTCATGAGGCTAATTAGCAAAACTAATTTAGCAGATTACCTGTTCTCAGCAGCAGCCTGGGGAAATGAGAACTGATGCAGGAGAAGTGCTGACTGAAGTGTCGCTTTATCATCCTGCTAATTAATAAAATAAACCATTAAAGTAGCTATTGTTGCTGTTTCCATTACTTTTGCACTGTGATTTATTATTGTAAAAGAAAACATAAAGGTGCAATGAGTAGGCTTTTCCTTAAAAACTGTGTATCACTTATGACCAACTAGAAGTGTGAGGCGGAAACTATTTCTGCAGAGACCCTGTCTTCTGGCTGTATTTTCTTATGTGTGACATTTCTGGGCTTCTGCCTTTGAGCGCTGGGTGTCATGCCCCCCTCTCAATAACACCGCGCATGGTGTAAGGGCTGATCAGAGCTGACCAGATGCCAAATCGTAAGCACACATCCAAGAGAAAGCAAAAAAATTGGCGGACATTGTGCCAACTAAACGGAAATATAAGGAGGCAAAACGCGGAGCGGACAAAGATCATTCCAAAATGTCTTCAAAAGCTTTGGTGCCTTCAATTTGGTCTGGTCTGAGAGGTTGACGTCATTTTAGCTCTGTTGCTGTGTATAGGAAAGAGTTCCTGGCCACTCCATTTTAATTTATGGTCGTTGAGCCTGGAATAAACATTTAAGTTGTTTTCATTAAGAGCCCAGGATAACCCTGTAAACGTAAGACTTTAGAAAGCTCCACCAGAGCCACAAAAGATTTTACTGTTTTCACAAGCAAACTGAGTAAACTGCCAATCTGGGAAACTTGTGTACCTATACATACCTCACTGGCATACCCCCTGACTTAGTCTTTTTAAGTGGTTGTTAATGTTTTTGCCTAATCTGTTGTTGAAAAGTGTGTTTTGATGTGATGCCAGTTTTGCATTTCAAGTGAACTCTGTGGTATAGACTGTGGGGGGCAGCAATACTCCTCATAGCAGGACAGCTTACCTGTTACACTCCAGAACACTGCAGAAGATTGGATGATCACACAAAACGTTTAATTTTGAAGATGGACAATCAAATAGAAGATCAATCAATACATCAATTTAAAAAGAGTGCACAATGTATTTTGGGTGAAAAGTAATCAACATAATTCAAATAGAGTTAATGACTTATAGAAAGATAGAAGACCTTCCACTTGTCTATCTATCTATCTATCTATCTATCTATCTATCTATCTATCTATCTATCTATCTATCTATCTATCTATCTATCTATCTATCTATCTATCTATCTATCTATTACTATTTGTTTAATTAAAGCATCAGATAAACATCCTCTGTTTAACCTCGACCAAACTAACATTGGATGAACTAAATGATTTGAGCTGTATTCCCTTTAATATGATATTGCAGCACTTAAATAAATGGTCACTTGTGTACTGGGACTATACATACGTTCATCTTACAGAATAATGTAAGTCCTATAAATTAAAACATGCAGCACAATACACAACATATCAGTGTGTTCCAGCATGTTTCCTGCTGGGCCAATTTGAATCACTTGGACACAGAATACCTGCCAGACACCAAACTACTCACCTGAAACACATTCAGCTGGTGGCAACAACAACTCATGCACGTCAGAAGCCGCTGAAATGTCTTTATGTGTCCACTTTACCTGACTTGTCACACAGAGCATTTTTATATAGCAAGTAATCAGTTTAAGTGCCTTCAACAGCATAGGAAATAAAACCTCTCTGCAACATTCAGTAGGCTATGTAAGTCATATTGATTTTCCCTCCCGTGCTTCCAAATATAACACAGCTGCCACTATTTTTGTTTTGTTATTCAGACTACAGTAGCTTCTATGTGGCTTCTTTATTAATTATGTTAATTATGTTGTAATACTAATAATTTTGACCAGAGGTTAATTAGATTATCTGAGTCAGTTACATAAAGTAGTAAAACTTGACACATTAGTCATGATTTCAGCTGGCTTATTTAAGGGCATGTTTGCCATGAAGCTTTAAAAATGGCACTGCGATACAGTCCGATGATCTACAGCTTACACTTTTATTCTGTTCCTGTTTTGAAGCTGGTAGAGCATGTCCTCTTTATTCTTAGTAAATATACATGAACTGAGTTTCTTCTCCTTTACAAGCTTTGCCCTTTGGCTGGTACATGAGCGCTGCTCGAGAAATGCTCACTCTTAAATCATTTAGCACGTTTTGTGGATCAATGATCCCTCAACTTTGGAGAGACGGCGCCTATAGGATTGATGTTTCCCAAAGCAGCACTCTGAGTAAATAAATCTGCATTCATTGAGCTGCCCTGCTCAATCAAACTGCTTTGGCTGCAGCACTACAAGATAGCTTGCACCCAGAGGGAGCTACTGGCAGACTCTGTAAGGCATCCTGCTGACTGCTCAAGTGCCTTTATCTGTGCATTTCCTAATGGCATAGTGCTTGCACAGACTTTTATGTTAAAAAAAGAGATAATGTTCAAAGTGATATTTTCTTCCCTCATGAGTTAATTAGTGATAATTACACCACAGAATTGAAGGTGTTTAAACCTGTCCTGACTCTTCAGTCATTCTTTTAGGTTTTTTGTGACTGAAAATTTCACAAAATTGATTGGATGGATGGTTTTGTGAAATTGCTTTGTATTTGAATCTTTTAGCGTCTTTTTTGCTCTGGCATTAGTTGGTAGTCTTTCAATCATGTACGGTGAATCTTGCCTGCCAATTATTTCAAATATGCACATGATGTAATTATCTTTAAGTGTGTTGTCTATGCCACTTGAAAAGAATAAATACAAGCGTTGGCTCGTAATCATTCTGAAGATCACTGCTTCACCTGACAAGCTCTCTCAGATCAGACAACCTCTAGACATCTACTGTATATCCTCTGCTGTCATTTGACAAGTAATCAATGGGTCCTTGTGAGGACAAAAACAATCCCAGTAGAACATTATAATGTAAACATACTTTCACTTGTTTAATAGCTTGGCTTGTTCCAAGGTGCCTGCCAAAAAGGGGTGATGCCATCTGTTTTAAATTAGCACTGGTCAGGAAGGAGGCCTTTGACAGTGTTGTTTAAATCAATCAGACAGTAGATGGAAGGGATCTCATTATGGTTATGCTGATCCTGGGAATCAATCATTATTCAGCAAATGTTTCCCTAAAAAAATGTAAGTCTTCATTTTGGCCCTGCCATCCTCATCATCTGTCAGCTTTCCAACATCAGCTTAAAAACATGAATAACCAAGAATGACTCTATTTAGGTGCAGAGTTAATGCAATGGAGGTAATAATGGAACATTTGTTCTTTATTTATTTATCTTTCTGATCTTTAAAACTGCATCAAAAGTAAATGACTAAAGCTGCTCCTTTGTCATTCAACTTTAAATATGTTCCTTTTATAAATCATTACATAGATATAAAAAGATCTTCTCAATGAGATGCTCTCCTGTGAACCCTACACTTCAATTTACTTCCTGCACGTATAGCCTACAGTGTGTACTGACTACAAATTAAATAAGTTGTATTGTGGCAAGACAAAGTTTAATGACCATGTTGCGGTTCCCAGTACATGGCCATGTGGTGAGCGTGTGTGTGTGTTTGTGTGTGTGGTTGTGTGTGTGTGTTTGTGTGTGTGGTTGTGTGTGCGTTGTATGCGTGCCCATACATGTGTATTTTTGTGTGCCCCAATGGCTGACTGTGTTTCTTAAAGTTAGCAATACCAATTTTATAATTCCTTTGCAGTTTGAAACCTGCAGCGCAGTCTGTCTACATACAAGGGAGGACAAAATAATAGAAACACCTTACCATTTAATGCAATCCAAAGCAAAAACAGAAAAAGTAACAACCTCAAAAATAGTTTACAGAGTAAAATCAATGCAATGTCAACAAAAGCAACTAATCTGTATGCTTTAAACAAGTCGCTTTTTAGATCATCTAACAGCATCTAAAAACCCTCTCTAAAAAGACCCTCACGTCTTTTTAATGTCAATTCTTTTTTTCTTCACATAACTTCGTTCATCACTTTTTTTGTTTGTGCAAGCAACTGCAACACCTTTGAGGAGAGACTGTACGAAAGTATCCATTTGTATGATTTATCACGGCTCTCTATGATGGCAGAGTATCTTAGTGTGGCCAGAAGAACAGGTATAAATAATTTTACATTTATACGTGGTCAAATGACACGTTAGACCACAAGTCACTCTCTCCAATTAACACATTTTTAGTTTTAATTATTACAAATTTCAGCCTACATAGCCCATGCAAAAATAGACAAGTTTTAGTGCCTCCACTGCCTCACTTGAGTGACAACTGCTGAGGTACTGTAATGCACTTGCATTTTACCAAGTCAGCAAGCCTCATCATTATCTATAATCTTTTTGTCTATGGTGTTGAATTCAAAATGTTTCTGCACACTTCTTTTCAGATGTTTAAGTGTCATGATTACCTATAACAACAATAGCCTAGGGGGACAGCAATGGGCCACACACGTTTTTACACTTTTGGCTTGTGTACACAAATGCGATGTTACATGTTAAATGGTGACTTTCAGAGGAGCTGAGAGACATCTCTTATTTATCCTGTCTAGTTATTTCCTCCTTTTCCATTTTTTTATGCAAAGATAAGCTTATTGGCTGCTGGATGTAGCATCATATAAAAAGGGCCAGATATGTGAGTGGTATCATCTCATTTAACACTCGGCAAGCAAAGCGAAGAAGCATATGTAAAACTATTCCTTTACGAATCACACATGTGGTATTACTCCAGTGGTACTACACTTTGCTTACATGCTTTTGTCAGCTTTCCCTTTTATTTTGAACAACCCTTGTGCACTACTACAAAGGTAGATTAGACATGGTGTAGGCATGAGAAACAACAATGCCAATGTAAAATACTGAGTCCAAAATGCATGACACAAGATTACACCATGCTCCTCCCAGTCACCAAAAACACACACACACACACACACACACACACACACACACACACACACGGCAACCACAAACAACAATAACAGAGTGCACAGTCATGCATGCGCTCATGCACACACACATACACAGGGGCTTTGGGTAAAAACTAATAAAAAAGCCTGGTAGAAGATAAATGTTTTGAGCCTACTTTTTAAATTGATAACATTAGGAGCCCATCTCAGGTCATCTGGCAGGCTGTATCACATTTTTGGGGGGCAGAGAAACTAAAAGCAGCGACACCAGATTTTAATTCCATTCTTTAAACAACAAAAATGATCAGAGAGGCCTCAGGTTGATCCAAAGTAAACAAGTTAGAAATGTATTGTGCGGAAGTGCAATATTAAAGTCAATTCAGGAGGCTTAAAGGGAACCAACTAGCAGGTCTAAGCACAGGAGTGATGTGCATTGCGATTTATGTTGCAGTCTGTGCAGCAGCGCCACAGTCTACAGGGGGGCGACCACAAAGGAGGGCATTTCAGTAAATATAATATACGAATATGCTGGACGCTGACAGTAAAATAAGATAAAATTAGCATATTGAGCATCAGAAAGTTTGTGGACTTATGTACCATACTACATACTGCATACTTTTTATTGCTAAACGAGTGGGCACAACTGAAGCCACATGTGCAAAACTCTAACTACAGTCTGCACAGCAAACTTTAGTTCTTTTTTTTGTATTTCTTGGACACAGTTTTCAAAACTCTACACACTTATACAATAACTTTAACCACAACGTGCACAACCCTGTGCATTTACAGCACTTTGTTCAAATACTAACACATTGCTATCAAAACTGTTAACCACGCATTCAAAACAGAATAGATTTCAGTCAGTTGTCTATCAAACACTGCTGATTGCAACTTTAGCTGAAAGCCTAAACAGTTGTGTTGTTTTAGACTAGTTAGTGAAAATATATGGTATTTATTTAGCAAAAGCTCAGAAAGCCTTTTTTTGTATACAAACACCAAATAAGAATGAAACAATTATACACAGTACTGTTAGCAAAGATACCAATATGCCCAGGTAAGATGTCTGAGGTTACATACACAGCTATAAAAAAGTGACAACACTAAATCTTGTTAATACTGTTTTTCAGAACGTAATGGAGGTGAAAGCAATGGAAACACCACATTCATTTGTATTAAGAGATGATGCAGACATCCAATGTGATGAAGAAAACTTGCCGCATGAGAGAGGCAGGATTAGTCACATTAATCTTTGTTACAGTTATGTACCTTACAGTAATTTTTTTTTTCCAGTAATTCCATAAATTACTAGAGACAAAATACTGAATTGAAAAACTGTTGATTTTCATTCCTTCTTCTTTACCTTTCTTAAAAATGTGTATATTATAAATTCTATATACATTATTTTTTTTTCTTTTATATTTCATTTGTTGTGGTTTGTTCCTGCTGTGTTTTGTTTTTTCCCTGACTCCCATTGAAGCCAGTTGACTACACACACCTGCATCCCATCTCTGATCACCTGCTCCCGCTGTTCACACCTGCCTGCCATCTGCAATCTGTTTATCAACCTCGGCTCTCCGACCACTCTTCGCTTGATCGTTGCTTTTGCTACATTGGTGAACCTCGTACAAGCTCTTTTATGTCAAGTCTTTTCCCGAGTTTAATGTTAATTACCTACTATATTTTTTCTCCCGCCACGGGTCTCCCACACCTATCACGAGTGCTCTCTCCCACTGTCCCTGTCCCTGGTGTCTACCTCACCACTTCCCATTTCTTATTCATTATCAAGCCTTGCATGTGGGTCCTTCTGTTACCGTTGTCACACTATTAACTAGTGTGAAGTCACTCAAATTGTAAAAACTATAAAGATGAGAAAGTTTGTAATTTTGTTTTTTGACGCTAGTGTTTTTACTCAGTGTGTTCTGACTGACAGTGTGTGTCTTCTCATTAAGGATTGTTCATAGTGTTTGAGACGTGTGTTAAGAGTTGTGTTGTATGGAATGAGTTTTGCACATGTGGCTTCAGTTGTACCCACTGTCATGAAGCAATCAAAAAAAAAACCTGCACCAACACTACTGTTCTGACATTATACACCAGGGGTCTTTCATATTCAGGGCCTGCATCAATTTCTTGGGATTAGACTGGAGGATGTCATCTTGCGATACACTAACCGTATCAGACTGAAGCATCCTCGGGGGAAATGTAAACTTCAACGGCTAGAATATATTATCTACTCGCCTGATGATTTACTGTGACAGGTGTTCTGTGGTCAATTCTTTGCTGTACACTCTCAGAAAAATACTTCAAAAGTTCCTCTCACGCTCGATTGGCACAACAACATTTGATTGAAGTTGAAGGGTGAAAGGCCACTCCTCTCTTTTGAGGCCTTGAGATGTTTTTCAACTCAGAGAGAGATGGAGCACTGAAGAAGACTGATTTATAAGCTGCTGTCACTATAATTAAGTTAATAGCCAAAGTAAGAAGTGAGAAGCGCATTACCACCTGACTCCGCAGTCCCCTCCATCTCTATGGAGCTTGTTTTGGTTCAGTCGCTGCGCTCTCATCAACTTCATTTCCAGCCACAGGCAGCTGTTTTTAGTGGAAAAAGCTCTTACAAACCCAATGTATGCTACCTGCCCAGCTACAATAGCTACAATACGTAATATGCTTGCATGGCTTCAGCCCCCGACAGCAGCCAACAATGATTTGTCTGCAGTTAAGTGAATTTGAAGTAAATCCTTAAATCCAACAGCAAAACAAGGAATTGTGATGTGGTTCCAAGACATTTTTAATACCCAAATCATCAAAATGTTCACTCCAGTGTTCATCCATCCGTCCATCCTCATCCGCTTATTCAGGGTTGGGTCGTGGAGCTCCAGCAGGAGACCACAAACTTCCCTTTCCCAAGCATTCAATTTCAGTTTGTTGTCAATACACCCCAAGTTGTTTTTTCCAATTAATCTCCATTTACACCCTATCAAAGCACACTGCGTTGAAGATGGTGCCCTCTCTGTCAGACACTTTCTGCATGTTTCTTCCATGTTTGTTTCCTAATGAGAGTTTTGCTTTCCTTGCTCTCTTTTATGATGTATTATTGGGGGTTTGTTGTCTTCATTTATAAATTCAAACATACTGGGACCGTGAAGACCTTTGAGGATGCAATAAAGGGCTATTGTTAAACTTTATTTAATTTGACTTGCTGCAAACTAAACTTGTGTTTAAAAAAAGAAAAAATGGACCAGATGCAACTTTGATGGTTATAATATTGGTCCTTCTACATCCTCTCTCTTTCCTTTGTGCTGTTTTGAATTTCCTAGAAAACAGGTGTGAAGCTGAACATGGTTGGCCAACAACAAGTAAACAATCTGTTCGGGGTCCTCTCCAAGGTGTTTTGGAAAACTACTACTCTTCAATATTGCATGTGAACACACCTGCCATTTACACAAATAAAGTGAGAGTAGAGTCTTTAATTCATCTTCTCTGATTCTGAGCTTATTGTGGCACTCACCTAAAACAATGCAGCATTACACTTGAAGAAGGTGTTGTTTTGTATTTTAATTATTGTCAACAAATCCTATGAATAGACTCAAATAACAGTGTGTTGCGCGGTACTTTCCATCTATTAAACCCTATCAATAACATCCAGGAAATACTTTAAAAAAAAACAAGTCTTTGTAGTTCATTTCAACATTTTTAGTCAAAGAAAGTTATTTCTTAAAAGAGCTGGGCACTACATTTTTTGGCAAACATTACTCATAGGAGGAAATTGTGCATTTGCTGGGGACTATTTTCAGCTTAACACACATTTGGTGTGCAGGATAGTGTATTAAAGCTGTGCTAGGCACTTTATTTTAGTGTTGTTGGGCAACAATTCCATAATAATCTTTCAGCATATTGTAAATCAAGTGACTTGTCTGAGAGAAAACTGGATTTTAGCACCTCCTCTTGGCTCCCTGTTCAGGCTTCACAAATCACGGGAGACTTTGGTCAGTCACAAGTCATTTCAGAGAGACAGAGCATTCCTATTGGCTGTTCTGCGCATGCATTATCCATGCGACAGAGGTAGGAGAGGGAGAGCTGCCAATTCTGGCCTTCATTTTTTTTCATTCTACCAACATTGCCCATGTTCATCTTATTGAAGGAAGATGTCACCCCGTGCAACAACATATTTATGTGTTTTTAATAGTTTGACAAAAATGGAGGTTTATGACACGGAAGATTAAGTTATGTCAGACAATACTTGTTTGCAGAATCAATTCATTGTTAGGTTTAAAGAGTATTTACCTACTGTATCACATTATCTTTCATTTAAGTTATTTAATGTGCAGCAGGAGAGCACACTTCGTTTATTAGGTGATTTAGAGTTCCTTTAACGGCTGTTTCACTGTAACAAATAACTAGATGTCTAATAACATTAAATAAATTGCTAGGCGTCAGCTAGCCATTTGGCTGGTAAATTAATTAGACTTTAATTATAAATATGTACTTCCTAGGACTTAAACATTCAGGCATATGTGGAGCAGCGATCCCAGCTGACGAGCACATTCATCTCACTTCTTCCCTATTTGCCGAAACTACAGAATAAGAGATAAACATTTAAAAATTAAAGGAGGGATTTATCTGTGGCGGTGGTGGGTGGACAGCTGATAAGGATTATCAGCATGGCGTGTTGGGACAGTAAAATGAGTATTGAGTGGTGGAAATGTGTTTGCAAAGGGGTCAAACATTTTCACAAATTCATAGCACTAACATGACAAATGTGATAGTGTGAAAAACTGAAGTGAAGCAAATATAATGAAGCCAAAATAACTATAGCTTTAGATAATGAATAATTTGTAGAACTGTAGAATTATGAGCGTTGTATTGTCACAGTAGAAAAACACTTCTAAAGCTGTATGCTGGCCCCTGAGTTTGGCAAAAATCTCCTCTAACCTACAGAGTTTTGTGGACAGAAAAAAAGAAGGAACAAGGCAGAGGTCATTGAAATTCCTGCTGTTCAAATAGCCTGTGACATGATGTTTTGTAACATTTTGTCCAGACATTACATAACACTGTGGCAGGAAATAGTTTACATGTCCTTGTAAGTATTCCAGCTGTAGTACAGGGCGTTGCACAGGTGGCAATATCTCCCACCAAACTGCAATGTTATTTCTTTTTCCTGTCCAGCAATTTATTTTTATTCTCTCATGCTCGACAATCACTTTGTTGTGGTTGCTAAACAGTGCACCACTGAACGCTTTGAGAGACTTTACCTACTCATTATATTACAAGATGCCAGGCACATATAAAGAGAGAAGTTCTCAACACTGTGTGTGTGTGTGTGTGTGTGTGTGTGTGTGTACATGTGTGTGTGTGTGTGTGTGTGTGTGTACGTGTGCGTGTGCGTGTACACGTGTGTGTGTGTGTGTGTGTGTGTGTGTACATGTGTGTGTGTGTGTGTACGGTGCATTAATGGTTTTTGATATTGAGTAGAAACTATGCAGCGTAAAGTTAAAAAAACATACACTACCGTTCAAAAGTTTGGGGTCACATTGAAATGTCCTTATTTTTGAAGGAAAAGCACTGTACTTTTCAATGAAGATAACTTTAAACTAGTCTTAACTTTGAAGAAATACACTCTATACATTGCTAATGTGGTAAATGACTATTCTAGCTGCAAATGTCTGGTTTTTGGTGCAATATGTACATAGGTGTATAGAGGCCCATTTCCAGCAACTATCACTCCAGTGTTCTAATGGTACAATGTGTTTGCTCATTGGCTCAGAAGGCTAATTGATGATGAGTCATGTTCACACATCTGAAAACAGTTTAGGTTGTTACAGAAACTACAAAACTGACCTTCCTTTGAGCAGATTGAGTTAATAGTCAATTAAACGCTCAAAATGGCCAGAAAAAGAGAACTTTCATCTGAAACTCGACAGTCTATTCTTGTCCTTAGAAATGAAGGCTATTCCATGCGAGACATTGCTAAGAAATTGAAGATTTCCTACAACGGTGTGTACTACTCCCTTCAGAGGACAGCACAAACAGGCTCTAACCAGAGTAGAAAAAGAAGTGGGAGGCCGCGTTGCACAACTGAGCAAGAAGATAAGTACATTAGAGTCTCTAGTTTGAGAAACAGACGCCTCACAGGTCCCCAACTGGCATCTTCATTAAATAGTACCCGCAAAACACCAGTGTCAACATGTACAGTGAAGAGGCGGCTGCGGGATTCTGGGCTTCAGGGCAGAGTGGCAAAGAAAAAGCCATATCTGAGACTGGCCAATAAAAGAAAAAGATTAAGATGGGCAAAAGAACACAGACATTGGACAGAGGAAGACTGGAAAAAAGTGTTGTGGACGGATGAATCCAAGTTTGAGGTGTTTGGATCACAAAGAAGAACGTTTGTGAGACGCAGAACAAATGAAAAGATGCTGGAAGAAGGCCTTGACTCTATTTTCTATTCATTTCACAACGTATGGTGGTGAATAAGTGTGACTTTTCAGGAAAACACAAAATTGTTTGGGTGACCCCAAACTTTTGAACGGTAGTGTGTGTGTGTGTATGTATATATATATATATATATATATATATATATATATATATATATATATATATATATATATATGTATGTATGTATATATGTATGTATGTATATATATGTATATATGTGTATATGTGTATATATATATATATATATAGCTTCTAGCTGTTGAGTTACCTGAGAACTTCTCTCTATACTCAAGCTATCTTGTGCAAATAATCTGTTTCATATTAATGGCAGTTGTTTCTTGCCTGAGCCACTTCCTGCCAGCTGCTAGTCTCCTCAGCAATTCATTTCAGTTGAAGTGTATGGGCAGGAGATGGAGACACAGTATGGAGAGAAAGAACATCTTCTGACAACAGGGGCCTTTGAAGTTGACAGTGCCATTTAAAATAATTATGAAAGGAAAGGAATGAAAAACATGAACATGTGGCTACATCTCAAAGACAATGGGGAATAAACCTAGATCACTTGTTTATTGGAGGGAAATATGTCTCTCTTTCATGATTTCTATTGATATTTCAATCAGACAAAATCTCTGTAATTGCATTGGAATCTTGAAAACAATATGTTTTTTGCACCATTTGAGACAAATGATAGTTCTCTCTTTATTGTTCACAGCTTTAAAAAAGCTGTTTCATGACTCTGACGTTTTCCATAGTCATTTTTCAAGTAAAACAGAAGTAAGATCACTGAAAGTACCTGCTGTGATGAAAGCGCTGGAAGTGGAGTGAAGGTGGTTATTAATATAGAGTACAGTGGGTATGTGCAGCATCAAAATATGTATCTAGTCAGGCACCTTATTCATATGCATGCCAGATCCTGGGGCCTCATTAAATCTTATACTATTACAGCAGCAATGCCTTAACCCATGGCTGTGTCTTTTTCTATCTCCTAGACCTAAGTTATCTTAACTTAAGAAATCCTGACTATGTAAATTTGATTCTCCTATTGGTATTCGTCCTGTCATTCCTGTATCCAGGGTTTCCGCCAGTGTATTGCAAATAAATTGACTCCCCACATGGGAAAAAGCATGAGGGATGCTTTACATAATATATTTTGAAGATGTTTTTTAAACTAATGTGCATATACAAGTTGGAAAACCGTTAAGAAATAAATCAGTGTTGTGTGTGTGTAAGACAAAGACATTGGCCAATCCCAAAGTCTGGACTCACAGATTCACAAACTTTGGTACACGTTCTCGCAAAATTCATAAGGGTTGTCCCAATGTTGAATTTCAAAGGGCGTGAAGGTTTGAGTACACACTTACCGAGCCCTTTCCGTGAGTCTTCGTCGATGCAGACTTCACCAAAAGGAATAACCCACAGTTCAAAGTGTTGTTTACCGTGGAGACCATTGGGAAATCCGGGCACATCAAAAGCCCTTAAGGCCACACGGTATGAAACACAGTGGGCCAGCCAATAAACAAAAAGCAACACTGTGAACGTTGGCCCCATTCCATGATCCCTCCTCTAACTCAAGATGCTCAAAATGCTATGAAAGGCCTCTCTGGATAGTCGGAAATCAGGCCTCCACATCCAGATACACCCTAATAGCTGGCATATGTTGGCATACGGGGTGCGCTGGTAAGCCTATGAACAAAGACAAATACTATATTAAAAACTAAGATTTGACCAAATATATACTAATTACATAATAATTTCTTTTCTGAATAAATCTTGAAAAAGTACTCTTTAAAAAAATTAAAACATTAATAATTACTGATAATAAAGTTTTAAATCAGTTTTTGGACCAACAAGTTGTTCAGCTTGTAAAACAAGAGTTTGAAAAAAATGGTATCAGGCAGTCATCTCCTGTGCCTTGGCCGTGTAGAAAGCAACAAACTTAAAATGAAAATTCCCAAACCGGCAAGTGTCAGCAACATCTTTGTTATTAAATGTCGCCAAGGTAACGTGATCTCGTGAACTGCTGTCCCAATCCCATATATACCTATCTGAGCCGATGTGGCCTCACTCACTCACTCACTCACTCACTCACTCACTCACTCACTCACTCACTCAGCACCTGAGCTCAATTAAGTCTGTGAGTCTTTAGTCCTCAGTAATAACTTTGGCTAAGGCTTACTGAATGTGGGCTGAGCTTTAAGGTGGACCAGCCATACAAACCTAGCAGCAGTGCATTTTTGGCAGCTATTTTAAATTTAGGGCAGGGTCTATGCCATACTAATTTGGGATTCCTAACTTGGGAAATCACTAGGTTAGGATGGTTCTGTAATTACAAAATTCCTATCCTAAAGTAGGATCTGTCCTAAAGGCAGATGGAAAACATCTGCCTTTAGGACTAAATGCTAATCCTCTAAATGCCATCCTCAACTGAGATATTTCTGATTTTCTGAAGGAGTAAGGAGGCACCTGGATACCATAAGTAAAGATCTAGAATGAGGAACAGTGATGTCACGGTGTACTCTGGAGTGCACTTTTACATCACTTCAGCAAGGTGAGAGCCACTGGGTGAGACATTAAGTGCAGGTCAGCAAAAACAAGATTTTCAGAGGGTGTTATACTAGGTGTTATACCAGTTTTGCGTTATTCCACTGATCCACAGTTGTAAGTGATAATTTGCCAAGAAACATAGAAATGCACAAGCAAATGAGTTAAAGAAGACTGCTAGAAAATGAACATGGATGCAAACAATATTTTATGAGAAAGTAAAAAAATGTTTCTGTTTTTTTAGTTTTTCAAATATCACAGTCCAAAATATAAAACAAACACAAATGGTTAAACAACATCCTATAAATTGTTAAAATGTGCACTTAATAAATCTGAAAGAAATGTAATTGATGCACTTATGTGTCACTGCAAAGCAGTAGGTTGAGCAGAAAGGTTGATGCTTATAGTCTGAATATAATGGAAACACTAGAAGGAAGGTATACTCTATTAAAGTAAATTCTATATTTTCACGCTATTGTCAATGAATAATTAGGTAAAGTTGTTTACAGTATTAGTGATAAGCGCTTTGCCCCACAATAATAGTGTACATCTAAACATAATCAGAGAGATTCAAACTTCCAGTATCACAGCAGATAGATTTAACAATACTAAAATGGGACATTCAATTGACACATTTCTTTAATTTGAAATAACATAAAAAAGACATCACTGAAGCTTAAATGCAACTTTGGCAGTGCTCCTTACATCTGGAATATTCATCTGTATGTGTCCCTTTATGTCCCTTTCTGGTTAATTGTAATTACTATTTAAGCCCATCACAAAGTGGAGTCTATGTAGATTAAGGATAATAACATAGCAAGGGAGCATGAATAAAAATACCAATCTTACATTTGATCTAATTATGTTTGATTATATCCAATTATTTGAGGCAGATAATTCTTCACCATGAAAAGAATCAATGGTTTATAAAAAACAGTTTCTAAAAGTGGTCTAAAACATCCTACTTTGCAAAAAATTAGGTAAAGCAAACAAATAAGATCCCGAAAGCTTCTCTGAGGAGAAATCAAGGGAAGCTAATTGAGAAAAGCAATTTATTTAGCCGATTTAAAGTTTCATAGTGAATTTAATTACCACTCAGTGAATAATTTCCTCAAGTTTTTCTCATTTCACACAACCAGGGCCATAATTCTCAAAGTTAAACACAGTGTCATAGGTTTTTTTCTCTTCTAACCCTAACAAAGCTCATTATCCACTGCTTTCTCCTCCTCCTAGCTCCTCTGGCTTACTTTACTTTCCCGCTCCACAGCTCATCTTGTTCACTGCAGCCAATTTAAAAGCAGCTTAATCCTGGAGAGAATACTGTTGCTGCTTCCAGTTGCACTCCTGTGATGGATGTCTGGCAAGATCTAATCTAATGTGCGATGTTTGCTTGATTGGCACCACACAGATGTGCTCCTAATGCTAGTAGATGCACAAAGCACGGTTTACTTTGTGCTCACCGCCTGCTTGGAGATTAGTGCCACATGTCAAGACTGCAAAACTAGCATAAACTTCCCGATTGCTCTTGAAATCAGCTTGCAAATCAGGGTTTCGCTCGTCATTTTCTCTCTCATATTGCGTTCTTTTTTTCTTTTTTTTTTCAATGTTTGCAACAGCCTTGATTGGGCAAAGGGGTGGAGCTGTGATATGGTGTATGCAGAAGTTGTGAGAAAACTAGCTCCTCTAAAAACACTCCCTTCCGTTAATTACCCATGGGTCCTCTAAAGCAGTCGTTCTCAACTCCCCCCCCCCCACACACACACACACACACACACACACACACACACACACACACACACACAGAATAATGAGGTTGGTGTTCGCAACCCCCCCCCTTCCCCCTCGACAACAAGAGAAAAAGAGCAGCAAACTGTTACCTACACGCCTCCTCTGCTGATTTTGAGTGATTTTTTTTCGTGACTGCTCTGATTAATACATGTAAACATATAATGCTTTGCTTTACAATTTAGTTGTAGCAGCTAGCAGCTAGACACAAGCATAGTCGCCCCCGGCCCACCTTCAGACCTTTCTTAGGTTACTGATTTACACATGAAGCTTTGAATGTAACACATGAAATTTACCAAACTCACGTAGTAATGTAATTACTGGAATTTCCCAGTCTAGAATGTTACTTCATTTTTTTCTCCCTAACCAAAAAAAAAAAACACTGACTGAGAGTTACTGAACAGAAAACTACTCTAAAGGATAAGGGGGTAAGGCTAATGGATGGACTAATGAATGTGTTTTTAAAAATAGAATAGTTCTTTAGAGTTCTGCAATATATTAGCTATGTAGCATACAAGGAAAAAGGGGTCACATTTCAAAGAATAAAATTATAAATTAAATGCAGATACAGATACATGACTTGACTTGACGTCAAAAAGGGAGAAATCTCAATCTTACCCCAGACAGATCCTGGTTTCCGATACTTTATGTGGAGTCCTGCTTATACCTTATACGGTGAGTATGGTGAGTTTGAGCACCAACACTGCTCAGTAAACAGCAACAGACACCAAGTGCCTTTCTTGTTGTTACCCGTTTGTTTGTGCGAGACTGTCTGTTCCCAGGTCTTTTAGTTGGGGCACTCTTTTCATCTTTGTTTCCTTCTTCCAGGCCCACTTTCAAAGACATACCTGATTGAAGGCCTGCTTGAGCTCACGCATAATTGCACAAAGGTGTTAATGACAGGTTGACAGTCATTGTAACCAAACTATCGTCATCTGCCTCTCGGGGCCAAACCCTTCAAGCAAACACCCCAGTTTGTGGGTTCTGTCAGTATCACCGAGTGGGTCAACCCCTTCACATTCAATGCTTTGTGTGTGCATCCAATACATACATTTAAAATCAAGCTTGTCATGGCGAGTTCTTTGTCTTCTGCCTCTAGACTTCCTCCCCCTGGCTCGTAAATTGCCAGAAAAGCAGGGAGAGGGTGTGCTCTGGTCCAAGAGTGCTGCCTGACTTGATAGGGGTGTAAGAAATACTATGTAAAACCGTAATCTCTTAGTGGTTGTGTTCCAAATTTAGACGAAGGTGTACTTTATTTATC
Organism: Percina caprodes; assembly: GCA_013375575.1. NCBI lineage: Eukaryota > Metazoa > Chordata > Actinopteri > Perciformes > Percidae > Percina > Percina caprodes. The sequence goes on along the minus strand of JABXJD010000011.1, from coordinate 2,008,881 downwards.
TCTCATTGGGAAATTTGTCCTAATTAGTGGTGTTTTCTGTATGTATAGCGTTCACAGATAAACTGTTATTACACAACTACAACGCACCCACAACTTTCATGTGTTTAGCTAGTGCAGCTATTTACAAGTTACTTCCTATTTGTCAAAAACGAGGATGCGTGTGCTGCTTTTATGGCGGAGAACATGTACCTCCAGTCTGCCTGAGTGAGAACAGAACAGAGAGAGGCTGCAGTGAAAAAAGTCATGGCTGCACTGATAACAGCCCGAAAGTGCTGGTAGGATTCACAAGAACCTTCACAATAGCATCTGGGAGAGGATTTTATTGGACTTTCACACTGAAGTCAAAAGGTAGTTTTGGGAGACAGTTTTTTTCCCTGTCTATATTGGCCCCGTTCTGATGCTTTCTTTCCCCATTTCTACTGTAAAATCCTTTTCTTGTTTGCCTCTTGAAATTGCCTTTACAACTGAAAATGTGGCAAATGTAGTTTGGCAAATGGACAAAACTTTTCCAGACACCCCCTACCCTTGGTCATACTCGGGCATACATACTGTGTAATAGTTTGCCTTCCATATTCAACCCTCCAACAGATGTCTTCTTTAACAAGTTACAGATTGAATATTTAAACATGCATTTCATATGAAATTAAATGCTACAATATGCAATTTTTGTAAGGTTCTTCCCTCCTTTACCCTAAAGTTGGTGAGGCATCAGTACATTGTCACTCATCTTGCCTCAAGACAGCATGTAGCCTAGGGCTGAGGTAACCAGCATATGTAAAGAGCACGATAGATGTAAAGGAAAGGGAAGGCACATGCGGAGTAATCCATTCTTTATGTCAGTATTTTCTCATGTTTTTGTTGGGCTTTGGCCGGATCTTGTGATACTTTACTTGCTATATAATACCAAATATGTGTGCATTGTAGCTTTCAAATAGCATTCTAGCATAATCAGAGCATTTAGAATTACTACAAAATGAATGTACTTTAAAGTTAATAAAACGTAACTAATTTGGTATTTGATTTGAAAGTACTCCAATATATTCAACACTGACATCTTGTATTAAGCAATGTGTTTGGTAGGTCACCAGTGTCTTTTTTTAGCCATGAGTTATACATTATGTGAATTAAGATGACATAATGGGATCTCAGGGCAAAGTTTACAGTCTCTAAGCATGTTTACTTAGGTTGGCTTGACTTGAACAGAAACAATCTTTGTCACCTTTGGTCTCTACTTCTGTATTATCAATGTAAATCGTGTTCAGTAAATGTGCATCCAGAGCCCAAATGATGATTTAATCCTACAGTAAGTGTTCCTGGATGATGCTGTGAATCCCAGTGTGAATGTTAAATTAAGTCTCAATGCTATCTTAAATCAGGCTCCAAGCTAGGCGTCTTGTGGCTAGACAGATTTTCCACACACTAACAAGAAAATGTGTATTTGGGCAGATGCTGCGAGTGTGCATGAATAATACACAGCATTTCTAATGAATCCTGTGCTCCTGGCTGAAGTGCTGTTTGTGCTGCAGTGGGCGGTCTTGTGTCAACCAGTCTGACATAAGAATCATGCTGAATTCTCTTCTGCACCGTAAAAGCTTTCCAATATTGTCTGACTGCTAGAAGAAAAAAATCAGAGCCTGATGTAGTCACACTGGTACTGTAGCTACTTCAGACTGCAGTGGTGAAGTTATGAATAATATTGCAGAGTAAATATTAACTTTTCTTAAACCTGCAATAACTGGTGTTTTTTTCTGTGAACATTAAAGGAGAATTCAATTTCAACATGTAGCTCTGTTGTTTGGAAATTTGGAACGCTGTCAGTGTGGAGAAAAAAACGAAAATAATCGGTGCTGTCTACACTGTGTTATCCTCCAAGTTTTAAACGTGTTTTAGCCTCTAAACATGGTCAAAATGTGCCTACCTATGTGCAGTGATTCCTTCCGAGCGACCACAGTGAATCTGACTGCAGTATATGTGACAGAAAGGCATAAAAGTTGCGTTAATCCATACCTCGGTTTATTTCCTGTTTTCCAGTGAAGTCCACACTAGTCGATTGTCAAACAACAATCCAATATTCCAAAGTGTATTTTTTCCACAAAAAAAACGATTTGCCGTGTTATGTCCTTAGTAATGACTATGTAGAAACAGGCTTTAACCTGCCACCCCAGTGGAGCCAGGAGAGCTGCAGTTCAAGAGTTCAAGAGCTAACGCACATGCACATAGGTAACTAAGCAACAGTGGGCTCTTGAACTTTTGACCCGTTGCAGCCTGCTGCTCTGCTCTCCGGGCTCCACTGTTTGCGGAAAGGATTTCTGTTCAAATTGTCCCTGACTATGACACCATACAGCATGCAATTTGAAGTTTCACTGTGCATGTACATGGAAAGTTTGCTCAAATTATATTGTATGTGTCCTCTTTTTAAAACTCTCATAAATTAAATGAATAAATGTTTTCCTTCAGAGGTTTGCTGAAATGTTCAATGTGACCCTGTTCAAGATAGCCCTGAAAAAGTTGGCAGCCCTGGCTAAACAATGACCTGAAGCTCACTACAATGCTCCAAAAAGCTGAGTGGAGCTGCTGATCCCAGCTCACATTGTTTTCACATTCTCAATTGATACATTGTAATTATAACATTATGAGAAATATCAATCTGTCATCACAAATATAATCACCTCCCACAGCTTGTTAAAAGCCTATAAACATGCATATTCTAAATGAGTCTAAGGCAGCTTTACAGTTTGTGAAGAATGACATCTAGACACACTTCAAGCATGAAGCACTTTGTTTTAACGAGTTTTATGTTGGACCCAAAAAAAACTTTGAAAACAGAAACATCAGATAAGATATAATGTCGCCCTTTAATGAAATTTTGAAGACAACATTTGTTACCATGACTATTAACACTGATGAGAGCAGTAGGGAATGCTGCAACATTAACATTTATATCTTTCAATATCTGGCATCTGATATTGGTTGAGCTTTCAAAAACAAAAAAACAAGCATTATATTGTGATGGTTTGTGTTTAATTTATTGCTTGTCTCAAAGCAGCTTAGACTGCTGCACCTTGCTGCTTTGAGACAAGCAAATCCCACCAGGACTGAGACAACTGATCGAAAAATCCTGCTTCATTGTTTTTATCGGATACAACAGCTGTCCAACTACTACTACATAATCAAAACAATATAATATAATATCTGTAGGAGCAGAATGAAATATGTGATGCATATGCAGTTCTCATTTGCATATCTATCTGTTTTTGTAATAATATAAGATTGTGAAGTAGGGCCAGGCCTTTATAAACATTATGCTTCTGCCAGCTCCTTCTCGAACTTATCCTCTTTTTGTACTTTGGTAAATTCTGATTCATTTGTCTGCATTTGTAATTTTATTTTGTCCTCCCAGTGATTGCAGCGTTTTATGAATAAATGCCAAGAGGACTAATGTATCATGCTGATTCACTCCACATGGTTAAAGTGAAGGTGAGATGAGCTGTGCATAAGACTCAGGTGGTCTTGATTGAATGTTATGGTGAAAGACGCAAGAAGCAGCTTTTGCCCATTTCTTTATCTCCCACTGTAAATGAGTAGTGCACTGCCTCATTATAATTTACTTTTATGATGAAGTGGGTAGTCAATTACATTATCTACAGCATCTCTGAATTCCCATGGAGGGGTGGGTGTTTACTGAAGTGCGGAGAGACCTCTGTGAAGTGGATTTAACAACTATGGTCCATCAAGGAAACCATGTTCACACCTTTATGGGAAATCTGGAGTAGTGGGTTTGCTGGAAGAAACATACCGAAGGAGCCTCGACGCGTTGACAAGGGGGAGAACATAGACTTCACACATAAAAGGCTGCAGTCAGACTGCAGATTCAAACCCTGGACCTCCCTTCTTTTCAGTGGTGGAAGATCACATCAAGTATCAAAAGTAAGAGTACTTGATCTGCAGAAAAGTGTCCCCTGTGCTGTTGCAGCGGGTCAATGTGGAGCTTATCTTTAATTACTTTATATACAGTTAAATAATATATTCCAGTGGCTCTCAATCTAGGGCTTAGGCCCCTTCAAGGGGTCCCAAGATACATATGAGGGGTCATGAGATGATTAATAGGAGAGGAAAGAGTTTGGAGGGGAAATCCTTCTTTGGTGGAACTGCTGGAAACTCATAGACATCTGAAATAAGACACTCCTTTTTTGTGAGGGGTCATAAGCAAAAGAAATTGGGAAACCTTTGACCTTTAACACTGCATGCATTTTATAACCTCATGTAACCTCATATATGTGTTTTTGAAGCTCAATCTAAAAAATAACTTGTAACTAGAGCTGTCAGATAAATATAGTGAAGTAAAAAGTAAAATATTTAAGTATAAGTAGCATCAAATGTAAATACTTAAGTAAAGTGCAAGTACCTCATAAGTACTTAAGCTGCAGCACTTGAGTAAATGTACTTAGTTACTTTCTATTACTGGTTCTTGCTGTGAGTTGACTTTGCTGACCATTGAGCCAAAGGGCAATTGTTGACACAAATACTGAACTATCATCAAATCATTAAGATACAGGGGATGGGAAATTAGAAGGAATAAACACATCAATGAATGGCATCTTATCTAGATAGCTCTTGTGTAGGTGGTGTGGGTCAGCCTTGAAGGTGGTGTGGGTCCCCCCTTTGCAGAGTGTTTCACTGTAGACCTCTCCCATTGTGTTGCTTTTGAAGCGGATAAAGAAGAAGTCTGAGACAATCAACAGAAGCAGAGTCCTTTATGATGGTGTTGCATAATTTTCATGAAAAAAACATAACTAGATTGAGCTGGCTAACTGCATCACAATTGAATATAGGGCATGCGCAAACAATAACATGAGTTCAGACTGTTCCTTATCTTGTTGTGGTGCTGTTACTAGTTCAATCCCTTACTTAATCCTTAGTCACAAGGTGATACAATAAAAATGATCTTGCTTTTCATGGTTGTTCATAATTTATAGACATGACAAAGGCTAGAGTTCATCTACTCTTATTGTGATGATGTGTCTTTTAGTCAATTTAACTTGTGTTTTTATTATAGCCTAGAAGAATGGATGTTGATATACCTTAAAAATGCCACCACAACACTGGTACCATCCAGCTGTGTTTAGGCATCAAAAAGTGACCAGACAAACAAAAAACTACTTTTACTGTCAATTTATAATGTTTTTAATTTGGTGTTGACATTGTATCAATTCATGGCAATTCACAAGGTTGTAGTTTATGATGTTTTATGTATTGGAGTTTATTGGTTTGTATCAGTATGCTGTGTATTCTTCAATATACTGTTTGTAGATATACAGTTTTATATTAATTTTATACTTTTTTATATCCCCAGTGGGGAAATTACAATTTACACGATTGATGGGTATTTCTAATAATTACCCTGGGTTCGTTAACCAAATCTATCTTCCAGTACTCAACAGAAGACAGGAGACCAAGTGAAATTATTCTTGCAGCAAGGGAAGCCTCTGTGTCACCTCTGACACCTCTGAGCAACTTTGAAAATCTTCCCCTGAAAACAGTCTCTTTATTGTATGAGTGAAGCAAGTTACAGTGACAGATTTACAACCATGGGAGTGTCGCTGGTCTAATGTGTGTGCGCTACGTGAAGCAGTTGGATACATTGACAAATTCCTTTAAAGGACATTGTCTGCAGAATATTGCAGAGTCTTCAGTTTATGCCTGAACACACATACACATAAAAACTAACATTCACACAAACAGAAGTACACACAGAACCTGCTATCAAGGTTGTAACCATATATAGTAGAGAAACGGTTAAGATATGGTGTCAGACAGTAATTACTCAAATGAAAACATATTCATAACCATATATGAATTGTGCACCACACAAACTGACTGTTTCTAAGCATATCAGGCCTTATGCCATATTCAAAACCATATACGAGTTCACATCACACATCTAGTATTATAAAACATCACACGCTCCCTAACAACGATATTTGTTAGAAATCACTACACACAGGCCTGAAATACACAGACGTGATCCGAATCTATTCATGCACAAATGGAGAGATGTCAAAATGAGTGGGCTGCTAGAGCAGGACCAGCAACCTGAGCGGTTGGGGGACTATGGTGCCTTGCACAAGACCACCTTGCCTGTACCCAGGTGGTGAACTGGCATCTCTCCAGCTAAAAATCTACAGTCCGTACTTTGGTCCATAGGGGAACTCGAACCAGTGCATCTACAGTTCATAACCCGACTTCCTACGGACTGAGCTATTGCCAGCCAAAGTAGCCTTGCACATACAAGCTAGACACATCCAAATTAGCTTGACACATACTTACAGTTATATTACAGTTGACTTCAACAACCATTATGGTAATAAACACATTGTAGTTTCACTAAACTACCTAACAAGCAAAAGTAACCTAGGCTAGGCATACATTTTGTATCATTCCTGAAGATTTTGTAGTCCCACATGCATATTAGTTAACTGTCGAGAAAATGTTTCTGTGTGTCTTTAAATTGTCCACTGTCAAATAATATTAATGACAGCGACATAGTTCCAAGTTAATGTTTGGCTCTTAATGGTTGAATAGGCTTTCAAAGGCAGTATGGTGGTGACTTCAGATTATTCAATTCAATTCAATTCAATTCAATTTTATTTATAGTATCAATTCATAACAAACGTTATCTCGAGACACTTTACAGTTCTATTTCGTATAGGCTTCGCCCTCTAAGGGCTACGCTATTGGGTTTATCCCTTCGCGCATGCGCAGTCGTGAAGATTTTCTTTTCCCGCCCTTGCGTCCAGCACGGGCCTCAACTACGTCCGCATTTACTGTATATGTACACAGCGGACCCGTTGTTCGTCTCCCACTTTTTCTTCAAACGTCGCAGTATGAAGACAAGCTCAAGACTCTCCAGCGGTGCTCGCATCTGCCCCTCCTGCCGGACCGGCTACATCCTGCCGCCGGACCTCCACCCCCGCTGCGAGACCTGCCTCGGCGCCGTTCACGCCGGCCAGGCTCTCACCCGCCACGCCTCCTGCCAGTTTTGTGCCCGCCTGTCATCTAAAGAGCTAAATCGACGGGGGAAACTTTTCTGGTTTGTCAGGCTGGTGGCGACGGGCGGCAGCTGGGCAGACAAGCGGGAATCCGGCGACACCCTGGAACCACTGGCGGACGGCGTTTGATGAGCATGAGTCCCTGGCTCAGTTCTCTCGGACAACGCCTCCGTAACTGGTTTCCTCCTCCTCCCCTGGGAGGATCCCCTCTTCCCCCTGGGAGGATTGGGCCTTGAGACGGCGATTGACGCTTTCCCACTGGAGCTCTCCCCGTCTCCCGAGCGGCCAGGGCACCGCTTGCGGCCTTCCCTTTGCCTCAGTCGGCTCCAACCTCCACCGCTAAAGCTCTCTTCGCTGACCTGCCGGAGATCATCAGGAAGGCGGCGGAGCTGAGAGGCATAGCGCTCCCAGCGGAGCCGCCAGCCCCCGCTCGCGGCCTTTTGAGCGGGGATATTTACGCCCAGGAGCAGCCTTCTTCACGGGCACCACTCTGGCCGCGCTTGAGCTTCAGCCTTTTGTGGAGGAGGCTTTTTCACAGCCTGGGAAACTGAAGGCTCCGTCTCTCGCTACGCCCGTTTACTCGGGTTCAAGGCGACACAGACGCGGATTTCCTCGGTCCCTCCCCTGGAGAGGCCTGGCGTCAATTCTGCTCCCGAAAGCCACCTTTTTCGGCCACCGGAAGCCCACGCCTCCCTCTCCCCAAGATCAAGTGTGCGCCCAAGTCACTGACCGGGCCCAATGTGCTGCCCAAGGGCTGGCGGCACAAAACAACATCGCCTTACTGGCCTCTGCCGTCTCCGCCATGGCCACAACCCCGGGCGCCCTTCCTCGGAGCTGGCCACGGAAATTGGCAAAGCCATGACCGCCATCCTCACCCTTACCACGGCGTCCACGGTGGCGCTGTCCAGGGTCATGGCTTGGCAGACTGTGGCCCAGCGAAACATCTGGCTCCACATGTCCCAGCTGCCTGCGGAAGTTAGACGCGAGCTTCTGTACGGCCCCATAGCTCCCGATGGACTACTTGGGCCCCGCCTACAGACTGCCACGTCTCATCTCCATCAAGCGGCGGAGGACGCGGAGCGGCTTCGGAGGCTCGGCTCGTGGAAAACGGCTCCTTCACAACCCCGCCGTCGCCATGACAACCGCCACAAAAGGAAGCGCCCCACAGCACCTGCTGCGGCTGCGTCTTCCCAAGCTTCGGCTTCAGGACCCCCACCTGGTCCCCCTCCGCAGCGGCAACCGGCTCCACACGGCCGGCAAGCTCGCGGGCCGGAGACCCATGAGAGCGGCTCCCACCTGGTCCAATCCGCCTCCCGAGCCACCCTGCAAGCAGCAAAGACGGTGGCAATGACGGGACGCGGGGATCGCCTGTCACTCCCCAGCTGAGGGTTGGAAACACAACGGCCCTTTTAAGGGCCACACACTCACAACTAAAGAGCCGTTTCCCCTCAGCCAAACAGCCGTTGTTTGCTCTAAACAGCGTGCTGTTATGACAGTCGTTCCCCACACAACACACCAGACCGCTGCTGCACGCGGGGCACCACTGCCTCCTCGCTATGCTGGCAGCGGAATGATCCACCCACGGTGGACGACGCGCTCAACCACCCCTTCCCCACGGCGATGCCGGCGGGACAAGGGACACGTTAACCCAGTGTCCGCTCTCGCCCCACAAGGCGACGGCTGGCCACTGCCCTTTCGAAAAGCCCTACCATGGGCTGGGCGACACAATCACTCGTCTCGCCCAGCGGCGGATGGGCTCTGCGCTCCCTGCTTGCCATGTCGGTGAACAACACTCAGATATGTGCTCGCCCGCTATCAGAGCGCAGCGCGCATGGGTCAGTTTGACACACATGGACTCATGGATGTCAAAACTGATAACACGGGGTTACACACTCCAGTTTGCCTCCCCCGCCTCCTTTCGCGGGCGTGTTGGAGACTACTGTATCATCCCTAGCAGAGTCAGACGCTATGACGTCGGAACTAGAAGGGCTGCTGTTGAGCGGAGCTATCTCCGCGTCCCTCCAGGAGAGGAGAACGGGGGATTTTACTCTCGCTACTTTCTCACACCGAAGAAGTCAGGGGGACTGCGTCCCATCCTCGACCTGTCACAGTTCAATCGATACATCACGGAGCGCCCTTTCCACATGCTAACCGTCAAGCACGTGTTGGAATGTGTGCGCCGCCACGAATGGTTTACGTCCGTGGATCTGAAAGACGCTTACTTTCACGTCCAAATCATTCCCAGGCACAGGAAATTCCTGCGGTTCTCCTTCCAAGGGGCCCGTTTCCAGTACAACCGGCTGCCGTTCGGGTACTGCTCATCCTAGCCCCCTCTCGGGAGCAGGCGGCGCTACAGACTATGGAGGTTCTGCAGCACCTGCAAACGCTGGGTTTTGCCATAAATTGGCGAAAGAGCGCTCTAGTCCCAGCACAATCAATAGTTTATTTGGGCGTGGACATGAACTCGATTACAATGAGAGCCAGGTTATCAGCACCGAGACAGGTTGCCCTGACCTCTCTGTTGTCCCTTCAGGCCACACACAACAGTGTCAGCGCTGTCAGTGATGCGGCTCCTGGGCATGATGTCCGCGGCACACACGGTGGTTCCCCTGGGTCTCCTCCACATGAGGAAGATCCAAAGGTGGTTTCATCGTCAACGGCTCGATCCCGTTCGCCAAAAATGGCGAATGCTGTCCATCCCTCATTCCCTCCGGTCAGACCTGTCATACTGGGGAATCCCCGGACCCTGTCTTCGGGGTTTCCCTGGGCAGAGTGACGTCATATATGACGGTGTACACCGGCGCGTCCCTCACTGGCTGGGGGAATGTGCGAGTCACAGGTGGTGGGAGGGTCTGGCCTCCTCCCCTCTCCCCCATAAACTGCCTGGAGCTGTCCACGGTGTTGAAAGTGCTGAAACACTTCACCCGGTGGTGACGGGAGACACGTCGTCGTGCGTACAGACAACATGACGGCGGCAGCGTACATAAACCGCCAGGGCGGCATACGCTCAGCCCAACTGCTGGAAATAGCCAGACGCCTCCTGCTATGGGCGCACAGTCATCTGCTGTCTCTCAAAGCAGTGTATATCCCCGGTTTTGAACCGGGCGGCCGACCTGATGTCGAGGGAGGGCCCTCCCACAACGAGTGGAGATTGAATCCCACTATTGTTCAAACGCTATGGAACAGGTTCGGGAAGCGGAGGTAGATCTGTTCGCTTCACGAGAGAACACACAGTGCACATTGTGGTTTTCCCTGAGCGCGGGACAACCCTCCCTTGGCGTAGCGCCTTCTCCCACCAGCCCTGGCCCAAAACCCTCCTATATGCTTTTCCCGGTTCCGCTGATACCTCGCCTCCTGGAGCGCATCCAGGAAGAGAACCTGTCGATTGTTCTGGTGGCACCAGAGGCGCACTGGCGTCCTGGTTCCCGACCCTCGTTCAGTTGCTGGTGGCTCCCCCTGGCAGATTCCGTGGCAGGGAGACGCACTGTCGCAGCTGAACGGCGCAATCTGCCACCCCGGTGATAACCCAGAGGCTGTGGGGCTGGTTGCTGAACGGGAACGCTTACAGAGATTGGGCTTGCCCCTGCCGTGGTGCGCACCATCCAGGGCTCCAGAGCCCCTTCTACCATAGCATGTTACGCAGCACGCTGGTCAGCTTTCCAGCGCTGGTGCACAGAGAGGGCGGATCCCACATCGTGTCCCCTGCCTCTTGTGTTGACGTATCTCCAAACTCTGGTGGATAGCGATTTGGCTCCATCTACAGTCAAGGCTTACGCAGCAGCCATCTCGTCCTGCCACGAAGGCTATGGTGAGAGGACAGTTTTTGCATCCCCTGGTGAAGCGTTTCCTAAAAGGGGTTAGGCGTCAAAAACCGTCTGTTCGACCCCTCACCCCCAATGGGACCTTGCTCTAGTGCTCCGGGCTCTGGGGAAGCCCCCTTTGAGCCTCTGGCACAAGCTTCTCTCAGAATGCTGTCGCTAAAAAGGCACTTCTCCTTGCTCTGACGTCAGCAAAAGAGTGAGTGATTTGTGTGCACTGTCAATTTCCCCGTCATGCCTCTCCATTAGAGGGGACGGGGCGCAGCCACCTTACAGCCAAATCCCTCCTTCACACCGAAGATTCTAACTAGTTCTTTTCGGTCGGTGTTTTTCCTCGCGGGTTTTCCCCGCCTCATGCCAACGATGCGGAGGAGGCTTCCACCGGTTGTGTCCAGTGCGTGCTCTTTCTCAATACGTTTCGCACGGCAAATATCAGGAAAACTCAGCAGCTGTTTGTGCATTATAGAGAACATTCCCAAGGATCAGCCCTCTCAAAACAGCGTCTGTCTAACTGGCTGTGCGAGGCTATTACTCAAGCTTATAGCATGGAAGGGGCAGAGCCCCGCGACATCCGAGGGCACTCTACGAGGGCTCTGTCGGCGTCTGCGGCTCTTTTTAAAGGCATGGCAGTAGCCGACATCTGTGCGGCAGCCTCGTGGGCTTCCCGTGCCCTTTCATCCGTTTCTATCTGGGACATGTCTGAACCTTCCATGTCCAGTTCAGTTCTGTCCACAGTCAACGACACGTAATGCCGTGTTGGATGCGTGCAATAAAAAAAAAAAAAAAAGAAACTGTTCTACTGTCTCACCACTCTCATTCTGGAGTATTCTTGGTGAGACGCAGTTCTTAATCCCATACATGATCATAATCACGTTACATGCACGGAGATAATCATGTCACTCCGTCGCATGCACAACAGGGCTATTCACGCACAATTTTCCATTAATGATTAACTACTGCCATCATGTTGCGGGCCTTATGAACTTTTTCAGGCCACGCCATTGGCATGGCAGGCTTGATCAGAAGAATGACTGACTGAGCCTACATTGTTGTAGGGAATGTGGTCTATGTTCGGCTTGTTGGCCCTGTGTCGCAGGTGGCATAGACTACATCAGCTTCGCCCTAACCCAATAGCGTAGCCCTTAGAGGGCGAAGCCTATACGAAATAGAGCGATAGTTACATGGGTAACTCCAGATTCTATTAGTATAGGCGTAGCCCTCTAAGGTACGGGCCACCTGCTCCCAGAACATTAGTTGAAGAAAAAGCTGATGTTTTTGGGAGACGAACAACGGGTCCGCTGTGTACATATACAGTAAATGCGGACGTAGTTGAGGCCCGTGCTGGACGCAAGGGCGGGAAAAGAAAATCTTCACGACTGCGCATGCGCGAAGGGATAAACCCAATAGCGTAGCCCTTAGAGGGCTACGCCTATACTAATAGAATCTGGAGTTACCCATGTAACTATCGATATTGCAGGTCCAGACCACACTCCAGAACCCACAAGGACCCAACAGTTCTAGTAGTTTCCTCCAGAGCAAGCAACAATGCGACAGTGGCGAGGAAAAACTCCCTTTTAGGAAGAAACCTCGGACAGACCCAGGCTCTTGGTGGGCGGTGTCTGACGACCGGTTGGGGTTAGAATGAAGAGTGGGAATAACAGTCACAAAAAATAATAGTAAATTATGATTTGCGAATAACCTACTTAAATATGTGATATTTGTAAATATATATTAAGATTAGTTTTTAGATAGGTCACTTAACAACTACCAAAGCTCTTTGAATTATGTACCTGGATAGTTAAACCAGCAGGTGGCAGCCAAGCTACAGCTTTAGAGGGTACGACGGTAGTGCTAGTGCACAAGTAGCCACGCCACGCCCCGGGCACCTGGGGATGAAGGCGGCATGAACCAACAGAAGTCAGATAATTTGCAGTCCCTGAGCTAGCTATGTAACATGTAGCCTACCATCGAAGCAGCCCATGTTCATCAACAGATAACAAATCGAAGAAGCGCCAGTCAAATGCACAGCACGGTTAGCAAGCCTTTCCCTAACCACCGCCAAACACACCATATCTGTTTCACCTGTTGCTACAGGGGCAATGTTGACAGAGGCAGCCGAAGAGCAAAACAGGAGCCAGACGGGAGCAAAGTCCCGCTCGGATGTAGCTAGCAACAGGGAGCCAACGGTAGCAAACTCAAAACTCACTTCAGAAGGTACAGACATTTTCTTTAACGTAGATAGGCCACGTTATTGGTCCAGTGACTAAATGAGAAGGTTATGCAACCAAAGTAAGCTATAATACCTAATAAAAAAAATTAGGCCGACATATTAAGGAGTAACACAAACTATCATTTATTGGACAAGCAACAAGAAAATGAAATCATTAATGCAGCAGCAGCAGCTGATTTAACACATGAGACTCCTGGATTATTTTAGCCTGGCTGTTAGCCTGCTCTGGAGCAGGCTAGCTGCAAAGAATAAATCTCCATGGTTACTTGGCTGGGTTTAATTAAACCTGCTTTCGTGCAACCTAGTCAAAGCTAAATTCATCCAGGATAACTTGAATATCCCAGCTTAATCCCTTATACAGGTTTCGTGCAACAGGCCCCTGCTCTGGTCTTTTGTCAGCTGTTATATATTGTGAGTCTGTCGATGTCTCATCTGATCTTAATGCAGAGACATGGGTGCTGCAATATGTCTCTTTTTGGCAGCTGCATGTAGCTCCTACAGGCTAAAGGCCTATGGAATGCCGTTTTATTCAGTATTAAATAAATGAAATGAATAAATACATGAATACATGAATGAATAAATAAATATGCCTTTTGAAATACATCATGAAATAAAAGAGGCAATACATATATAATTAAATAAATGTAAATATTCATATAAAAAATAATCAGTTAAATAAGTATATTAACAGGTTGTACTTTTTTCATGGTTCTTTTATTTCAAAAGTCCACGTTTATTTATTTCCGTGGACTTTTATTTCCTAATGCCACATTCAGAACAGAGCTGTCTGCTCTACCCAGCGCACAGTCACCTATTCTGGGGTAACTGAACCACGAACTAGTACTGACCTGATGGGGCAACTTGACTGGTAGCTCACGGGGCCCTGTACCCAGCACACAGTCACCTATTCTGAGGTAACTAGACCACCAACTACCGCTGACCTTGCCAGTTGGACTGTTTCCATTGCGGGTTGACACAGGGACTGCCCATTTCTCCAGCGCTCCATTGTTCCAACCTCTCAATAACCCCAAAAATTCCCTTTGGTCCTACAGCCCACTTGTCCCAGTTACCCCAAAATAAGTGACTGTGTCCTGAGTGAGCCCCACGAGCTGCCGGTTGTGGTGCACTCTCATTTTGCCCGCCTTTTTTTTTTGCCCATGGCTCAGTTCTGAATGTGAGCAATAGACACGCCCCCTGAATTTGGTTATGGTGAGTTTGTCATAGTGGCCACAGTTGGAATTGCAATTTGTATTTAATTACAAAATAAATAGTCCTACTTTGTCTGACCCTCCTCCAAAGCGCTCTGAAGGAGTGTCTGGCTAGTCCACAGCATTCAAGGATGGGAAGAAAACATGCTCTGGTTTAATGGCATTTCTTTAAACCAATCACAATCGTCATGGGTGGTGCTAAACTCCGCACAGAGCCACTGCAAAATAGTTTTAATAGAGAGAAAACTCAGATTGGACAGATAGTCTAACTAGCTGTCTCAGTTTACCATGCAGAGATCTAAGGAGCAGTCAAAAATGGTCCTCATAAAACCACCGAATTTAAAATTCCTACACAAAGAAAGTGAAAGGAATTGTAAAAGATATGCATCCGGCAGAATTTCCTGCAGTACCAGAGCAATCCCGGAAGTGGAACGCAAAGGATAAAGACTACAAAATAATATACCGTAAAACTCTCTGACTTCTTCTGTTGGCCTAAATAGTTGTAATGTAGAGCCTAAAGACAAATATTACTTTATTTATTTTTTTAAATGTTCAATTCAGCTGTTATGCCTTTTCTTGTATCATATGGGTTTTATGTAATATTATTGTAGACACTTAAAATATTTGCTACTTTTTTGAACAATAAATGTACAAACAAAATCTATAATAATAATAATAATATAATAATAGAGAAATACACTAATAACATTATTACTGTATGCCAAAAATATGACCTAGTATTGGTCGCAATTGGAGCAAACAAAAAAAAAGTGAAGAAAAACAAAAGAAAGGAATGCTCACCTGCTCACCACTGTTTTATTTATGAAGGCTCTGCCAGGCACGATGGAGACAAATTACCTTTTAACAATGTGAAATAGAATTTTGTTTACAAGGCTACGCTTCCTCTTGCTTTTTCAAATGAGATTTTTCACAGCTTCCTCATTTGTATCTCACAGCATTATCGTCTCAATCTTTCAAAACCAATCAGTCTCAAGAAAAGAACAGAAAAAAGAAGAAGAATGAATCACTGCTGTTCATAAAACAAACCATTAGGTGTATTTTTTGAATGCATACCACATCAGCCACCAGCCTCAGACACCCTCCTCCTCCGTCCTCCTCCGTCCTCCTCCAGACCCCTGTCAGGTTAATCATTTCAGTGACATACCCTCCACAATTTCATTTAAAGCCCAATACATTCTGCAGCATAGTAGGGTGCCCTCTGTGAAAGGCTGCACTAGGTGAGATTTGGGAAATGTATGCACAAACTGAACAGAGACAAAAGAGCCGAATGGACACACACACAACCATTTCTAAGCATGGAATTCATTTCATAGATTATCAGCATTTGATACAAAAGTTAACCAAGCAAAGTATTAACTTTTTGTTTGGGATTTTGGCAGGCAAAATCATCTGAGGCTCATTTCAGGAAGGTTTAACTAACTCTGAGTCTAACCCTGATGTCTGAGTTGATTTACCCAGAGATGAGAAACTGAGTTTTCAATTTCAGAACAGCTGATTTGAGTTGGTTTGATCAACTCAGAACAAGTTCACATGTGTGCACTACCACAATAAAAAGGCAGCATGAATAGAGCCATGATACTACGTTTCACCATGGCAACCACAAATAAACGGGGACGGCGGAAATACTCATGCGCACAAACAGCGAGTTTGAACATGTATTTTGTTAAAAAAGCAACACAGCGGCTGCTGCAAAAGAGACAGAATTTGCTTGGGAGAAAATTGCTGCAAGAATAAATGCGTAAATATTCCAATATAATGTATATCATATTTAATCATAAGTATAGCCTAATATTACTGGTGAAATGGTATTAAATCTATCTTCATTTAGGTGCAATTGTGTGGGTGAAAACGTACTAAGCCTACTAATCCCATTCTGAGGCTGGAGCATCATCATTAAAAGAATTATAATTCATAATCTTTTATTTCATAGGGTTTACACCATCATCGTTTTCTCAAGAGCAATTTGAATTTGCTCAGAGAGTTACTCTGGCATCAAGTAATGCTGCTCATTAACTATCATTCACCTGCAATATTGTGGAACTCATCTTAATGGCATTTTAATAACACTACAAAAACGTTTAAAAAACGTTTCAGAGCGATCGTGTCACACTCCTTTCATGGCGCTTTGCTATACAGTGGCTTTACTAATATGCACCGCATCACCAATGTCATAGAAAACTGCTGTTTCCAAAAATATGTAATGTGACACAAATAATGTGCTGGGATATTGAGCATGTCCACAATGGGTGACGTTAGTGATATGAGGACGGATAAGGTTGTGTTGGCTACATGACTGCATAGACTGGGAAGAAAAACTATACCGCTCAAATAGATATCTGGAAATCAAAATGCGTGGGGGCCCAACATATGATTAACTCCCTGTGAAGAACAACAGCTTC
Organism: Percina caprodes; assembly: GCA_013375575.1. Classification (NCBI taxonomy): domain Eukaryota; kingdom Metazoa; phylum Chordata; class Actinopteri; order Perciformes; family Percidae; genus Percina; species Percina caprodes. Next base: position 1,992,156 of record JABXJD010000011.1, on the reverse strand, counting down.
ATCATTAACGGAATCGTCAACGAAAGGAAATGCCATGTTTTGAGAAAAAAAAAAAGTTTCATAGGCCTGCATGATTAATCGTTATAAAATCACGATCTCGAGTCACCCTGTTCACAATTTAATTTTTAAATAACTTTGATTTCTTTTTTTTAATGTTTTTAAATAACTTTGATTCTCATTTAATTTTACGAGCCGACTGCATCACAAACGGTACTAATTTCTTCTGAGTTTTTATCATAGACTGTAAAAAATAGGTGTTAAAGCGCTGCAATGTTCTCCCTTCTCTTCACAATCAATCCCTTCTATCCCTTCTCTGCACAATGTGCTATAGGTGCCAATTGGTGCTATTCTGTTTTGTCATGGTTCATGTGTGCAATAAACATTACATTTCGTGAGAAAGAAATCGTGGCAGAGAACCCGTGATATCAATTCTATGCTAAAAAATCGTGATTCATATTTTTCACCTAATCGTGCATTTTTCACCTAACTGCCTAACATGGTAAAATCAACTCTTTTTATTCATGCAGATAACAAACTAATACAAACATAATACAGACTGAATGAATGAGGAAATGAAAGAGGGAGTGTCAGAGGGAGGAGACTGAGAGAAACGCAAGGTTTCTCGAAGAAAACCTGCTCCCGACCAGGTTAGGTATACAGGCTCCGTTACCATAGTAACTGACTCTGAGGTTAAGTTACCTCTCTTTCTGAGACAGAAAACCCAAAGTTTTCCTCATCTCAGCGTTAACAAACTCAGAGTTTTCACTAAACCTGCTTTCTGAAACAGACCCCTGTTAAATCTTCACTTTTAGCTGACTTTGTTACATTGCCTTTGTGTTGAGTTTGTGTATTTTAGCTTATTTAACCCTCATGTTGTCCTGGGGTTAAATTTGACCCGTTTTCAGTTTTTTTATCACAAACAATGGGCCTTCGAAATAAGCCCTGAAAATGTCAACATTAGAAATATCAAATAACTTTGGAAAAAACATAAAAAGCACCCACAACGTTTGAAAAAGTGACAAAAATGTCAGAAAACTTGATTTAGATGAATACTGTGTAACTGTAAAATAACACTGCTGGAACTTACAGATACAATGTTACAGATAAAGCGAACAAATAATGTTATGTATATTATAATGGGAACAAACGTATACATTACAATAACAAATGTGTTATCATGAGCTAAGCTTAACGCTATATGTCCAGGGAAGACTGTTGGTAGCAAACTCAGAAATGAAACCACAACCTCATACATCTTTTTATAAATATAATGGATGTTCATATGTCTAACTGTTTTCATGCAGTATATTAACAATTATGGAATTTTTTTATTTGGTGATACAGTCAGTAAACCTGTGGAAATTAAAAACAGAAAGGCATCAAGATGCATGAAGAATCATTTTTACTAGACTTTCTTTTTTAAGTTGATGTAATTCCAATGCATTCCAAGGAGCAAAAAGCTGCAATTCTTAAAAATACAGCCAAAAATATTTTCCAGAACTAATTCTTTTAGACCTCAAAAAGCATAAGTTTTGAACACAATCTAAAATGTAAACAAAAATTTCCATTTCTTAATTGTTTATCAAAACCAGATGTTTTCTCATTCTCAACACGCTCCAAAAGGCTTCACTTGCATATTAAAATTCACATCCTCACCTGATAAATACCACATCATATCTGCAGCCTCCCAGACAGCTGCCTTCTTTCTCTGATACCTACCCTGATCAATTTTTATTTTATTATTTATTTATTTTTTTACAATTGAGGTGCTTTTCAAAAACCTGCATTTTATTAAGTGAGCCGTGTAGTTTTTAATCTAAATCATTTATTGTATTGTTTGCTCATACAGAAGCTCATGATGTTTAATCTATGAGCATGTATAAAAACAATGGGTAATGCAGTTCTGTTAAAGGCTTTCACCAATCTCGCCTTTGACTCTTCCACTATAAATACAGAACCTCAACGCTGCTAGAAACCCAACACTTCTGTAAAAAAATGGCAAAATTGATATGTGCCTTGTCAAAAAGGGCATGTATTACTACAGCAAAGCTGTCTCAAGACTATTCCCTCTCACTGACATGGGAGGAATGAGCGTTGTTAAAATTTTACAACCCGAAGATGGTGCAATGTATTGTACATTTTTTATAATCTTAACAAAAAGCCCCTTGATGATAGGTGTCCCATAAAAATGGACCAGAGCGTATTCTGCTGCCCTTTCTGCGTTTGTCAGCAGAGAAGATAACATGAGGTTTCTTTACAATTGTGCACTAATGTGCTCACTATAGTGCTGTCAAACCCGCTGTACTGGATTGAACATCAAGATGGAAGATGTAGGTGTTAACAGGAGCCCCCTACCAACCCCTTAGCAATAGAATAGTGCTGATGGACAAAATGAAAACCTGAAAACATGGCTTTGTATTAGCCTTGTTTGAGTCAGCAGGGACAAGAGGTGACAAAGGTATATTGAGGTCATCAACCACTCATGATATGTTGTTAAGTGATCTGTTATACGGTAAACTCTTTCTTATGCCTTCTCTCTCACCATCATAATTAAATTAATATCAGATCAAGAATGAAGGATTTGTGGCAATTATTACTTAGTACGAAATGCTAAGACAACAGATATCTGTAGGCACCATCTGGGACATTAAAGCATGTGTTTATAAGCAGATTGGCACTAGCACCACACCAACTTCCATTCTTAAAGTTTCTTTAAAGATTTAAAGGAACTTTAGAATATTTATCACTTAGAAATCCGCACTAACCACTCTTCACATCGGCATGATTTAGATGCTCTGCACAGCACTTAATTAAAAAGAAAATCCGTCACTTTTACAGCTGGTTCGCCTTTTACTCCCATTATTTTCTTTGTCCAAAACAGTGGTGGAAAACACCAGGAGAAAAGTTAACATGTGACTGGAACAAGCAATTTAGCATTTCAATGAGAGTTGTCTGACCTGGATTTCCTTCTCTTTGCTTCTCGGCTTTGGTGAACATGTGTTTCTAATTGTGAATAGAAAGTTTGTCTAATGTACATAAACTATTGTCATTTGAAACTCAAGCTTTACTTATTTTCTAAAACGTAATTTTGTCACTCAATGTTATTCTGTGGTTTAACAGTGCCATATGTGGAACTACCGATGGAAACTTGTCTCTGAATGTTAACAACCAGGGATTATGAATGGGTCCAGTTCGGGTTGAGTACATGTTCAGTAGAGCATGTTATACATGGTCTTCCTGTATGAAAGTAGTATAAGAAAAAGCCTTAAATACTTTAATAATCTTCTGACAACACAGAGATTGGATGTGCTGTGCTGTGACTGGCTTTTGCCACTGTTGCTATGGAAATACTCTGTCTACCTTTGCTTTTTAAACTGACAGACATTGTCAGAGTTGAATTTTCACAACGGTTCAAATAATCCCTGTTTGAAGAGAGGGCATGTTTGATGAATGACTGCCTCTTATCATGTAATGTCATTTTCTTGAAGGAAAGTGAAGTTGTTAAATATGGTACTGGTGCAGTTGGCAGAGAGGGGTAATTGTCATACATATTTTGCAGCGTCTACTGTGTGTGTGTGTGTGTATATGTATGTATGTATGTATGTATGTATGTATGTTTGTATATATATATATTTATGTATGTATATATTGTGTGTGTGTGTGTGTGTGTGTGTGTGTGTGTGTACACATACATAAACAGGGTGTAATTTGTGAAAAACATTTTGTCCCCACCAGGTATAAAAACAATTGAGCAGAGGCAGGAATATGTACACCAGAAAGGGGGAAATCCCTATATATATATATATATATATATATATATATATATATATATATATATATGCAGACATGCAGGTGATACTTTTCTCACTGTTAATGAAAATAAAACCCACTTTTATCCTTTACTAGCCCTAGAATGCGGAATGCGCCCTGTTTTAGTTTTGCCTCAACCAAAAGTTTGAACTTCTAAATTTTTACAGTCCATCAGTGTAATGGAATATTGCCAATGTTGAACGTGTCAAAATCCAAAGTATTGGATACATGCCGCCAGAAAAAAGTACACCTAAACCTCTGCTTCTTCATAGTTAAGCCATCCCACTCTTTTATTATTCTGCTTTAATTTAGATTTAATAATAAATGGTGACCCTAGTGCTATTGTTAGATTTTAAAATGATTCATGACACTTCTGCACACTGCAGAAAAAAATAATTATGGGTATGTATTATTATTATTATGTAAATAAAGTGAAAACAGTACAAAGCATTTTAGAACAAATGCATTATATATAATGCATTATACAGTATATAAACTTGTATTTGTATGTAACAACCTTTTCTCCTTTCCTCCCACAACATGCTCTGAGTTCATCATTTTCAACTGCTTCAGCACCGCAATTAGGTATTTCGCCATCTCTTAAAGTTCATTGTAGCTGATCTTTCCTCTCTTGATCAAAGTCCAATCATTCCTTAAATTAGCCCCAAAGGTACAAACTGGTGCTGGATGGGGGCAGATGTATTAAACTCATAACCCTACCGCCCCCACAACCACTAGTGCACATCCACATGGCTGTCATGTTACTGCCTATTTTGGAATTCAGAGCTTACATTACATTTCTTTACTGTAGAGCTGGTTAACGATTGCCGTCATACTGGATTACTG